>CM052542.1:46305206-46315599 GCA_028533065.1 Trachops cirrhosus | reverse complement strand
TTTCCTTTGCCAGATTGGGGAAGTTCTCTTTTATTACTTGTTCAAATAACTTTTGCACTTGTTGCTCTTCCTCTTCCCCTTCTGGTACCCCTATAATTCAGATGTTGGAACATTTAAAGATGTCCCAGAGGTTCCTAAGCCTCTCCTCATTTTTTTGAATTTTGGTTTTTTCATTCTTTTCTGTTTGGTTGTTACTTTCTTCCTTCTGGTCCACTCCATTGATTGGAATCCCAGTTTCCTTCCCATCACTATTGGTTCCCTATGCATTTTCCTTTATCTCACTTAGCATAGCCTTCATTTTTTCATCTAATTTGTGACCAAATTCAACCAATTCTGTGAGCATCCTGATCACCAGTGCTTTGAACTGTGCATCTGATAGGTTGGCTATCTCTTCGTCGCTTAGTTGTATTTGTTCTGGAACTTTGATCTGTTCTTTCATTTGGGTCATTTTTTTTTGTCTTGACTCACCTGTTACCTAGTGAGAGGCAGAGTCTTAGGTATTCACCAGGGTGGGGCAACCCACATTGCTGGGTTGTGACGCTGTTTGTGGGGGACAGGTCTGAGAGGGAACAATGGCACTTGCTTGCTCTCTGCTGGATTTCAGTCCTTTCTGCTACTTCCCCCAAGCAAACTGGCCCCTTCTGATGCTGATTCCCATGTGGTTGGGTTTGTGTACATCCTGGGACCCTGTGGGTCTCTCCAGTGAACTCTCCTGTGAGGTTGGGAGTCTCTCCCAGCACCGAAACCCCTCACAGGTGTTTTCAATTGGTGTTTTGAGGCTTTATTTCCCCACGCTGGAGCCCTGGGTTGTGCAGTCTGTTCCACTCCCCAGTTTCACCTGGTTTATCTGTGTGAGAATGTGGGATCACCTGGTCAGCCAGCCACCACTTTTTTTGCCTTGCCCCTCTCCTCTTGGCCACCTGACTCTGCCCCTCCTACTGGTCAGGATGAATGTGTCTATTTTAATTCCTTGTTTGTTGGACTTCCATACAATTCAATTTTCTATCAGTACTGGTTGTTTTTTTTGTTTCTAAATTTTCATTGTCCTTATTTTGGTTGTGTGAAGGAGGCACAGTGTGTCTATCTATGCCTCCACCTTGGCTGGAAGTCTATATTCATTATTTCTAAGCTTTTAGGTGTACTTCTTTTTAATTGACTAAGACTCAGGGATTTCTCAGTGATTGTATATTTTAGTCATAATTGTATATATTTTCTTTTGGATAATTAACTACATATGTGTTTTTTTATTTTTCACTAGATTATAAAACAATGTCCAATTCTTAAAAACCTTCAAAGACACTTTCAAAATTAGTTTATCTGTCATAGTCTTAAATATTGCCCTTATTAAAAAATATTTTTATTGAAGTTATGTTTCACACTTTTTTAAAGAAAGTCAGTATTTCTAAAATTGGCTAATTATTATTACTACTAAATTGGAATTATTTTTGCAAATTGTAATAGCTTTGTATTGAGAGATTTTTCTTCTACTTTATTACATTTTCTAGCCATTAAGTGAAGACTAGTTCCATAGTTTGTATAAAGGAAATCAAGTAAAATACTGTGTTTTAAAATAAATTCATTAGTTGGCCATAAAAAATTGTCATTTTTTCCTGTAAAGGGAGAAAAATTAGAGTGGTATAGAGAATATTTTCATATGTTACCTGGAAATACCAAATAATAACCTCTTGTTACTAATAACCAAGATCTTTTAATAGTGACACTCCTATTTCATAAGGGTTTGTAAACTGTTCAGAACATCTGATGTTACTCCCGTTGTCAAAATTCATCTATAGAGAATCCTTGGATTGATTTGCTAATGTTCACAGATGGAGATCACTTTCACTGTTTATCAATGAAGCTTTTGTTCTAGATAATGTTTTTCCAATTTGTTCTTTGACAGAAAAGTGAACCCCTTTCAAAACTGCAATCAAAGCAAAAACCTACCTTGAAAAGGGTGTCTAATTCTTTGTATTAAGTCTTTTTTTCAGGAGGTTAAGAGGTGTAATTAAGTTTTTCATTAGCATCCCCCAAATGAATTTCATTTTTGTGTGCTGCTGCCACATTTTGGTAAAGCAATTGTAAATTTCTCCAATTTTCAATATCTGGCTTATAAACACACCCTTTAGCAATTTGTTTCCCTTAGGCACAGCTGCAAAACTGTGAATTAAAATTCACTTCTCTCATTTGCCAAATTAGTAATAATATTAATGGAGTTGCAGATCCTTGATTGCAAATAAAAGTTGTGTTTCTTTCCAGTAGAAATGAAAAAAGTCATTAGTTTTCACATTTCCTTGGCTAATAATCATGGAAGGAGCTCTAATTTGGAGTTCAGTGCTTTCTTTCCAATTCTCTTACTCTCCACAAAGGCAGGTATCCTGATGTAGTAATAACTGCCCAATCTATCTTGTTCACAGGGCAAGCACTGCACAGTAGGTGAAACAAGTAAACTGCAGGATGGCTTTATCCTTCTTTCCCCTGCTGCATATTTTATGGATGTTAATGTAGCTTCATTCCTTGTTAAAAGTATTCTCCAGGCAACTTGACAGATGGGACTGATTGTGTGTGTGTGCATGTGTGTTTATATGCTATTTTCTAAGCAAGAACAAATCTGTCTTTTTCAAAGTCTCTAGTGAAAGCTTCATAGAGCTGTACATATTTCAGGTTTTTTTTGGGGGGTGTTAAATGGGAATTTCATATACAGGGTATGGCACAAATAACACCCCTTTTTATTATAAAATCTTTTATTACAAAATCATGGGCATGTAATTCTATAACATACCAATATCATACTCAAGCACACCATATAACATTTTGGGTGAAATGTTCAAATTAAAACTATAAATTATTACACCCATATTATTACCCTGCCAACCACATTCAAGAGGCATCACTTCTATTGGACAGCATTGAATAGAAGTATCGAAACTTCAGTTTCCAAAAAAATTTTGGCAAAACATCTCAAATATTAAACTATTCTATTGATAATTTGAAAAAAGAAATGTGGTCTTATTATTCTTAAAATATGTAAGGAAATTGCCAGTACTTACACATCCCAGGCGATTGCGAGAGACAGTTGACATTGCATTAAACACCTAGGGGATCACAGGCTGCAGGGTGATAAATGTGGTTGACATGATGATATAAGTGCATGTTGACTCAGATGTCTCCTGGGAACTATTTTTACGCTGTCGTCACACTCAGAGCTGCCATAAATTAGTAATCACCAAAATGATTAACAGCATTTTTAAACCTTTTTCTATATTCATGAACATGTGATTATTAAGATTTCATATTTTTAATTGTAATATTTATTTTGCATCTTCTAAGAAAATGTAAAGGCCCACACAAAATATGTAAAGCCAGACTCTTCAATACAATCCAAACCTTGCAGTGATATATCAAGTATTGGCTTATAATTTCCAAATTCCTTAACTTAGAGTTCCCATGGGCAGCCTCTTTTCTAATGGTAATTGACCTAGGAAAAAGAAATTCTGCAAACTATGGTTATTTTTCACACAACTTGTATTAATGGGGGTGACTATAGAATCCACTTAGGCTTATATCTACCTCTATAGTACAACATAGGGTAAGAACAGCAATTAATAAAGAATGGTAAAGGAAAAGAGAGCTAATTAATTGGAGGCCATACAAGTCAATGAAGCATCTATCTTTGAAGAAAATCTGTCAGTAAAGGACTTAGCTGTCAAGAAGACAGTGGTGCGGAAGAATTTGGAAAAGAAGATTAGTGGCTGCAATACTAAAGTCCCTTAGAGCAAAATATTCAAAATAGTAGCCTGGCCTTTCTCATTCATTTTCTACTCTCCTGAGATGCTGTGAGTCACTCTCCAATCCAGAGCCCTTATAGGAAGAAACCATTAATTCTTCCAGCTGCTGGAAGGTTGCCTGCTAATAGCTCTAAGGTGCATCCCTCTCTGGGCACTGCCTGTTACTGAAGGAAATTATCTCACCTAGCTTACACTCCTCCACTAACTGGTTGATGTTGGTTTAAAAGCTTAGCCCCCTTGCTTCACTCTGGCATAATTCTGCAAGGCTTTGTCAGCCCCACTGCTATCCCTAGGCTCTTCTGAAGCCTCTGTTGCAACCTCACTGTAGTTTAATTTCTCTCCCTACCTGGCACTCCCAACAGTCCTATCTTTATTTCAGAGTCTGTTTCCAATGATCCCAACCTCAGACACACTCAGTTCCTTAATCTACACTGTTATGCCATTCTCCCAAATGTCCCTTCCAATATCTCAACCATGAGATTCCATGAACCCTTAGGTTTCTTTGTAGTTTTTATTTAACTCTGTTGAACATTTTTTTCCTTGCACCCCTTCCTCTTTTGTTTCAGTAAATTCGCTTTACCCTCATCTTCTTCTTACCTCTCTAAATGTCTTTTTGTAGTTTATTTTATTAACCCAAGTTTTGTTGTTGGTTCTGTTCTGACCTTGCTTTGTACTTTTTCTTGGGAAATCGCATTTATACCTTTGCCTTTAGTTCCCATATTAATGGTAAAATCTCCTGAATCAACATATTTAGCTCAAATAGCTGTCTTTTGTTACAAAAGCTCACTTGGTATTATTTCCTGGATAGTCTTTGGCTGCTCCTGAGAGCCGTTTTCCCTACCTCGCACTGTGAGCCCCACTCATCAGCCCTTTACACTACAGCCAGAGGTGCCACATTCAAAGCATCAGTACTGACTGCTATTGTCATTGTCCTATTGCCATTGCTTTAAGAAGGGGTTGCTCCATTTTAAGGTGGTAAAATTTCATGATGTTCTCTCTATCTGATGTCTCTCATGCAAATGCTTTCCTCCTGCCAATATAGCAGAAAGAGAAAGGTCCTATGAGTCACAAAAAAGAGACTGTAATACTGGTTTTCCCTTTGGTAACCAACTGTGGTCACTGTGGAAAAGTCACTCAACTAACTTCTTGGCCCCTCAGTGTCTCATCTCTCTTACAGAGGTATCATGAAGGCCAAGTGAGAAAATGTGTGTTTAAATGTACTTGGACTACATAAAAGTCACTCAATAAATGTTAATTTCCCTCTCTTCTGTCCTTCTTTTCCTCTCCAAGTTATGGTTCCAGCTATGATTTAAACAATTAAACTCAGTTCCTAAATTTCAGATAGAAAATGCTCAGCCAGATGAGCAAAACACAAAATAACTAACTAGTGTTGGCTAGAATGTGGAAAATTCAGCTTGCTTGTACATTGTTGGTGGCAATGTAAAGTGGTACACAGCCACTATGGAAAACAGTATGGCAATCAGTCTTTAAAAAATTAGAAACAAACAAAAAAAAAATTAGAAACATACCTTATGACCCAGCAATTCTACTTCTGGGTACTTATAAGAGTAAATCCAAAACACTAATTTGAAAAGCTATATACACCTCTTTCTTCACTGCGTATTTACAACAGCCAAGCTATGGAAGCAACCTAAGTGTCCACTGATAGATGATTGGATAAAAGATGTGGTACATTTATACAATAGAATATTAGCCATAAGAAAGAATGAAATCTTACTATTTGCAACAACATGGATGGACCAAGAAGGTATTTTGCTTAGTGAAATAAATCAGAGAACTACAAATACTATGTGACTTCATTTGTATTGGAATCTAAAGAATAAATGAAATAAGCAAAATAGAAACAGACTCATAGATATGGAGTACAAAGTGATGGTCACCAAGGGGGCTGAGTGGAAAAGGTAAAGGGACTAAGAAGTACAAATTGGCAGTTACAAACTAGTATAGAGATGTAAATACAGCATTGGGAATATAATCAATAATATCATGATAACTATGTGTGGTGCCAGGTGGGTACTAACTTATCAGGGGGAATCACTTTATAAATTATATATTAACCATTATGGTGCACACCTTTAAGTAATATAATATCCAATGTCAACTGTAATTGAAAATTAAAATAAAAATAAGTTTAAAAATTAAAAATGGAATTATTGTATAATCAAACAATTCCACTCTGGATATATGCCCAAGAGAACTGGAAGCAGATAGTCAAAGAGATATTTGTATACCCATGTTTGTGGCTAAACTATTCACAATAGTTAAAAGGTAGAAGCAAACCATGTATCCATCAACAGATTAATAAATAATATCGAATATAGATAAAATGAAATATTATTCAGCCTTAAAAAAACAGGTATTCTCAGGACACATGCTGCAATACGGATGAACCCAGAGGACTTTGTGCTAAGTAAAATAAGCAAGTCACCAAAGGACAAACACTGTATGATTCCACTTATATGAGCTTCATAGAGTAGTCAAATTCACAGAGACAGGAAGTAGAATGGTGGTTGCCAGGAGTTGGGGGAAAGGATAATGAAGAGCTGTTGTTCTGTGGGTAAGATATTCAGTGTTGCACAATAAAAAGAGTTACGAAGATGGATGTTTGTGATGGTTGCACAACAGTATGAATGTATTTAATACTACCGAATTGCACACTTAAATATGGTTGAAATTACAAGTTTTATACTGTGTTTATGTTAGCAAAATTAAAAAGAATTTTAAAAAGATTTTAAAAATTATTTAAACACTAAAACAAATAATTATCAAAAAAACACCAATAAGACTGATGAATTTCTTATTAGAAAAAAATGGAATCTACAAGACACTAGAATGGCATCTTTGAAGTGCTGAAACAAAGTCTACAAGGTCT
Source organism: Trachops cirrhosus (assembly GCA_028533065.1). Classification (NCBI taxonomy): domain Eukaryota; kingdom Metazoa; phylum Chordata; class Mammalia; order Chiroptera; family Phyllostomidae; genus Trachops; species Trachops cirrhosus. The sequence goes on along the minus strand of CM052542.1, from coordinate 46,308,921 downwards.
GTTCAGAAAGTATCTGTAGGGAACCGTTTCATGTGGTGTGGAAATGTAGCTCAGCGCCCACGTGGCAAACCAGTGTGGAGCGAGTTGGCACACAGGACCACACCCACGGAGAGGTTTTCCCGTGGGGAATCAGGCCTGCATTGTGCCTAGACTGCTACGAGACTTGCTTTTGCTAAAACTCCCTCACCCTGAATTGAGGCAGCAAGTGCTTACTGCAACTTCCTAAAGTCTGTGCTAAACCTCCCAAGTATGGAGTGTAACCAGTTCAACCACTTTTCCCTTTGGTCTGCAACATCCTTCTCTTTGAAGTAATTAGCAACATTCTTTCCTTTGTAAAAGGTACATGTGCATAGTAAATAAGGACCATCCTCAATGTAATGTACCCAGAAAAGCAATAAAAGCCTGTCCACAGGGGCTGGGGCCTCTCTCTCTCTCTTAAAGAGTGGCCATGCCTTTTTTTCCACAGGACTTCTGTAGTCTGTGTGTATTTGTTCATAGCAACCACAACACAGGGATCCTGCCAGCTGGGATACGCATCAGTATCCAGCCATGTGTAATGAAAAATGGAGACATTTACTGAAGATACAAGAAACATTGTACACAGGACAATGACACCTCAGTCCCCTTTAAGGTAGGCACCTTGGTACCTCACACAATTCTTCCAATCGTCATCAGCTGCCCTGTCGTATTTTCCTGAATCTCATCAATGGTCTGCCATCTCTTCCCTTTCGAAGGTGATTTTGGTTTTGGGAGAAGCCAGAAGGCACAGGGCTCCAAATCTGAACTGTAGGGGAGCTGAGTCACCTGGGTGATATGATGTTTCACCAAAAAGCTCTGTACTAGACGTGATGATGTGATGCATGAGCAGGCACATTGTTGTGATGATGCTGCCAATCACCAGTGGCCCATAGCTGTGGCCTTCTGAATTATTTGAATAGTTTCCGCAGAGGAATGTTCAAGCTTAACTCACAATTTGAGGCAGATTCATTGCTCTACTCACACAATCGTTTTGAATGTGATGGCTACATGGTACATGTGCTCATTCAATGGCATGTTCTGCCCCCGTTGAAAAAAGTACAGTAGAGTCATCATTGTTCACACATGTGTATTCCATTCCACTCTACCTGGCTGCCAGGTTATATCAATGTTGTACAAACTGTTCTTGTTATATTAGCAATGATTGGGCTTTTTCTGAACAAGTCTCCAGTAAAATATATCCAGTTAAAATAATGTTCAGAAACCAAGATGAAATGAAGAATTTTCAGAGAAATAAAAATTAAGAATTTATTCCTAGCACAATGGCACTAAAAGAAATACTAAAGAGAGTCCCAAATTGGGGGAAAAAAATCCCAAATGAAAAAGAGATATGCATGAAAAAATGAAAAACAGTGGCCAAATTAACTATATGGTAAATATAAATGGATAAAACAATCATAGAAATGTCTTGAGTTAAAATCTTCTAAGATTCTATTAGTGTCAGATTATTATTAAAAGTAATATAAAGTTATTTAATATATTGTATTAAACTGTAGTAAGTCAAGGATGATTGCTGAAATCTCTAGTCTAGCCACTATAAGATAAATTAAAAACAAACAAAACAAACAACTAGAACAGGAATAGCATCACAGAAATGGAGATCACATGGGGGGTTATCTGTGGGGAGGTGGAGGGGGGAGAATGGAGGAAAAGGTACAGGCAATAAGAAGCATAATTGGTGGGTACGAAATGGACAGGGGGAGGTTACGAACAGTATAGGAAATGGAGAAACCAAAGAACCTATATGTACCGCCCATGGACATGAACTAAGGTGGGGGAATGCTAGAGGTAGGAGTGGTGCAAGGTGGAGGGGAAAAAAATGGGGAGAAAAAAATGGGACAACTGTAATAGCATAATCAATAAAATATACTTTAAAAGAAGAATGTATATCAAATAAGTTAATAGAGAAAAACAATCAATAGCAAGAAGTACCTAATTAATTCAAAATTCTTTAAAAAAATTTAAGTATATTTTATTGATTATGCTATTACAGTTTTCCCAATTTTTCCTCCCTTTTATCCCCCTTCTGGCCTGAACCCCCATCCTCCAGCATTCCCTGCCCTACATTAGATCATGTCTATATGGTATGGGAAACAGAGCAAGCAGCTGAAGAACTTACATGTAACTAATTCAAAATTCAATAGAAAGCAATAAGGGAAAGAAAAAGAAACTTAATCAGGCGAGTTAAAGGGAAAATAAATAGCCCTGGCTGGTGTGGCTCAGTGGATTGAGTGCCAGTCTGCAAAGCAAGTGGTCTCTGGTTCAATTCCCAGTCAGGGCACATGCTGGGTTGTGGGCCAGGTGTCTGGTAGGCGGTGTGTAAGAGGAAACCACACACTGATGTTTCTCTTCCTCCCTTCCCTTTAAAAATAAATAAATAAAATCTTTTTAGAAAAGAGAAAATAAATAGTAACATGATAGATATAAACCCAACTATATTAGTAAATAATTATAAATGTAAATGAACTAAATATTCGAAGTAAAAGATCAATATTATTAGACTAGATTTTTCTTTAAAGGCTATTATGTGATGTTTACATGAAATCATAAATGTAAGGACACAGGAAGATTGAAAATAGAAGGATGCAAAAAGAAAAACATGCAATATACAGATGATATGTCAAAATTGTATGCTTGAACCTTATGTAATCATATCAACTATTGTCACTCCAATAAATTTAATTAAAAAGAGATACATGCACATATTAACTAAAAGAAAACTGTCAGTAGTTTTACTAAGAACAGAAAGATTGGACTCTAAGCATGACTCATCATTAGAAATAAAAAATAACATTTTGTCATGAGAAAGTGGTCAATCTATAAGGAATGTAAATGTTAACTGTTATATCATTTGGGTGGTTTTTCAGGCAGTTTTTACTTTCTTCATTATACTTTCATGTATTGGTTGCAATTTTTACAATGAGCATGGATTATATAACGAAATAAAACAATAAAGCTATTTTTATTGTGGACAAAAGAAAAAGAAAAAAAGCAGTACAAAGATTTAAGAGTAATCTGTTTCTTGATAAAATGTTTAAAATATTTGGTGGCTATTATGCCCTAATTACAACCATGAAAATTAAGTCTATAGTGCTAAGACAAGAAAAATAAAAAATAGTACTAATGAAAATCAGGTTGAAAAATCTTACATAAAATTGTTACTCTTATTTTTCTCTTAGTCTTATTTGTTTATTTAAGGATTTGAAGATAGTCAAATAATTCTAGGTGTATTTGCTGCAAGAAGTTGGTAACAGTACTTTAAGAGGAATGTGGGAATAACTCAAAGTGAGAAAAGCATTCATTCATTCATTCATTCATTTATTCAAAAATAACTTATAAGTACCTACTATGTGCCAGGTACTACTTGAAATTATTACTTGTGAGGCTGTGAAATAATACTGGATAGAAAGAAAGAAAAGAAAGAAAGAAGAAAGAAAGAAAGAAAGAAAGAAAGAAAGAAAAAAAGAAAGAAAGAAAGAAAGAAAGAAAGAAAGAAAGAAAGAGAGAGAGAGAGAGAAAGAAAGAAAGAAAGAAAGAAAAGAAAAGAAAGAAAGAAATTAAGAAAGAAAGAAAGAAAGAAAGAAAGAAAGAAAGAAAGAAAAGAAAGAAAGAAAAGAAAAGAAAGAAATTAAGAAAGAAAGAAAGATAGAAAGAAGAAAGAGAGAGAGGAAGGAAGGAA
>CM052542.1:46228822-46305106 GCA_028533065.1 Trachops cirrhosus | reverse complement strand
CTTTTTGTTCTAATGAAGTGATCCTGGGTGGGCTCTTGCATGGCTTCTGGACGGGGGCTGGTCACTGGAAAGACAAAGCCATGATTAGACGGATTTTCAGCCCTATCTCCTGTTCTCCAGGAAAGGAAGTGAGAGTTGGAAATGGAGTTAAAAATTGATCCTGCCTACATCAGTAAGCCTCCATAGTATCTCAATTGTACAGGATTCAGAGAGCTTCCTGGTGGTGAACAAGTCCACATCCCAGGGAGGTGACACACCCTAGCTCCACAGGGACAGAAGCTCTTGTGCTCAGAACCCTTCTAGACCTTGCCCTATGTATATCTTCATGTGGCTTTTCATCCGTATCCTTTATCATGCCTTTTAATAAACAGGTAAATGTAAGTACAGTAAGTGGTCCACTGAGTTCTGTGAGCTGTTCCAGCAAATAATGGAATCCAAGGGGAGGAGGTCACGGGAACCTCCAATGTGTAGCCAAGTTAGACAGAAGCCGTGGGTAACCTGGGACCTGCTACTGGTGATTGCCATCTGAAGTGTGTGTGGGTGGGGGCAGTCTTGTGGAACTGAGGGCACGACCTATGAGATCTGATGCTCTTTCCAGGTAGGTAGTGACAGCATTCAGTTAAATTGTGAGATGCCCAAATGCTGTCACAGAAAATTGTATGTTGTGGGGGAAAAACCCACATACCCGTTGTCAGAAGTCTTGTTGAGGATGGTAGTAATGTGAAAGTAAAGGGAAAATTTGGAAAAGGAGTGGGTTTTTCCCAACACAGAGGCAAATAGAATATTTGTTAGCCTACTGTAGGAAATCATTTATGAGATTGCTAAGTGAAATAATAATAGGGCATATATAATTGATAGGATTACCCAGTAATAAAGATATCATTAACCAAGTTACATTAAATTGAATTAACTATTCAAATTATGGGAAGTTTTAGGGAGATTGCAACTGAAAAAGTATTCTGAGTATAAGTAAGTCTGAATTTTAAAAATTAGAAAACTACCCAAAGATAAATCTGAACAACATAATTCTACTATTGGGTTAATATAGAAAGGAGCTAAGGTAACGAATAAAGCCACTATTATCAAAAAGGATTCATAAGTCCATCTGGCCTTCAAAGTTGGATTATCTTTATTAGGGTTTCCAATGACTGACTGACTGTAATGTCCAAAGCTTTTGCTCTCAGTCGTCTTCCTCCTAGGTTTTTCAGCAGCACTTGACAATGAATCTTTCTGCTTCTTTGTTCTTTTTTTGAAAACAACAACAATGGTAGCCAGTTTTACTCCTAGTTTTGACTGTCGCTCTGATTTTAATATGTAAAATAAGTCTCTAATTGGAAATTTAGTTCCTTAATACATACCCAAGAGAGATTTGATGTAAATACTTTTTAAAATCTTTTTAGCTTTAACATTTCTGATTCTATTACAATCTTCAGAATATATTTGAGGAGAAAGAATCAACTCCAACTACTTTAATAAGGAACAATGAGATTTTTCAAAGATGTTTCTTGCCATTTAAATAATCCTATTTACCCTCCCACATTCTTAAGCCCTTTTTTAACCCACTCACCCAAACACTGCCTGATTTCATTTCTTGTAAATGTCAGTAAGTGCTGATAAATGGAAAGCTCCCGCTTTGTGTCTGGATTTCGTTTGGTGGTACCTTGAAATTTTGAAATGTAATCTTCAAAAGTGAATGTAATTTACTCTGGTCTTAAAAGCATGATTATAATATAATTTATATTAATGGTTTATCAGAGGAATTAATATATTTATGTAATGGCTAAATATGTCACAAGGCATAGAGTCTTACTCTTTTTATAAGGAATATATTGTTGAATTAGGGCTCTAGCAATAAACCTGAGAGAGCATACAATATTTAAACTTTATGACCAAAATCATTTCATTATTATTGACAGAAAATTACTTTCCTGAAATTCATAGTTATTATTTTTCTTCCTATTTTTGTCATATAGCATAGTTAACATAAATAATACTAAGTATAAATTTAAAATTACAAGACTACTTGGTATTATAGAGTAAGATTCTCAGAACACTGCTGAATTCTATATATTTAAGCATAGTAAAATAACATAGTATCTACTTGCTAGTTATTCCTGTCTGTGCAGACTTCTAGGTTGTGACCACTTTGACTTGCATTTTTTTCATGTAGCGGGCTCCTTTAAAAAAAAAGAAAATTTAAAAAATTTTAATTAACTGTACTTATAAATTGACAAATACATCTAAATGAACATAATAAGCAAGAATTGATTGTGAAGAGCTTAATCAGATGCTTTTCTAATAGTCAGGTTACACATCCTATCAGAAGAATTCCACAAAGACTACATTTTAAATATTTGAGCTGTGAATATGAATTTTCAGTGTGGAACAAAAGGGTAGTACTATTGTTCAATATTCCTTTTTAAAGCGATACTTCAATAAGAGTGAGGAAAGTTCTTTGTATAGTGGTCTTCCTCCTTTTTTGTTTTATTCCTGATAACTAAATAGTAAATGAGAAATGTACTTTCCCTTGTTTTTAAAAATTATAAAAGCAAAATTTCTTTTAAAATATTTTATAATTTGCATTCTTACAGGTCAGAGTTGCCATTTCTTCTAATTATTCTGAATAAATAAAGTTTTATGTCCTCATGATTACACCTTGATGCTGATTTGGTAATTCCAAGTAATCATTAAAAAAAATGGTCTTGACACTGGCACTTTTATGTGTGTATTTTTATAACTTAATATGTTTGATGTACTATAATTATAATGATTGAGCCTAAAATATCCATATGTGTTTGTAATAATTAAATTTGTTTTAGAAAAGTGATTTGCATAAGAACAATGCAGATATTCACATTTATTTAGTATTGTAGTTTGCACTCTATGCATTTACTAATTATAGTTGGTAGGAGAAATGAAAAATTATCTTGAAATTATTTGTTTGAATACTTGATGTAAAGTCTTTATATTTATAAAATCCAAGAATCTCTATATAATTATTACATGTGTAAGTTGGGACTATAGTATGGAGCCTCCACTTATTAGGGGAACCAAGAAGTCATGTAGTCCATGCACAGAGTCAGACACTGCCTGGTGTATTTTAGGAGTCATAAATGGAAGCTTAGTGGTTATATTATATTTCAGTGCAATTTTCTAATAAAAAATTTTTTAAAAGGCATGAAAGGACCAAGAAAATATTCAAGATCTGCTTAATAAAGTCAATTGAACATAGTAAAACTTACATACTAAAAAATCACCTCTTGAAATTAGGAATCTAGAGTATTTTGGAAAATAAAAACTGTAGTGAAAATATTAAATAGCAGTTAAAATGCTGGAAAATATGTACATAATTGGTGCAATTATTTGCTTGCATAAAACACATAATCTTAGAATAAATAAAGCTTAGCAAAGCACATATTTAAGCTGAAGTAATTTTCTGATTACAAATGCATTATTAAAATGAAATTAAAATTAACACATTTTATAGTTATAATTATCCTTAATACTTTTTATTTTTATACTAAAATTAATAGTGATTTGCACACCTCCATTACAATATTACATTATAAAATGCTTTAAGTCTGCAGTATATTACTCTGAATTTTGTAGAAATACAAAGATGCAATCTGATTAAATACCACTTAATGTAGTCTAGATCTAGATAAGAAAACTTGTTTATCTATTACTATCTGTTTTAACATTTTTATCTGTAAAACTGAAAGAATAATTAAAGTGTCTCATAAGTATTTTTTAGGAAAATAATATAAAACAAGTTCAGTTAAAGAGATACACATGCCCAAAATGGAGTCATTGGTGTTACAGCCATCACATGGAACCTAGACTTAATACCTGACCTAATTACACCTTCAGTCTTCTCCAGGAGTGTAATCTTAATTGGTCAGTCTGGAATTTTGGGGTCAGTGTCAATGAGGTAATTCATCATGGCCCTCTCCATCCCCAAGCCCCCCTTGCAAATGAAGCTGGGGCAATGTGCCTGATAAGATCTGACCTTCCCCTGAAGGAAGGTAACCTTGCCTGAAACAATGTTTTTTCTTCCTTCCTTCCTTCCTTCCTTCCTTCCTTCCTTCCTTCCTTCCTTCCTTCCTTCCTTTCTTCTTCTTTCTTTCTTTTCTTTTTTCTTTTTTTGCTTATAACATTCTTGTCCTGCCTAGTTTTTACCTATAAAAGCCTTTTATATTTTACAGCTTCTTAGAGCAACTCTCTATTTACTAGGTGGGATGTTGCCTGATTTATGAGTAGCTTGATAAAGCCAATTAGATCTGAATTTCTGTTCTGTAACAGTTCTGAACAGCCATGCACTCCCTTTAGGGCAGGGGTGTCAAACTCATTTTCACCCGGGGCCACCTCAGCTTCGAGGTTCCCTTCAAAGGACTGAATGTAATTTTCGGGCTGTATAAATGCAACTGCTCCTTAACAGTTAAGCAAGAGCTTGGTGCTGCCACTGGGTAGAAACAAGGTGCCAGGTCAGATAAAACAGATTGGAGGGATGGATTCAGCCCGTGGGCCTTGTGTTTGCCACCTGTGCCTTACAGGAAAGGTTATTTGTTATTATACTATTTTATTATAATAAGTGAAACTAAAAGCCTAAACATATTATTTCAGTACCCATGAAGTGATATATATTTAAAAATAAATTATAGTAATTTTTCTTATCTTATTTTGTTGAAAATAAAAAGTGCTTCTTCACTTTCTGGCAGATTCTCCATTGAATATAATGAAAGAAATATATGTCTCAATTTAGAACAATAAAATATTATTATTATATTATTATTATACTATACCATACTGTAATCGAGTATACTATACTATATTATACTATTATGGTAATAGTTATATTACTAGCTATAGTTATATGATTGTAGTATAATATACAGTTACTTTAGACCTGCTTTTGTTCTTTTCAATCCCTGGACTTGGACCCTGCTCTGGCTAGTGCAACATGTACACTATTCAGAAAAGGAAGATAATGTGAGAAAGACAATTATACACAGCGTTTAATTTTTCTTTTATAAGATACCTAATATACTTAGTCAAGGTAACATCATATCTTGAAAGCTAATTTTAAAGGGGGAGAAAAAGAGCTTTTGGTTATAACAGAGATGAACATACTAGCCTTGATGGTTCCCTTTTACTAAGTAACTTAAAATAATTTGTTCAAAAATATTCAAGCATCATTTTCAGTGCTATCAGGATCCAAGGTATAGTTCCCAGCCCTCCACATTCAAGTGCATTTTAAAAGAATTATTGGGAAGATTTATAAAAAGTTTCCTTGCTTTGGGCCTTACTTGATTTGTGGTATTCCTGGTTTCCAGTTTTTTAGTCAACATTCTTAAAATATCAATTCCTCACTCAGTCCTTAATCGTATGTGAATGATACACACACACACATGTACACACAAACCCCATTTATTGTTGCGTTAGGTGCATGCTAATTCTCACTTGCCTGCCCTCCCTATTGCGGCTATTTCCTTCTCGCACTTTGCATATCTTTCTGTGACCCAGGCTGTATTTAACCTCAGTTTGACCTGCCCTTTTTACCTGCTACTCAAAAGTAGAAAATACACATGAAAAGTCCTTAAGATATAAGTTTCTACTTAAAACATGATCTCCCAGGCACAAGGACCTGTTCAGATATGCTGCTGATCAGTGTTTATCACTCTGTAGATGCTACAATGTTTACCACGTGTTGCTGCAGCACTCGAACTATGGCTGCACAGTGAACAAGCCAGATTTGGATGCAAAGCACTACAGCTCCCAGCTTCGCATCTTAATTATAACTAAATGAGATTGCTTAATGCACGTGTTTAAATGTTCACTAAAATTCACTTATTGAATCCAGAAGGCACAGTGGGCATTCATGATAATACTAGAATTTTAGATTTAGGTTTCTGGCTACTGTATAAATAAAAAAAATATCAGGGGGTTTGAAATATCAAGAATGCTTTGAAATAAATATCAGATTTGGTTAAAAATTTTAACTCTGTCTCATGGTTAATGTTCTCTTAGTGTTTTTGTGATATGATTACTAATAATCCTTGACTATTTAATGTTGTAATATTCTAGAGTTAATGAAGTACAGGCAATGTATATCAAGGGAATTTGATAAACATTAACCCAAGCAAGAATTATGATACAGAACATATTTAGTTTGAATTATAAGTTTGCTAAATATATATTCTGTTCATTATTTTAGGAGAAATTTCTCAACAGTCATCCTTAGCAACTGAGAATCTACTATATTCTGAAGGCCACCAGTGTCTTCAGAAAATGCATGCAGGTGCCAACCTAAAGAATGAAAGCAGAAGGGCTTTCCAGGAAACAGGGGACCATACACTCAACAGTGGATTTGTGAGATCTGGGTGAAGCAAAAGTTGTCTTGAAAGTAGGCTCTCAAAGTCATTTAAATCTAAAGGCAGAGCTTTAAAGTCCAGATATGAAGACCCTTTAGAAACTAGAAGGCAAAAAGAATGCCTTATACGAGACTAAGACCTTCTGGGTATGCAGCCTGTAAGGGCTCTGGAATACAATAAGAATAAATCCCTAGAAAAACTTATCTTTGAGGGGCAAAAATCCAAAGCAAATTTAAATATAATCTGAGAGAGGGTATGACAGAGGTGTGCAGATATACCATGGGAGCCTGGAGGAGGGGGACTCAGAATAACCGCGGGTTTCATGAGAGGCTTCTGACACAGTGATCAGTCAGCACCTTGGGTGCCCCATGTATTTTATACATGCTGTTGAAAAAGCAAGATTTCTTAAATTTCTTCTGTGTGTATTTTACCTTAAGGCCACTATAAAAACAGAATAAAAAATGGCAGAGCCTTGTGCTCACCATAAGGCTTTCATTGTTCCTTGTACATCTACTCACCTCTCCGAATCCCCTACACTCTGCAGGGAGTGGGAAGGACACATACGTCTAGAACTGCTTGGCCTGGATGGTGCAGCAAGAGAAGCCCTGCCGCTGAGGGCAAGACTCTGGGTGAGACGGGTCCTCCTCTGCTGTCAAAACAGGTATTCTGTTTTGACCCTTTCTTAGGTCATATTCTCTCAACCATTATCTTAAGAAATGAAAATTAAAGACTTGCTCTATGTATCTGCACATATATTTGCATAAATCAACAATGTTTCCTCATTATCACAATGATTCATACTCAGTAACATTTCCTGTACATGTTTGAGACAGAAGTCATAAACTTAGAAAAGCCCCCAGATAGTGCACCTTTCCTATGAAACTCTATCATAGAGATTACTTCTTTATTCTTTGAAATGGTTTCGTTAGGTAGGTCTCATTTATCTCTTTTCATAGATGAAAAAACTGACTTTGGAGTAGGGCATCATTCATTCATTCATTCATTGGACGCATAAAGAGCTTCTTTTTTTCAGGCACTGTGGTGCTAGAGACACAGCTTCCCACAGTCTCAGTAAGAACAAAGCTGTGTGTTTGCCACACCATTTCCTTTTCCCGAACACAAAAGAAGACTGTGTTTCTGTGCCCCCACCTGCTACTGCAGCTAGAGTGGGACCATGTGACTGACATTTGGACAGTGGTAGGTGAAGGTACTAGAAACCACAAAAGAGAAGGAGGACTAAACTTTAAAATGCACTTATATAGCAAACACACTGTTTTAACTTTAATTTTTTGTTATATATAACATAATATATATTTTATAAAATGTATATATATAAAACATTTATATATATAATACTTGCAGGTATCACTTTGATCTTATATGGGAGACACTTGCACACAGAGTGGGCTCAGTTCAGCTCCTCTCCTTCATCCTTGCAGTCTGACTCCTGTCACTGACTTCATTCCCAAATAAAGCACGTTTTTAAAGGTTAGCTGCTGAGCATCTTTTCATATTTATCTGTTGGCCACTTGTATGTCTTCTTGGGAGAGGTGTCTGTTCAGGTTCTCTACTCATTACTTAATTGAATTGTTTGCTTGGTGTTGAGTTGTATGAGTTCTTTATATATTTTGGATATTAACCCTTTGTCAGAGCTGTTGTTTGCAAATATCTTCTCCCATTCAATTGGTTGTCTTTTTGTTTTGTTGGTGGTTTCTTTTGCTGTGCTTTTTAATGTGATATAGTCTCATTCATTTTAAAACAGATATATGAAGAGATACTCAACTTCACTAGCTATTAGGGAAATGGCAAATCAAAACTATAATGAGGCACCACCTCACACCTGTTAGAATGTTTATTATCAAAAAGACAACTAAAAACAAGTGTTGGAGAGGTTGTAGAGAAAAGGAACCCTCATTCATGACTGGTAGAAATGTGAACTGGTGCAGCCTCTATGAAAAACAGTGTGGAGGCTCCACAAAAAATTAAGAACAGAGTTACCATATGACCCAGCAACACCTCTTCTGGGTATCTACCCCACAAATTTAAAAACATATATGTACGCTTACATTCACTGCAGCATTATTCATGGTGGCCAAGATAGGAAGACAACCAAAGTGTCCTTTGATAGATGATTGGATAAAGGTGTGATGTGATGTATATATCACACTTGGTAAAAGTAACACCTGCTTGAGTGTGGTTGGTAGGACAATAATATGGGAGCAATAATTTATAGTTTTAATTTGAACACTTTACCTAAAATGTCATATGATGTCCTTGAGTGTGATAGTTTTATGTTACAGAATTACATGCTTACAATTTTATAATAAAATACTTTGTGATAAAAAGGGGCTTTATTTGTGCTGGACACTGATAATGGAAAATTACTCAGCTATAAGAAAATGTAAAATACTGCCATTTGCAACAGATGGATGGACCTTGAAAATATCATTCTAAGCAAAATAAGTCAGACAGAAAAAGTTAAGAACCATATGATTTTACTCATATGTGAGATATAAAACTGAAAGCAACAAAGGAATACATAATAAAAATATACAAAAAAACCCTCAGACAATACTATTGTGGTTTCCAGAGGGGAGGGATTTGGGCTAAGTAAAAGGTAAATGGGGTCGAGTACATGGTGATGGAGCGAGATTTTTGACTGTGGGTGGTGGGCACACAACACAATATACAGATGATGTATCATAGAATTGTACACTTGGAACCTATATAATCTTATTAACCAATGTCACCCCAATAATTCTAATTAAAAATGTTAGTAGCTGAGAAAAACATTTTGCATGAAGAATAAAGTTAGGTTAAAATACATCCTTAAAATGATATTCCATGAAGAGGGAATAGTATCATATTATAGTGGCTTTGATAGTCCCGATGGAAATCAAAGGCCCCTGTATATTTCCCCTTTAAATGCTACCTGGTAGGTCAGGTATGATAGATAAGAGCAGGAAACTTGGTAAACTCTGGCCTATTTCATAGAACACTTTGCCCATCTCTCGACCCACTTTTATTGGCCAAATAGTACATACAATTTTTTTACCCAGGGGTATCTTTATGGCACCAATATACCCTCTTATACCATCATGTCATAGAACCACATAGTCCAGCAGAGTATATAATACGCAGTGAGGGATACAAAAGAGCCATCAATGAGCCATTGTAACTAAATTGTACTGGCATCTCACCTTGGCCTGTCTGGGTCTTTATTGCTTCAGTCAGTTCTAAAGCAACAGTCGGCCTCCACAGTGGCCTCTAGGACTCTAACTTTACCTTCCTCCAAGATTGTAATATAGTCTACAGATGACTTCCTAAAACTTTTTCATCATGCATGTTTTACTCAGGGGAAAAAGGGCCAAAAAAAAACCCAACTAAAATTTGCTGAGTGCATATTTTATTCCAGATATTATCCTAGGTGACTAGAGACGATATTTCAGGTTGGTTTTACTCTGCAACAAACTGATTAAGACAAGATTTGAGAATAAATATTCTACTGGAGAGGCAATTCTAGGAAAAAACAGAAGAGAAAAGAAGTGAAACAGGAAAGGAAAGGAAGCCAGTAATGGGTGTGTAATGAAGCAATTACCACTCTGGGCAACCAAGGCTCTCTCCTGCTGGGGACTCTGAGCATGAGCCAGTGGAGGGAGGAGGAAGGTGAGCGCCTCACTGTCCCATGCCCATCTGTCAGTGACTGAAGGCTGCACTTGGAGACATCACTCCCCCTGTACACTGACCACGAGATGGATGAGTGTTCTCAGGAGGACCTGACAGAACCTGCACTTAAACATCATAGGCACATACCAGATGTTAAGGGGTCAAGAGGACATGGAAGGGCCCGCAACAGCTTACAGAATCATTTTCTCATTTATTCCTCATTAATGTCACCTTTATAGAGAGGCTTCCCTGACTACTGAATTTAAAGACAGAAACTCCAAATTCTCTATCACTTGTTTTCTTTCTTTCTGAGTTCTTATCACAATGGTTCATTATTAATTTGCTCTTTTCTTGTAATTTTCAGGGTTTGTCCCTAGATTGTGAGTATAATGTAGTCAAGAACTGAGTTTATTTTTTTCATCAAAATCTAGTACAAAGTAGGAATCCAAAATATGTTGAATGAGTAGAAATAAGGACAGTCCTATGAGATAGGTAGTGTGATAGAGAGAATAGTAAGGCCATATTGATGGTAACAGGACTCCAATCCAGGATGGTCTGACGTAAAATCCCATACTCTTTGATAGTGATTGACACCATGCTGTTTTCCTATTTCCTGCCTAAGAAAACTCAGTTATTTCCTATTTCCTACATCATTAAATCTAAACTCCTCTGCCTGACTTTCTTTCCTTCTACAACCTGGCTAGCAGATTATTCTTGCATCTTTAAAAAAAATAGTACACACATTCATAAAAGATAAATGAAATATTGCTTAAATCATGTGAAAATGACTTCAGGTTGCTTATTGTCAAAATTAGCTTTATATGAGAGAATAGTGTAATCTAGCCTCTAAAAAGTCTAAACTAAAATGCTAAATGAATGTGTTATAATTTCTGGAGCAGTCAGAGGTATTAGTGATGGTGAATGTAAGACTGTATCTGAAGCCAATATGACTGGAATTCAGAGTAACTGATGATAGAACAGTAAAAATCCCTCGTACATGCATAGGTAAGTGATTTTCCTTTAGATGATTGAGCCCAAATAAAAACACACAACTATACAAGCAAAATGGAACCAGGAAGGATGAAGTTGGAAATGAGAATACGAAAACAATGTATTCCTACCTGTAGTTGCTAAGGATGTATGGATACTGTCGTGTACATTATTGCATTGAAGACTTAGGGCATTTTGCATGACTGTAGGGCCTGACAAAGCATGAGAAGAATTTAGCATTCAGTCATGCAGTAAAGAAATGACTGATGGAAGAGAGCTGCAGTCTGAGTATTAGGCTGAAAATTCACATAAGAAATAATTAGGTAATGATTTGACCATGCGCTATGAAAACATGTTGACTGATCAATAATTCTGAAGCATTTCCTTATACTGTCAGTTCCTCCTATGGGTTCTTCTTCTTATGGGAGAGTCATGCTTCCTGCCCCAATTACGTTAGCCTAGGTCATGCGACTCACTTTGGATAATAGAATACAAGCCAAGGGAAGCTTTAAGCAAGCCTTTGCTTTCACTATAATGTGCTTTCTGTGGTAAATCATAAATATGGGCCCCCTTTTTCTCTTTCTAGACTCTGGAACAAAGAGAAGGCAGAGCAGAAACCTAGCTAGTACATAGCCCAGATACAATGATGTGAAAAATAAACCTTAGTTGTTGTAACGCTAAGCTCTGGGGTTATTTTATAATTGCAGTGGTGTAAGTTGTGTAAGAAAAAAGTGGGTAAAGACGTCTTTCTAACTCTGGGGAAGTTTACAAATTAAAAACTGAGATCAGAAGAAAACTACTTTCTGTTCATAATTTTGAGTTTAATGTAACAAAAATTTATCAGTGATATTAAAAGTGTTGATAATATTCAAAAGAATTTGGCATGTTAGGGCATAAAGGCATAGGATTCCAAATGAAATGAGAAATGATTGTTTTTGAGAAATGAATTACTGGGTTGTAAGGTTTAGTTTAAAAATGTAGTTTAGTTGGTATTGTGAAGCTTAAGAAAAGTCAAAATTTACTACATTTATACATTTAACTGATTAGATGTGCAAGAGTGTCCTAAGTCCTTGGGACAGTTTTGCTTATTACAAGAGAGCATAAAGTGTGTAATGAAAAAATGAAAATGTTTTAAACTTGTGAAGAAAATGGAAATTTTATTTATTGATGAGAGAGTGGACAGAGGGAGAGGGGGAGAGAGAGAGAGAGAGAGAGAGAGAGAGAAACATCAATCTGTTGTTGCACTTACTGATGAATTCACTGGTTGCTCCTTATATGTGACCTGACCAGAGACAAACCTGCAACCGTGGCCATCAAGATGATGCTCAACTGAGCATCAACTGAGCTACCTGGCCAGGCCCTAAAAATGAAAATGTAATTTTTAAAAATTAACAGTTTTGGAATAATAAAATTTTGAGGTGATTTTGAAAACTTATCAGACTTATAAATAGAATAAGATTTGTATGTTCAACTATTTAAACATACTGAAAAAGTAGGTTTAAGTGAAAAATTTAAATTTGATAAAATAAAAATCAATTTAAAATTGCAAATAGCCATGAATAGTCTTTGCACATATGTCATTCTATAACACTAAGAGTTCACAACAACAAAAGCAATCAAAGAGTAGTAATATATTTCCCATTTTACAGAGGAGCAGTTGGAGGTGGAGAGAAATCAAAGTTGCCCAAAGTCAAAATGATGGTAATTTACACAATTTAGTGATTCTACAATTTGTAAAATGACTCTCAAATGCTCGTAAAATGTAATTTAATTTCTTTTTTTGTCTTAAACATGTTAATGCATATTTATTTGTAAAAGTTTTCTAATTTTTCAAATATAAATAAGGTCATAGATATTTGTATATAGGAAAAATGATTCTCTGGTTGATTTTTTTTTGAGATTTTTGCTTCCTGAAGAGGATAGTTTATTCCTTAACATGAGAAGAGATTCATAGAATGCCTAATAAAAAAAAAGAAAGCAAACTGTGCACAAAACAAGGGCTTGATAAATGTTCACTGAACTAATAGGTAAAGTGCAAAAAAATAAGAATTGTATTTTACTATTCTTTTCCTTATCTCCTTCATAGAAGAGCTTGAAAAGGCTTATGGTAAAAGATAGGTGCAAAGTAGTTTTAAGTAAAAAAATAATTATCACCAGAAAAAGGAAAAAGAAAAGAAAAAACCTTATTATAAGACTAATATGTTTACTGTGACTTAGCTTTGAATGCTTTGTTTTTGCTTCCTGGAAGGGAGTCAAAAAGGGAAAAGTATAGGCCACAGATTTTCTTAATGTGTTTCAAGAAAGCACATCAATTCTATGTAAAATTCCTAAAGGTATTTAATTTGTTGATTTGTGCATTTTGTAATCTAGAATATCTATAAACACTGACTAAATCCTTTACTATTTCAAGTTTAAGAAGGAAATGAAAGACATTTCATTAAAATAAAGAAGGGATTAAATCAAAGACATGATTTCTTATATCTATCCTTTTATATTGATAGCCTTTTACTATAAATATTTTTATGTTTGCTAAATGGCTAGACTCAAAATAAAGTTAATATATGTTAACTTACTCTGTGTATATATATTACATATATGCTCTCACAAACATGTATTTACACAATTCTGAGAATTTTAAGCAACAATTATATAGTCTGTTGAAGGATTTTTATAGATCAGAGATTTAAATTTATTCTTAGAATATATTTGTGTATATATATATACACACACACATACACACACACCCCATATTTTTTTGAACAATGAGATGCACTTTCCTGCCCAAATTTGGGAGGAACAATGGTTGTTAATGCTACTGTTGAGTTCTGTTTACATTTACATTGGTGAAATATTATATTATTTATGTTATTTTACCACATTAAAATTTTTTTATTTGTTTTATTTATTACCATTTTAATTAGTGTAGTTTTGAAAAGACTTGGAGTTGGCCCTTTTATTTTTTTAACCACATTTTTTGCTTCAAAAATTTATTTTCCTATCTTCCTCCTCTAAAACCTAGGTGTGTCTTATGGTCTGAAAAATATGGTAACTAGTGGAATACCACAAAAACCTCTAAAGCTATCCCATTCTTAGGTAAACTAGCTAACAAGTACAATTTAAAAATAAAAATAATCACCTCCCCCATTCTCATGGTCCCCTCTAAAAATTTATCTAAAACCCTTAGATTTAATATCAAAACATAAAAACACAGTACCAAATTTATGAAACAAAGTAAAACAAGATTTATTTGCCCTTGTCATGAAATATTAAACAATTAGAGAAAGGCAATCATCTACTTTTAATCACTTATCTTAAAAAATGATGTCAGGAGAGACTCATTTTTCCTGAGACTTTTCAAAATAAAATAAATCAGAACAAGGTGAAAATGAAAGGTGGTGTGTGAAACCGAGGTAGGATTCATTTAAATGTTTTGGTGTTGTTAGTGTTCCTAAATCTCACAGGAACTGAAGAGTGTTAAATAATTGAAGGCTGTAGCCCATGCAGATGGATCGGTGACCCGGGGTACAGGACACCTCGTGAACTTCACTTAATGATTTTGTAGATAATATATATACCAGAAATATAAATTATGTCTATATAATAAACACTGCAGTTGATCCTAGTAGAGGGAAACATGCTTGGATAATGGCTTGTCATAAAACTGCTCACCCTTTTCTGAGTCATTGATTTTTTTCAAACACAAAAAGGCATTGTAGGTATTAAGTACATATTATACTGTGTCTGCAATACTGTGCACATTTTGTATGTTATCAGAAATATCCATCTCAATATCAGCTTTCCCAAGTGCTAATATTGTATAGTCAATTAAAACCATTTTTGCATCTTTTATATATATTAAGTTCACCTCTCTACCACACTGTCTTGACTTTATCCTTTTTTACATATTATGCTTCTGAAAAGTTGGTAAACATGGTCTTTGAGTCAAGAATTAAAGATTGAGCCTTTGATAGTCTCTTCTCCCTTTTTCCCCTTTCCAATTTATTTTAAAACAAGTTTAGTGAAGAATCTGGCTGAAGGGGAGAAATATCTGAAGAAAAAAAAGCCTTAGAAAAACCTTAAAAATCATTTTGTGGCTGATGATGCAGGGATGATTATTCCACCATGGATTATCCCTGGTAATACTGTCTAGCTAAAGTATTATTAATCACAGGATGCCAGAAAAAAATGTTGCTGATCACAAAAGCTGTCATGTTAACTGTCATCTGCAGTGCTGGGCTCCAAAAGAGAGGAGTAGGAACACGTGAACATATTGATGCGTCCTATCTTGCCTGACAGTAGACAGGTAGCCCTGTGGCATCTCAGGTACTACAGGGGAAAATGTGCTCTTGATTAGGCATGGTGTGTGCTGACCCTCCAGCCGACAGGTGACATTACTCACTCTTGAAACATGCAGCCAATGGCACAGGTCATATATTTTTTGCTTTCAAAATTAAAAAGGAAAACTGTACTTGAACAACAATAAAATTCAAATGTTTTTAATAAAAAACAAAACAAAAACCTGTGAAACTTAAATGAATAATAGTAAACAAGGTAATCTCAAATACTTAAATATCATTTACAAACTTAATAAACATATACTACACATTTAATAAAAAAAGTATTTAGCTTTGCTGTGGACACTGAGATGTTCAAACTCATACAAAATAAAACAACAGAATGCCTGCTTTTTGGACAGTTGTTGTGAAGAAATATAAGTGAACTGAAAAACAGAATTTATAATTTATTGCTGCAAAGACTTTCTGTATTTCATATCACATGAACACACCATCAGTTCAGATATTTTTTTTAAACATATTTACCTAAATTTTGTCTCCCATATGAGAGATGTGAAATCAGGGAGTTCTATGTCTTTCAAAGTTCTCCATTATTCAAAAAATTCATACTTATTCCCATCTTCCTGGATTGGATAACCCCACTGAGGAAGAAATTTCTCATGAATTCATCATCAGACTGAAGCCTGGATTTGATGTCTTACTGTTCTGCATGCTTTTTCCTGTAATATATCTTGTTTATTGTGTTTTATGTTTTGCTCGATCTTCCTTTAAAACACTAATGAAGATTAAATCATCAATCAATAATTTGGACTAACATATCTAATATCAAAACTGAGGTTGTATTTTGTGACTTAAAGCAAACACAGGGCTGTCTGTTCCCTAAGAGTGAGCCAATGACATCAGGGGCAGGGGAGAGATTATCCTCCTTTAAATGTACACAGGGAGACAAAAATATAGCTGTGCTCAATTATGTCATGAGATATAGTTGTTCAAAATCTGAAGTATACAGGGATATCTAGAATATAAGTAGAATGCAGTGAGTTTGATTGTAGAGATAAGATCTAGAAATTTTGTGTACTTTTCTTTGTATTCCTGGGGAGCAAAAACCAACAACAACAAAAAGAGCCAGAGGGATTCTCAAATTTTGGGAGGCTTTTTGTTGATTTAGTCAATGACAGCTCTGGATAGAGCTTGTGCTTTCTGTCGCATGGTTTGGAAGTCATTCAGGATCAAGGTTTTTGGCAGAGGATCAATTTTGTGATGCACCAGAGAGGTAGCAGTGGCCAAAAAAAGTCATGAGGGTTAAAAACTAAGTTAAACTATCACAGGACAATCTTAATGGAGTTATGATGCTTCATGGGCATGCACATTTTATCAGAAGCAGCTCAGTGGGTTGGCCTTTCATTCTGGGACAGATGTTCTAGGTATCGATGTGAACACATGTTGTGGCAGATGGAACCCCCAAGAGCTGTTTCACAGTGATAAATGCCATAGCAGTGTTGTAGGGGTTCAGTCTTATTTCTTACTTCTCAGGATTCCATGAGGAAGCATTTTCCGTAAACTTCCTGGGTTCTTGCCCCATTGTCTTTTCCTTGGATGTGGAAGGACTTATCAATTGGAGCTTACCCAGGAACATTTTTGATTTTGTCTGCCAAGGCCTCAGTTGTACAACAGGACCCAGAGGGTGAGGTTAGATGGGCTAATCTTAGGAAGACCACTGTAGCCATGCAACTGAGACACATTCTCCAATATCAGTTTTATGAGATAAACATAAACTGACAAAAAGTAGATTTTGGTGACTCAAGTAAGAGTTGGAGAAGTTTTGGTTGGGAGCAGTGCATATGGTTATTGGCTTTCAGCTTTAGTAAGTAGGCCATGCAGGATTTGACTTGTGGGTTTACGGTGGTTTACAGCAGATTTACTTCCAAGCAAATGGTTGTTTTTGCACAGATGGGACTGCTTTATCAACACTGCCTTGATCCTGCTGACCTTAACAGATGCTGGCCACAGTGTTTGAATTACTGCTACATGATCTTGAGCTTCGAGCTGGATAATCACATAAGCACTGTTCATGGCCTTATAATTCAGAAATCTTTCCTTGTGGATGTACCCAGAGAAGAATGGTGAATTAGATTAACAAATAAAGAAAAGAAATAGGGAGCCCTTACACAGAAGAGAATCTGCCCTCTCCTAGGTGAAATTGAAAAAGGTAACAAAATTCATTGAAATTATTGTATGCCTAAAGACTTATGAAAGGAAGTTTGGAGCACTTGGCTCTTAAGAACTGAGTTTATGTAAGGCATCTGGAAGGAATCAGGGTGGTGTTAGAAAGAGTCATGCCTCAGTTTTATTATCAGAACAGAAGGAGTAGAAAAATAAAAACAAAATAAAGGAAAACTGGCTGCTTACTTTGAAGAAAAAGAAAGATTTCCCCAGGAGAAATATTGAGATTTTATGGGATATGACATAGAAATTGGGATCTTGAAGGTGGAGAGAAACAAATATGAAAAAGAAATGAACAGACCCAGCTCTGACTAATCCTACAGAGGCAAGTAGAAAAGCAAGAGATGTTTCAGCTTTACCAAATCTAACATTTGTGACTGGAGCCTAAAGAAATATAACCAAAGCAGAGAAGGAATTTCAGAGAGCAATCTAGAATGAATCCCTAAGAGAGGCCAAAATCAGGAAACTATTGGTGCTATGGCCTTTTCAAGCTGTGTTTGAAGAGTCCATTGCAATAGCATTTGGGAAATACAGCTTGAAGAATGGGGACACTATAGCAAGTATCAAAAAAAACCTGGACAAATCTAAGGGCAGAAGACAGAAAACCAACAAAAATATTTAAAGCATTCTTAGGTGAGTTCCAAAATGCTAACATCATTAGAGGTAAGGGTTCAAGTATTGCCTTGCCCTTAAGAAGCATCGAAGAAATTTATAAAATTAGTGTTTTAAAGAAAGATCCAGCAAAAATAGAACATATTAAACAGGACACGTTATAGGAAAAAGCATGCAGAACAATAAGAGATCAAATTCAGGTTTTAGTCTGACGCTGATTTCATGACAAGTTTCTTCCTAAATAGGGTTATCCAATCTAGGAAGATGTGAATAAATATGACTTTTTTGAATAATGGAGGATTTTGAAAGACTTAGAACTTACTGATTTCATATCTCTCATATGGGAGACAAAATTTAAGTAAATATGTTAGAAAATAACTATTTGCATCCAAAAGCAATAAATAACTAAAAAATAAAAAAGAATCAGTAAATAGTATTAGTTTTACACTGTTAAAGAAAAAATGATCAAATAAATGAGCAACTGAAACTCTTAGGAACTTAGGTCAGACCCTTGAAATGATCTTGACAGATTTAACAAATTAAAATAAAGAAACCCTGATGGTCAATTTTGTGTCAAATTGACTGGGCTGCACTACGTAAATGTGTGGCCATGCATTATTTTAAATTTTTCTGTAAGGGTGTTTTTGAGTGAGATTAGCATTTCATTGGTTAACATCGAGTAAAGCAGGTTGCCCTCCATAATATGGGTAGGTCTCATCTAATCAGTTGAAGGCCTTTATAAAAAAGATGAACCTCCCCCAGAAAGAAGGAATCCTGCCAGCACTTGTCATTTGAACTTGTCCTGAAACACTGGCTCTTCTCAGCATCTTCAGCCTGCTGACCTACCCCCCACAGATTTCGGACTTACCGCCTTCATAAGCATGTGAGCCAATTCTTTAATAAATCTCATATGTCTCCATCAGTATGTCTTATCTTTGCTGGATCTTCCTTTAAAATATATATTCTGTTTTTCTGGAGAACTCGAATATAAACACTCAGTTGAAGTTGAAATTAAATTTCAGGTAAAGAATGAATGATTTTTAGTGTAAATGTTCCCTAAATACTGTCTGAGACATACTATACTAAAAAAATGTTTGTTGCTTATCCAAATTTAAATTGACCAGGTGCCTTGTATTTTATCTGGCAATGTTACCATAAAAGCAGTAGAACCATAGAAGGAGAAGAAGCACAATGTGCCTAATTTACTTCTGTAAAAAAATAGAGCGGAAAAAATTCTATTCAAAGCATGCCTGGAACAGTCCAATGTTGAGGAAAGCAAGTTTCTTGAAAAAGCAGACAAATCCTATTTAGGTCCCTAAAGGCACACATTTTTGAACTAACAACAGCTGTTTTGGGGTCAGAAACATGAGGAGGTTAATTCTCCAGATTAGAACGATAAGAAATACAGCAGTTACATAAGCCTAAGCAATTCCACAGCAATGCACATGGCAATGGCAACTAGGGGTCCAAGACCAAAGACACCTGTTTACCAGACTTTGTAGCAGCTGTGCCATTAAACAGACTTACATTCAGTCCATCCCTGGTACTAAAATGGGAAAAAAGTTTCTGATCCCTTGTAATGCCAACACTGTTCATCTGCTTTGTTCTTCTGCCACTGCTGGGGCCTTGCTCAAACACTACTGATGCCACCTGCCAGGTTAAGAAGGTGCTTTTCTGGGCTCCCTGCTGTCACTGAGTTACGTTCAGGGAAAGCACAGAACTGCTGAGCGGAAGTATGAAGACACAGGGTGTCACTGTTGCCACCATTACCACCAGACAGGTCTGCGTGCTGGGGACAGCAAGACAAGGGTGGCCTGGGGCCTTCCTCTTCTGCTGATGTAGGCAGATTGAGAGAACAGGCTGTTCTGGCTTTTATAATTATGATTATGATGATGATGGTGATGTCTTTGACAATGTAATGTCATAGGTCTCTCTGTTGCTCAGTCCAGGGATTCATGGAAGATGAAAAGAAAACCCAAGGAACACATCATGTTGTCTTTCCTCCAGTTTGGAAGTCCCAGCCAGTCTGCCTTCTTCTTTGAAGCTTTCAGAGGGCATTTTATCATGGTCCGTTGAATAACTTCCAGGGTGTTTAATGAATTTCGAAGGGAGAAACGGGGAAAGGTGAGACCATGCTATCTGTTTCATAATCAGATATTTTTCCTTTCCTTTCTTCCTCCCTCCCTCCCTTCTTCCCTCCTTTCTCTCTGTCTTATGGTTTATCTGGTTTTCTTTCCTCTCTTTTTTGCACTTTTTCTCCACCCCTTTTCTCTTAAGCAGATCCTTGTGGTGTACTTTTATTTTTAAAGTAAAGTCATTGATTTCTTTATTCATTCTGAAATATTTGTTAAACATCTCCCAATTCTAGGCACTATGCTATGTGTTGTTGACATAATGGTAAATAAGACAGATACCTTGTCCTTCAAAGAGCTGATAGTGTAATTCTAAAATGCTTGTCTTGATGTATCTGGGTATGGCTCTCATTTAACTGATAAGTAGAGTAAGTATAATTTTTTAACTTTGACAAATATATTCAATTAAGACTGATGATATTTTCCTTTAAATTGCTCTGATTTCTTTTTTAGAAGAGTTTATAATTCTTAGGTTGGATTTTTACTTTTTATTTCTCCACAATTGTCATTACTTTCCTTCATATTTATTTTTTGGTTATACTTGCTTTGTATTTATGATTTTTAATATTTGTTCTTTAAATTCTAATTACAGTATTGATTGTTTTCTTGATGCCCATGGAGATTTTAAGTCTGCTCTTCATGTTTGGCTTTTTATAATTCTTTTCTTCATCAATGTTCATTTTTAGTTCTTTCTTTTTTCCCTGAAAGAAATTGCTGTTTTTTCCATATTGCTTATTTTATACATATTTCCTAGACATATCTTCTTGTGATTACTGAAAAATTTTAACAACTTTCTAACTTTTTTCTTCTATTTTCTGCATTTATTATTTTCCAAAAGTACACTCTTCCTTTCCAGGGTAATTTTTTCCCTCTGGTTCTATAACATTTCAAACATATATATTCAGTGTTCCCATCATTGAATTAAAGGAACACCAGTGTGATTGCAACTCACAGGGCAAGGGAATTGAGCGTGAGATAAAGGTGAAGGGGTGGGTGGGAGCCAGACTGTGCACATCCTTTAATTACAGTAAACCTTTCATCTTTCTTCAGTGAGCAGTGCCCATAGAATCATTTTAAGACGAAAGTGTTCAGAACAATATCTAGGAAAGCCACTTATAGGAATATCCAGTAGAATCTTAGAGTCTCTGCAGAAGAAATGATTTGTGAACAGGTTCAAAACATAATGAGAAGCTGAAATTACAGACTTTGAAATTATAGTGAATGTCAGAGGAAAAAGGAGGAGAGGTATGAAAGATGACTCTGAGCTGTGTATTTTTTGTACCAGAATGGTTAAGAGCACCTAACACTCACACCAAAAACACTGGAAGAAGCCCAGGTTTTGAGGGAATGATCATGGATTTGGTGAGTGTGAGGCACAAATGAAATATCCAAGAGGCATCAAGTGTCAAGTAGCTATTTGGATATATGGAGATATGTATGGGTTGGAGGTATTACTTTGTGAGTCATCTGGTTACAGGAATAACTGATGCTGTGGGTGTAATGAGGCTGTCCATGGAGACAATATATTTAGAAGAAGACTTCAGTTTTCAGAAATTCTAATGTGTTCTGCATGCAAAAGAATAACCAGAGACACAGAGGAACCCAGGAGAGAATTGTGTTAAGCCAATCAAGGCATTAGAGGGTTTTCAAAAGGAGGAAACAATCAACAGTGTTGATTTTGGCTAACAAGTTAAAGAGCATGAAAAATAAAACACCTGATGGGTTTAGCAAGTGGTAGGCAGAATTCTAAGGTGGTCCCACAGTCATCACACCCCAAATGTTCAAGCCCTTTGTAATCCCCTCCCCTTGGATTGGCAGGATCTGTGACTTGCTTTTATCCAACAGAATATGGAAAAGATGGTGATGTAGTTAAGGTTCCAGATCAGCTGGTTGTGAATTAATCAAAAATAAATTATCTTGGGTGAGCCTGGCTTAATCAGGTGAAATCCCTTAAAGAAGGACAGGGCCTTCTCTGAGGAGAGTGTCTCCTTGCTAGCCCAATGAAGTGGGCAGCCATACTGAGAAGCTACACCTAAGCAAGGACTGCAGGAGGCCTCTGAAACCTAAAGGTGACCTCTAGCAGGAAGTCAGCAAAAAGCAGGGCTCCTGGTCATACAACCATAAGGAAAAAAAGTTCTGCCAGTCACCTAAGTAAGCTTGAAAGTGGAGTCTTCCTCAATTGAGCTTTCAATGAGACTTCAGCCTGGTACAATGCTGAGGCAGAGAACCCAGCTAAGCCCTGCCTAGACTCCTGACACACAAAACTGTGAGAAAATGACTGAGGGCTGTTTTCAGCCACTAAGTTTGTGGTAATTTGTTACACAGCAATAGAAGACTAACAGAGCAACATAAAGAGATTATTGGTGGTGTGAATGAGAGCTGTTTCAGTAGAGTGACTGGGGAGGAGCCAGGTTGAGTGGGTTTGGGGAAGTGAGTGTGAGGTAAGTAAATGGAGTGAGTATAAGTGACTCTTTAGAGAGGTTTACCTGAGAATAGAGCAAGAATGTGGGGATATAGTTTGTGGTTTCGAGAACAAAGTTTTTATTATTTTTTTAAAATGTGAAATAACGGGAGCATGTTCCAATCCCTGTCTTTTACAAGAAACTATTTGTACTGAAAGTTGGCTTTACTGGATGCACAATAGATATAATGACCTAATGTTGATCTTCACATTGAAAATATTGTAAAAGAGTAGAAAATATTTTAAAAGAAAAAAGTATGGATCATGCTCGTTAGTAAAACCTCTCTGATGCAATATTTTTAAATGTAGGGGAGCCCTCCTTGAATCTGGAGGATCCTCTAAGTCTGCTGTTCCTTTCTGTTCTCAGTAAAGGGTAGCCACTATCATTTATCTTTCTATGATGATTTTCTAAGGTGATATTTTCTATCAGAGCTGACCAGCAAGTCTTTGTCTGTGTCCTATATTGAATTTGTAGAATGATTGGAAAAGACCTATGCTGTGGTATGAGACAACTTACTATCTAACGTGCATTAGTATCTAACAATGCTGCAAGAATTTCAGCTCATGTCATTTGTTTAAAACCTATTCCTTGCCATGCATTGTTTCTAAAAATGGTGGTAGCAATTTCTGTGGATTATCATTTCTGTGATCAGAAACATGGTTGATTATCCTCACACATATGATTCGTTTGAAATAACAAAAACAATAATAAGTGAAAAGAAAGAGAGGAAAGAAAAAAAGAAGAAAACCTGCTATGTCCCAGGTTCTGTGCCAAGAACTTAATCTCAAAAGAATCCTACAAGGCAGGTGTATCATTTTTTAAATAAGTAAACTGAGTTTTAGTTTAAAAATATACTGAGAGCCCTGTAGCTGGTCACATTAAGTGTCACATTAGAGAACAAGCCCTTCTGTGTGACTCTAAAGTTAATATCTTAATTAACTTATATACGCTGCTTCTATTCTTTGAAAAAAAAGTCTTATTTTTTAGGGATTCAGCACTGGTCTGTAACAGGACAAGAACTGTTCATTATACTAACAAGGCATAATTAAGACCTCTCCAGAAGAGAATAATATTTTATCGGTTTCTCACTTCCCATGATGTCATCCCACGTATTTATAAAATGGTCAATCCAGCTGAGTTCCTGCAGTGATATTTCAGAAATGGTCCTGACCGCCATAAGCTGATTGATGAGGAATTTCTTATTATAATACAAGCATCAGTCATATTATGCACCTTAAGTTGGCAACAATAAGGCTTAACTCTGAAATATGCCTACAATCTTTAGTCTTTTACATCCATGATGATTTACTATCGCCTTTAGCCAGTCATTTGACTCAGGCTAGTGGTTTTCAAATTTGAGCTTGCATCAGAATCTCATGTAGGGCTCACTTCCAAATTCACAGATTACTGGACCTGACTCTTAGAGGTTTTCACTCAGTAGATGGGGGTTGCAGCCCTTAAAATCTGCATTTCTAACAACTTCCCTGGTGCTGCTGCTGGTATAAAGCACACACTTTAAGAATTACTGGCTGATGCCAGGATTCAAAAACCTTTTTCTATAAAGAATCAGGTAAATGACTTTGACTTTGTGGGCCACATAGCTGCATCACAACTACTGAACTCCCCTTTTGCAGCACAGAGCAGCTATACACAGTGCAACACCTGAGTAAATAGGAGATGGCTGTGTTTCAGCACGATGTTATTATAGACACAGATGTCAGGCTGGATTTATTCAACAGCCCATAGTTGGTCAACCTCTGGCCTACACCAACTCAGTGCAAGAAGCCTGAATAATTACTTTGTGTATGTTGAATAGTAACTCTGTAAGAATCAACTATAAATTTAATTACAAAATTCCTTCTAAATTCTTAAATGCAATCTGCAGCACTATGTCAGACTAAGCTGATTGTGATGCTAGCATAGTGAAGAAACCCCAAAGGTTTCCTATGAATCCAGTGAAGGATGAAAGAGTCTGCATCTTACAGTTTTTACTTTAAGATATCCATGAACTCAATTTCCATTTTGAAACTTTAATTATTGTTTTAATTAGATATTGTTTGAAGTGTTAGAAGCTATAACTCCATCAATTACAACTAATACTGCATTGAATGATATAAATGCCAAACAAATCAGTCTATTGACTTTATAATAAAACAAAACAAAACAAAACAAAAACACTCTACTTGCCATGAGTGTGCCCATATTTAGTGTACTTGGTCTTTACTCAGAACAATGTACTTCAAACTAATTTAAAATGCCAATGTAATATTATAAGTCTACCTAACTGTACATGCCAATGAACCCACTGCATTAGCTCTATTAAGATAAATTTTGTCAAAATGGCATGTGATTTACTTCCTTGAAAATAATTATATGCAATTACCATGGGGAAAGTTAATATTATGGGTCATCTTGGAAACTAAAATTGCAAATATTATGTCAAACATTTCAAAAAAAGCTAATGATTGGAAATATTTAAATAAAATCTTCACAATTATATACTTTAATATGTGATAATATCAATATGAAATAAAATGAGTTAATGGTGGGAAAGATGCCTTCTATCTTGCAAAATGTTTTATTAAATAGCATTGAATCAAATATTTCTCTTTGTTAAATGGGTTTATATTTACCACAAGATACTTGTTTTTTAGTCTAATGCAGTGGTTTTCAAAGAATTTTCAGTTTTAAAAAAATGCTGAAAGAACAATGTGGTCAAAGGAAACTAGAGAATGTATATTTTAGACACATTTCAAAAAGATTTTTGAACCTTAGGACTTCTGAAAAGCATTAACATTCACAACATGACTGTCTAAGAAAGATGTGGTAGATTATCCAGTCTTTCCCAGTCTCATTGGAAACAACATTATCAGTAGAGTATCTTAACAATGTGTCCTTGTAGTGTGTGGTCATATGTTTTAAAAATGAATTCAATTTGATTCAACAAATATTTATTAAGTATCTCTATTTTTTAATTACTTAAAGGTCAACACTTTAGTTTTACAATGCTACTCACCAAAATCTATCTAAAATATAGTTAATTCTATTGAAATACTTACACTCCTCCTCAGGCCTCTTCCGAAGTGCTGCGCGAACTTCTTTACAAGGACTTCTCTGATATTGTGGGGGATTCCTTCCCCTTATTAGGTTCTCCATCCTGTAAAAGATAACCAAAAGAATGTATTACTACCCAAATCTTGATAAATTTTGAGAAGATAAATGGTTTATAGCAATAGTCAAAAATTCAATTATCTACAGAGGCTTGTTAGACAATATCATTGAGTATGTAGCATGGAATAATACAACAGGGCATGGCAGGGACCATGGTAAACTGGAAAGTGCTTGACTTTTCCAAGACATTCTGGTTTTAAAAATGTAAAAACACCATGTAGACACTTACATGCACATTCTTTAGTTAGAGGCTGTAATGGACTGTTTGTGGTCCCCACTCACAATCTCATGTTTTGAAGCTCTAGGCCCCAATGTAATGATATATGGAGGTGGAACCATTGGGAGGTAACAAGGTTTAAGTGGATGTCCGTGATGGGATTAGTGTCCTTAGAAGAACAGTAAGTGACCAGAGTCTGGACTCTCTCTCTCTCTGGCTTATGAGAACACAGTGGGGAGGCAGTCATCTACAAATCAGGAAGAGAGCTCTTACCAGGAAATAAACCTGCTGGTACCTTGATTTCAGATTTCTCAGCTTCCAGAACTGTGAAAAATAAATTTCTGTTGTGTGAGCCACCCAAGTGTGTTGTATTTTGTTATAGCAGCCTAGATAACTAAGGCAGAGACCTATTGACTAAAGAGTGATTACTTGTAAACAAATTTGTCAAAAATCAGGCCACCCTTTAGAAAATAAAGAATAGATATTTCACAAACATTCAGAATATCAATTTCAAGAGAGGAATTGCTGTTTTCTTCCACGATAATGACTACATTGGGAGAAGTTTTCTAATTCCAATAATTGTGACTTCTTAAAAAATTGGTTAGTATAAAGTGTACTCTCAGTTACTAGTGACAGAAATGCTGGCATCCAGAAATAATAATAAAAGCATCAAATGCAACTTGGGTTAGCATATTTAACAGCATATACTTTGTAATTAGTATTTTCTGGTTTTAGTAAACCTTATAGTCTTGTACCACCATTGTATACTTATTTTAATAAGATTTAAAAACTATTGAGTGCTCAGGACTTGAAAATTCATAATATAACCGTGATATTTATTGTTTTGAAAATATAAACATAGCTTCTTAATATCTATATAATTATTCTAATGGGATATCACTGGTTTTGATAACTGTGCTGTTTGATAGCATGTATACTTTTGAAAACCACGTGTTATGGGTTATGGTGATAGTGGGTCTTCTAGAGTTAGTGGTACAGAGGGTTGTGCTTCTGGTGTCTAGAGAGGAAAATCAGGACAGGACAATCCCATAAAAGCATTGTTTAAAATAATGTGAAATATGAGAAGAGTAACATTTTGTACTGGGATAGTAACATAACACTATTTTTGTGGGAAACTGTCCCTGTTTTTTAAAAGCATTTCTTCAAATATACTTCCTGAAATCACTCCATTTATATGTAGGAGATGTGGTAAGTGTTTGTCTGAGCGTGTGTGTGTTCATATGTTTGTGCCTGTGTGTATGTAAGTACACAAAAATGTTTCTCAATGTGCAATGCTAACTTAAAACTTAGTTTCAGTCGAAGCTCATTTCAAGTGAGAAAGAGAGAGTTATTTCTCTCTAGGTTATAATAATACAGTAACAGGAAACCAAGAGTTTATGACATAATTTGCTTTAACACTATTTTTGGGGGAAAATTAAGCTTCTAGACCTGTCTCTACAGTTTTGCCATTAGGTTTAGACATATAAACTAAATTATATAAACTTGCTGATTTGTGATTCTTGAATTAATTCAATGTGCAATTTTGTTTACATTTCAGCAAATAAATGAATTTTTATGATGACCTAACAATAATGTAAGTGAACTAATGATTATTTACTCAAATTTATAAGCTCAAAATTGTGAAAGACAGCAAACATAACCTTCACATGCAAATGTCTACATACCATTGTGATGTAATTTTAGAAACCAATTTTACTTATTGTGATCATACTCTGATGAGGAATGGCAACTTATTCTGGTTGGAATTCTATGTAAACCTCTCTCTTGGATGAGCTATTCTTTTGCCTTTTATGTCTCTGACAATCAAACATGTGAAAGCAAAAGTGGTCTAGTTAATTTCCACTTCTCTGTGTTTGAGGGTTTGTCAGAAGATTTGAAATACAAGTGATAAAGTACTAATAGGGCTTTAGAAAATATTCATTATATAGTTGCTATTGGTAGCAAAGATCCCCAAATCAACTACCCAGGAATCCCCAAAGGTTGCACCCTGAGAACACTCACAAGCAGGTCTGCAGATTATGGCGTGTTAGAAATGGAGCATAGCCTAGTATGACAAACCTAAGTTCTGGAATCAGACAACCTGGGCCCAAATTCTAATTCTTTTTTTTTTCAGTCCTCACCCAAGGATATGTCTTTATTGTTTTTTATTACTTTGAGAGAGAGAGAGAGAGAGAGAGAGAGAGAGAGAGATATGAGAAAGAAACATTGATGGGTTGCCTCCTGTACATGCCCTGACTGGGAATTAAACCCACAACCTAGGTATGTGCCCTGACAGGAATCAAACCCACAACCTTTGGTATAGGGGATGATGCTCCAACCGTCTGAGCCACCTGGCCAGGGTTCTAATTCTGTCTTTTAAAGAATGGCTTTAGGAAAAGAATATGTACTTTGTGCTTTAATTTTCTCATAATTAAATAGGAATAACAGCCACCTCATAGGATTGTTGTGATAAATAAATATGTTAATATATGTAAAGTGCTTTACACTGTGTCTGTCACAATTCAAGAGCTCAGCAAATGTCACTGTTATTTGTCATAATTATCCCAAATAAAAATGAAATCATATACTAAAATTTGAGATGTCTACTATGTTAAGACATATGAAAACTGGGCTTTATTTAATAAAGAATTATAATGAATAATCATAGAGTCATGGAAATAATTCCACTAGGAGACTGAATAGTCAAAATTCTATTATGTAATGCATAATTTAAGTTTGATGAAATTATTATTAAATGTAATATTAATATTTATGTTAATATATACTTATATACAAATAGCATACATACTATAAATATAGAAATATAAAATTACACAGCCCTGGCTGGTGTGGCTCAGTGGATTGAGTGCGGGACTACAAACCAAAGGGTTGCTGGTTCGACTCCCAGTCAGGACACATGCCTAGGTTATGGGCCAGGTCCCCATTTGGGGGCACACGAGAGGCAACCACACATTATTGTTTCTCTCTCTCCCTTTCTCTAAAAATAAATAAAGAATATCTTAAAAAAATAAATATACTACTTAAATATATATGTATATATGTTGATATGCTAATTACATGTTGGTTTTTGATCATTTAGCTATTTTCACTGAAATGTTTGCTTCTGTCTGTGACATTTTAAGTTTTGAGAACCACCAAAAAGATAACTGGGAACAAAGAAACTCACTATAAATTATATATACCACACACTAAGAGAAGAAAACATTTTAAAGCAGCATTAAATGTCCTTTTTTCTCTAGAATGCTAAATGTTATGCCCAGTAGAAAACACTTTGAATCAAATTAAAAGTTTCACAGAGCAATGTTCGTGTCTACACTGTTATATGACTGCGGGACTTCCATCTTCCTGAGATTCCAAGTCTGGCTGTTTGAACCCTTTACCCAGCATCATCTATGATCTACGGTTCGCATTAAATGGTCAGACAAAATGGCCAATAATCAAGTCTTGGAGCACAGCCAGGACACAGCAAAGGAGCTATTCCAGCTACTTTCAAATTTGGCAAGACACCAACAGGAGTGTGTTAACAGTTCCAGCAAGGAGAGATTAAGCGTGATGACCACAGGCAAGACAGATGCTCTAACAGCTCATTGAAGAGCTCTGAAAAGTGCAGCCTACATGGCAACTGCTGGGAGGAAGTAGAGGCAACCAGATTAATGTTGAAAAGCCTGAAAAAACTATCAGAGATCATGAACAAAGGTGTCCATGATTCTCCTAAACTTAGTTCAAAAATCGCCTGAGGAGCTTTACACAAATGTAGATTCTCCCATTTCCAACACTAAAAATTTTCATCCAGTAGGCTGGGATCAGGTCAAGGTAGATGTATTTCTAAACATTAATCAGGTGTTTCTAAAGTAGCCTTACACTAGTCCCAATACTGACATTTGGGAACCCATTTGAAAATATGTGCACTTGCAGGTGTAGGAGAGGGAAGTTCAACAAATTCATTCAAAGAGGTAGTCGCTTGCTGATACAGAGCTGAAGTAGTGTCTGGGGTGGAGACTGCAGTTAGAACGGGTATTATCAGAAATGAAAAGAGGTGGAGTTAAATGCTTGCCAAGTTGCCTGGAGGTCATCCAGATGAATGTGAAGGCTTACCATTAGAAGGCTGATAATCTCAATAACGAAATAATTTCCTTCAATAAGTTTTGGCTGACAGTTGGATCAGAGAACAAATTTGGGTTGATGTAGAATTGTAGATTGAATTGGGGATATGATTAATGAATAAAGAAAATAAAGCTTGGGTGAAAATATGCTTGAAATAAATGTATACTAGATGGGGAAGGAAGATGGAGAATGATGGAGTCACTAGAAGATAGAGAGTTGGATTAAAACTATACACATATCAGGTATAACTAGTTTTTCTAAAAAATTCTATTATGTGCTAGATGCTAGGTAAGTTTATGTATATATTATTTATACCATTCTTATTCTATCCAGGGTTAACCTGAGTCTAAGAAATGTTAAGTAAACTGTTTAGGATCATATAGTAAGTAAGTGAGGATTTTAATCCAGTACTTTCTGACTTCTGAGCCCATGTTATTAACTACCATGTGACCTGTGCAATATAACTTTCTGTGATGACATAAATGTTTAATATCTGTGCTGCCCAATAGAGTAGCTGCTAGCCGTTTTCAGTTATTGAGCATTTGAACTGTGGCTGGTGTGACAGAGGAATGGAACTTGTGAGTTTAAAATTGTGTTGAATTTCAATTTATTTAAATTTCAATTGCCAATTTGACTACTGTAGTGGACAGCACAGTGTATCTAGAAGCCCCTATTCAGCACATGACTACCAAACATACAAATCTCCACTGAAGATCTCTGAATTAAACTCGACAAGACTAGGAAAGAAAAGCCTTGGACAAGTGCTCCATATGAAAGTCTTCACAGACAAATGAAGAACTGTAGAACTGGCTCACAGTAACTTCTAAGAGCCTCCTTGCAGAAACACATTTTTTCGTGCAACCATAGTTTTCAACTATGAAGCTCTCCTAGTATATCTAAGTGCCTTGAATACACACACGCTTAAAACCCCTTTCCATCTAGGGCCTCTGCATATAATGCTCCCTTTGCCTTGAAAGATCCTCCTTCTATTCTATCTGAATAACCACTAATTATCCTTCCAGTCTTTGATATAGTACTGCTTTTTGAGATAATGAGGGATCACTTTGACCCCTTTATCTAATTAGGTCCCTAAATATGGTCTTACCATGCAGCCCAGAGTTTTCCATCACAGCACTTATTACAAATTGCAATTATATATTAGTCTTCTGGAATTTCTGTTTAACGTCTGCCTGTCTCTTATATTGTAATCTCTATGAAGGCAGGGACAGTATCAGTATTATTCTCCATTCTATTGGAAAACTTAGCACAGTGTTTGGCATTCATGAAGTAATTGTTGTTTGAATGAATGAGTCTCCCCTATTCCTGCCACAAGGGCAAATATATGTTCATATGGTCACTGGGTGTAAGCTAGGTAGTCAGACTAATGAATGACTGTCCAAATGATATTGTCTTTCCATTCCCCCCAACCTGTGTGCTTTCCCTCAGTCATTCACTGGCGCTTCCTAACACTTCCCTAATAGGCCATCACCTTGCCCGCAAAAGCATCCTCTCACAATTGCTCTCTCCACCAGCCATCAGGGCTGACCAGTTATCAGAGGTCAGGACCAACTCAGATTCTCTTTGCTGCAGGGCCTAGGGTTCATTTCAGAGGGGAAGGATGAGAGGAGTTCATTGGGGGGCCACTCTCCTTAGTATGATATAAACCTATAAAGACCAGGCGCCCCCACCAGTAGACAAGGATTATAACCAAGGGAAGTAATGGAATCATGACATCAAATAAATCAATTAAAAAGTAAAATCAGCTTGTTTTGTTTACAAGTTACCAAAGATACTGAAGCTATTTTTCCCCTCTCCTTGAGCTTATTATTATATTTGCTGTTTTTTGAGCACATCCCAAATTATAAATATATAGTGCTTAAATGGATTTATTAGATAAAAAAGGCAAATTTAGATAAGCCTCTAACTCACAGGTGGCAAACACAAGGCCCACGGGCAGAATCAGGCCCTCCACCTTGTCTTATCTGACCAGCCACCTTGTTTCTACCAGGAGGCAGCACAGAGCTCCTTGCCCCTAGTTAAGGAGTAGTTACATTTATACAGCCCTAAAATTACATTCAGCCCTTTGAAGGCAAGCAAGAGGCTGATGTGGCCTCTGGTGAAAATGAGTTTGATGCCTGTGCTCTAACTGAAGGTCTGCTTACAAAGCAATGAGTTGAGTATTTGCATGCCCTTCTGCTTTGTCCTCTGGAGGCTCCTAAGACTCCTTAAGGAATTTTTTTTAATAAGTTAAGTCAATATAAGATAAATTACAACGAGTAAATATCTTTGACTTATTAGTTTCTAGGAAAGTAAAAATTTCAATTATGTTTTAATAATCTTTAATTAAATAATCTGGAACAAATACAGACATTTTAAAAATGAGAATTGCATTTTATTGAGTTTATATTTAATTTGATTATAAGCAGGATTGGACACAATAAACTGCATATCTATAAAAAAACAGAATCCATTATATTTGAAATGGCAATCAATATGACTAGGATGCTTAATAAAATATACAGTAAAAACATAGTAGCATTTGTTGCCTTCCAATTTGACAATGAATATACAGGAACATTTCTGTTTAAGTACAAAGCCATACAGTGTTGACTACTATCTTAAAATTCATCCTGTTAGTCTGTGGTTAAAGAGGCTACTACCTTTTCATTTGTCAGAGTCCAAAGATTAAAATGTGTACCACATGACAAAAGTCAAGCAGTTTTTTTCTTGTCATAGCCACTTCTTCCATGTCCATTAACACAGCACAGTACATAGACTATGGTAAACACTGCATAAGTATTTAACAAATCATTTAATGAGTGCATGAAGTTGGCTCCTTCCTGGTAGGGACATTTGGAAGAGTCTACTTTTATATTCAAATTTTACCTATCCTCAAAGGCCAATTTTTAAGTCCCAGTTCTATTCAAAAACAATTTCAACCACTTTGCATATACTCAGTGCTTGCCTTCTGAATCTTCTATATTACATCTATTAAATTTTTGGAAGAGTAACCAGTGACTTTCTAGTTAGTATTAGTCTTCATTTCAAGGAGTCCTTTACTCACATAGATTCTAAACCATTTGAGGACTTGGATATCACGTACCACAGTCATCAAAATACATTCCTATAATTTATTTCATTTTCATGACAATTCTGAAGTAGGTATTAGTACATCACTATTTATACAGGAGACCAGTGAAAGTCTGAAAATTAAGTGGCATATGCAGAGTAACAAAGGAAAGCCAGAGTAAGAGTTTGGACTTTGGTCCTCTGGCTCCCCAATTCCAACTTTAATTATACAATGCTACTATGCATAGATAATATTATCAGTATTTTAGTTTTTCTAGTGTCTCAGAGAGTAGGAAGGGTTCTTACCTTGTGAGTTACAGATGCACAAGAAATCTTTAAATATTGAATAAAAATTATTGTCACTTTGACTTATGCTTCCGTGGGTCTAAAACTCAACAGATATAATTCATGGCAAACTAAAATGAAAACAATAGGGATTAAAAAAATATAAGTGTGCTTAAGTATGCACATGAAAAATGGAAGGTCCTGGCTGGGTAGCTCAGTTGGTTAGAGCATTGTCCCAATACACCAAGGTTGCTGGTTAGATCCTTGGCCAGGGCATATATAAGAATCAACCAATGAATGCATAAATAAGTGGAACAACAAATCAATGTTTCTCTCTCACTCTCTCTCTAATAAAAATTTTTAAAAAGAAGAAAGGAAGAGTAATATTGCTATATTATTTTTGGAATGATTATTATTTTGGAATGATTAATAGTCTGTCCTTCCCAGAGAAAGAGAAGAATAAGGGGCAGCATGCTGTGACCTTCCATCCTTATGAAGTTATAAAACCAGGTGACCTTCCCCTTCCCCATGCCATCCCTCCAGTTTCCAAATTCTTTATTTGGCTTATAATTCAAGAAAAAAGAGAAAAATAGTTGAAGAAGCAGTGGAAAGTGTTCTTGCTTTATCACCAATCTGCTGTTTTCTTTTAAAGGAAGTTGAACCTGAATTCAGCACAGTGAACCTAACCCCAGACTAGAATGATGCATACATAGTGAGCACACAATAGCCATTAGAAGGAACATTTTTTGGGAGCATGTAAAAAGGACACATGGACAAAACCAAAGGGGGGTAGGGTCAAAGGTGGGAAGTGGCAATGGCTAGGATGGGGTGGGGATTTGGCGGGGAGGGGGATGGAGACAACTATACTTGAACAGCAATAAAAAAATGTGAAAAAAACCTTAGAGAATTCTCAAGTGTTTATAAAGATCCCATTTAAACTGCAAATGACAGTATGAAAATAATCAATACCCAATTATTTCAGCCAAAGATGTTGAACTGATAGTTAATAAGGAAAAGCTGAAGTTAAAGAGCAAGATTATTGTGAAAAGAAGTCACATCTCAACTATACTTAAACCGCCTAGAAAGAAAGTGAAATGTTCAACAGAACATGAAGATGGATGACATGATGGGGAGCTGGGAGAGAGTCCAGCACCTGGGTTTTAAGGGCAGTGATGATTTACCAAAAATACAAGAATCATCAGTTGTGTCCAAGAGGACCAAACTTGTTTTTACATTGCCCAGTCACACATTTAGGGAATGACAGACACAATAATACATTGTTCTGACCTTTTATCAAAGAAATAGAATTCAAAGCAGATGCATATCATTATGGACTTCTTGAAAATCTAGAATCTATAAATGACAGTAGTCCCTTCTCTGAGATTTAGGAAGGAGCCAAGTGAAAGTAGAATAATCTGCATATAAGGAGAACAGTTCCTTCATTTAGGTAGCTGTGCTCATTTATATAATTTACTATATAATGTTGCAACAAACAATTATTGTGTAAAAAATCAGTGAAATTAATGAGAAGAGCATGTGTAGCAGCTGGAAAACAGTCAAGCTCCTATTCACAACCTTCTAGTTTTTAAACTGAATTACTTATTATTTAAAATATATTTTGTTTGTTTTTCACCACACACAAAGTAATAAAGCATCAGAAATATGTTACTTTTATGAAGGTATTATTGCCTAATTGAGTCTATACAAGAAATAGCAAGTTCCCCTTAGTGAAGGCCCTTACAGAAATAACTGAGGTACATGCCAGATTGAGGAATGTGTTCACTGCCGAAATCTCAAACAGGCAATCATTTAAGTTCACTAACTTCAGAGTTATTCAGAAAATAACTCTCTTAAAACTACATAAATTAAGTGGATAAATTAATAGAAACACTTGCCTACAAAAATAAATTATATTCACAGGATGGCAAAATGTAAAGAAGGCTTAATAAGAAATCATTAACTCTCAGAAGCAAAAACAGAACTGGCAATATGGAAGAAATATAGCAGTTAAAGAATGGTGAGAATTCTTGAAAAATTCAAATGTTGAATCACATATTATGCAAAGATAAAATTGATACTAAGAAATACAGAAAAAATGCTAGGTGCTTTAATAAGATTATTACCACTCATGTTGTGATAAAAGATTACACCCGAACTATCTATCTTTCTTAAGTTTAATAGCACGTAGGAACTATTATATTTTGAATTAGGTGAAATATAGGAATGCAACACAATACCTGCCATCTAGAAATTAGTACGTGTACTTAATACATGTACAAGCCTAGTATGACTCCTGTTCTCCATTTTCCCTTTCCTCCTCTGACCCACTTTGACTTGAAAGGAAAAGGAAAACACTTGTGTCAACATTTGGGTTCATGATTTTCAGTCAACATTTGTGAAATGAGAAGACTAATGCCAGCGGAACACAGAATTATCTCTCCTCTGGAAAGCCTTGTATAATTTTGTCTGCCTACCTAGTTATCGTCTGTTTCTCTGTCCTATTACAGGGTCCTACACATACATCTCAGCACCCCAGCCTCCATTAAAATCTCTTGAGGGCAGAAGAGAATATAGTACAATTTACAGAACATAGCAGTAATTAAATATTCATTTTTAAATGGCTGACTGAATGGTGTTACAAATAAATGTGTACCCAGTAAAGCTCTGATGTGATCTATGGTTATACAACATCTTTATATATATTATTTATTTCTCAGAAAGAGCCTGTGGGTTTAGTATTTTACAGATGAATTGAGAATCTCACTTGCCCAAGGTTAGCAGCAAAGCCAGACTCTCCTTTGAATTTTCTGGTTTCTCCTGATCTTCTCACCTGAGCACAACTGCCTGAGAAAAGAAACTGCTCTGCTCATTTCCAGATTATTCCACTTCTACTTGGAGCTTTCTTAAGTCTCAGAGAAGGGCCCACTAAAAAAGCAGTTGTGTGGATGCAGAGAAAAGTGTGTGTGGAAGAACTAAAATTATTTGGCAAGAAAAGCATGTATTCCTTCCTCAGTGTATAATGGGTAGAGTTGGCAAAAAATCGATACTATTTTTTCCAAAATGTGCATATATATCTAAACACATACTGTGATGTATAAGATAAGCAGCATCACAGTCTTTATAACCAAGGGATGTGAAGACCAACTTCTTACCCAGAGTTTTGCCTTCGGCCTGTTCTTCTGTGGCCTCCTGTCCCTGATGAATCTCTTTCAACTGTAGTTACCACCCACAGGCCAACAGTTCTCAGTCAGCAGAGTACATGATTTGTGAATATTTAGGACACTGTATTCCTAGTAAATTTTTTAAAGTTGTGGCATGGGGTGTGAGGCACAGAAGATACTCAATGTTTTGCTTAAATAAATTAACTGTTATGATTACTCAGGTGAGTACTGTTTGATGGCAATAATTCTTATCGATAAAAAATCAGAATCATATTTTTAATTTCCAGGATGTGTTAAAACATAAATACTTTAAATCTCTTAGTATCTTATACTAGGAGAGAAAAATGGAATATGCTGTATCTTTTACTAGAAAAAAAAGTCAAGATTACATCTACTTAGAAAGATAGGTTTCAGGAAAAACACAATTAAGTTCCTATTTGAGACTGAATGAGTAAGTACCTGAACAGCCTGCACTAGTCAAATGGACATCACATAATTACATGCTAATTCTAGGAGCATTTAAAATATGTTTTTGCATTCTCTAAAAATGTATGGGTCACAGGAAAGGATCACATCACAAATTATATAGCAATTTACACTTAAAACTCCTCCTCTGGCGTTTCTTCCTCATTTTTTCGCACTACACAGCCAGGGTGGTCTGCTTTTCTTTCCTCCCTTTTCTTTATCTTTTGTGGGTAAGTAAATATGTTATCCATTAAAATAATGTTAGAGTGTACATACATTCACTGTCTCTGTGCTACAACCTTGCTTTCCTGTGGTGTATTTTCAATTCAGCAGCCTTTAAATCGTGAATCAGATCCAGTCACTGCACTGTGCCCAGCACTCTGAGGACTTCCCATTTTACTCAGAGCAAATGCCAACATCCTTTTAATGGCCTATGGGGCCCTTAGTGCTCTGCTAACTCTCACCTCTCCTCATAACCTGGTTTTCCCCTCACCATCAATCTACTTGAATGCATACAGCATGCTCCTACCTCAGGCCTTTATTCTAGCAGTGTTCTCTCTCTGGAATGCCTTCACCTTGGTCATCTTAATTCAAATGTTACTATTTCAATGATGTCTTTTCTGAAAACCACATTAAACACTGCAGTTTGAACAGGTCTCCCCAAATTTCACTCCTGCACTAATACTCCTGATCCTTCTTATCCTGGTCTATGTTGTCTTTCACCCTAGTATTTACCAATTTTAACATATTTTTAACGTACCTATCTGCAGAATTCATTGTTTATTGACTGTAAAAGTCCATGAGTTTTGAAAAGAATGTACATCATCCAAAAGTTGCTGATTTTTGTTTGTTTATCTATTAATCAGTGAAAGAAGTGTGAATACTTCCCACATGTAATGGCAAATTTGTCTATTTCTGCCCCTAGTTCTGAAATTTTTGCTCTCTGTGACCTGAGGCTATACTATTATGTAGACTTTATAACATCATGATGAACTGAACCTTTTATCCTGTAGTGTAGTGATTATGTAATGATCTTAAGATCTAACAAAGCTGTTTGCCTTAAAATGTCTTTAGTTTCAAGAGCTCTCTTGAATAGCAATTGTGTGGGATGTCATTTTCCAAACGTTGCATTAATGTTTTGGGGGAAGTCCCCATAGTTAAGGGATGTCTGTTGTAAATAAAATATTGTGTATTTAAATCCAGCTTCCCCCCACCCCCAGTTTTTAGTCAGAACATTATATTTGCATTCATCAGACTTTACTGATAATAATTTGGAATAACTTCCATAAGCTTGTGATTTCTATTTATGAAGTGTCTATTTTTATTTTCTTCCCTTCTTTTGACTTGAGAGCTTTTTCCTGGTTTTATTCTATTTTTTGACTTCTACTTTGGAAATTATGATTGGCATCTTTAGATATACCCACCTCTTTAACACCAGCTTACTAGTCTTTCTTGCATCCCAGACCTTTGGGCTTAGATCACTTCCCCTCTGCCTGAAGTTCATCCTCTTATATTGTCTTTCAAGTAAACCATGAGATTTTAAACCTCTTAGTTGTTGTTTATCTGAAAAATATCTACACATTACACCTGTTCTTGAGAGGCAGCTTTGAAAGATGAGAATTAAGTGTGGACAGGTAGCTCACTGAAGGTGCTACTTCCAACTTGAAGCTCCCTGGATGCTGCTGAGAAATCAGTTATGACTTTAGTTATTTAGTTAAAGGAGAGCATAATCAGTTATGCTTTCTCTTGTTAAGTAATCTTACTTTTCTATCTAGATTATTTTAAGGCCTTTGTCATCTTTGGTGTTCTTCAGTTTCACTATGATACTGTCTATTTGTGAATTTCTTCTTATACTAGTTTTGTCTTTTGATCTAAAGTATATTGTCTTTCAGCATTTTTAAAAACTTATCATCCATTTCATCTTTGAATATGTGTTTTGCCTTATTTTTTCTTTTTATAACTATGTTTAAATGTAACTTAGGACTTTGCACTCTATCCTCAATGTCTCTTAATGTCTTTTGCTGGGAATCCTCTTTTTGCCTGTCTAATCATCCCCTCTCCACTCTGCTGTGTCCTGGCATACTAGCCTCTATGACTCACATCAACAAAACTCCCTGGCTCTGGCATCTGGTGTGTTTGGGCAAGCAAAAGTTACCAACAGGGTAAGCTATTTACTTCCCAAACTGAGTCCGTAATGTGCTGTGGGCTGGCAGAAGCTGCATTCTTCTACCAAAGTTTGTAGAACCTCTCAGATGATCCTTTGCTATAGCTGCCATTATTCTGGCTCTGGTTTCTTGTAACATCTCTTCCATGTTCCTTAAGATGTAGAAGTGAAAACAGCTCCTGCTGTTGGCCTCAGGATGCTTCAATATACCTTGTTGGTTTCTTTATTTCTGCTTGTGTTGTTACTATAAATCCACCTGGTCATTCTTACAGACTCCTTTTCTTTTCTACTTTCTTAAAACACAGACATTTAAAAAAATTCCAGTATCTGAAGACTCTGTGGTATGATACTTCTGGTTCTTATTTCTGCTGACCCTTGATTTATGGTGCTAGGCTTCTTATGGTTTCTGGTTTCTTTGTGTGTTCTGTGATTTGATATGCTTAGCTCATTTTTCTTGGAAATTTTATCTTTGAAGTCCAGATTGTAGTGTATTTACTGAAGCAAATATCTAAGGTTTATGCCCTGACTGGCTGGCCATTTCCAGAACAGAATCTCAAGATTCCCACAGTTTAGCAGATGCCCTTAGGATAAGACCTAGTTTCAATTCTTACCTACCTTCTAGTATTTTCCCTATTTATTTTAGCTTTTAGCTGCTTTCTTATCTTCTAGCCACCTCATCAATTAATTTATAGAAATATAGTCTATAC
Source organism: Trachops cirrhosus (assembly GCA_028533065.1). Taxonomy (NCBI): domain Eukaryota; kingdom Metazoa; phylum Chordata; class Mammalia; order Chiroptera; family Phyllostomidae; genus Trachops; species Trachops cirrhosus. The sequence continues at coordinate 46,264,991 of CM052542.1, read as the reverse complement.
TTTATCCAGATTATTTAGTTGTTTTCATGGGAAGGTACTTGTAGGGTATTTATTGCTTCATGCTGATAGTAATAGAAGTTATTTTTTTAAAGTAAACAAATGCAATTGTAATGATGATGTATTTTAGAAGGAATTAAAAGCAAGCTAATAGGAATTACTTAAAATATTGCCATTGTATTCAAAATTTGGGAAAATTGAGTCTTAGAAATGCTAAGCTGTAGGAGATAGACACAAATAGGTAGTAGGAAAGATAGAATTCAAATTAACATTTCTCTAATTCCAAAATCTCTAGGCTTTAAAGCCCCTATCGACCCCTATTGCCAAATATGTGTGTATGTGTGTGTGTGTGTATACATATATTTACTTTAGAGTCAAGTAAGGGCCTTTAAATATCTATGCTATTAGTATAGAAGTGATGCTATAAAACAGCTGTTATAAGGCTTACTATAAAGAATCAGTAAAAATGTTATATACATTTGAAGCAATGGATTCTATCATTTTCAATATTAACAAATCAAAGGAATTTATTTTGTAATGAGGAATGATGTGATATACTATTTATATTAGTCTGAGTAGCTATAGAACTAAAATAATAATATACTCTAACCTGATTTTTTTCTCAAAAACTAGAGCTTGCATGTTGAAAGATTTTTAGTATACTTTACAGTTCAGGAGTGTCTGATTCTGTGTGAACCTAGGAAGCAGCCTGGCCTCAAGGCCCAGTTAATGAGACCGCTCAGTCGACAGGAATTCAACCCTCAAAAAGCCCAGGTAACCAACTCGAGAATGGTGACCATAATGAACTGTATCAAAGCCTATGGGAGGACATCCTGCACAGCCTTTACATCCTGCACATCCTACACGAATTCTTACTCTGAACGGCAAAATAACTGTTTTGATTAAATAACATATAATGAACAATTCTTTTCCCCAGGTCAGGAAACAAGATGTATGCCTTAAAACCACGGCCTGGTTAGTCCTGCCTGCCACAAATTGCTAGGTGCCTTTTTTGAGCATCTTGCAGAAATGGGCTGTCCTGGAGCCTGCCTGGACCTGGGGCAGCTTGAAAACCAGACTTCGACTGACATTAAAGATCTCCTCGCATATAGGACCCGTGAGAACACAGCTTGCATGTCCCAGCCCCCTCCCCTGACTTCTTTGTTCTGCTTTCTCTCCCCTTCCAGATAAAAACCCTCGCCTGCACTGAGATGTTAAGATGGACTTTGGCACAAGGGTTCCCCCATCTTCTCCAGTAGCCAGCACTTGAATAAACTACTTTTCTTCTCATCAGCATCTGTGTCACAAGTTTGGCTTTCATTGCAGCAGGCAGCTGAACCTCGCTTCAGTTACAATTTTAATCGTCAGAAATGTTCTATGAAAAGGCATGGAGGATAAATAAATCTGTGAACCTGGCATGAATGATCAGTCTGAAAGCTATTGTGATATCAAGTGGTGATTTCGACAGAGCTACACCTAGACAAGATCTCTCAAGTCTCTATACATTCATTTTCCTCATTTCTCATGCTTTCTTTACCTTTATTCTATCTAGATCCTCTGCAGAGCTGGTTTAGTCAATAATGTTTAATGGTGGATTTATTCAATATTACCCCTTAAACATATTTTATATCTAATATATAGGAGGCAAAAAAAGAACATGCATGCATTTAACTTATAGTAGTTCAGGTACATAGCACCTGGATAAAGGGGGTCCTTGGAAGACTTTATAGTGCTTTTCAACTTAGATAATGTAGGTAGTCTTCTAATCTGGTTCCACATATAGTTATACATATTATTCTGAAGAATTCTACCTACAAGAAATGTCATGAAGCATCAATGATTTTTTACATAAAATCAATTCAAAAGAGAGCCATTAAGATTATAATAAACTATTGTTTAAACTAATAATTATAATATTCCTGACTAGTATTTATACTTTTAAAATATTATGCTTTGGTGTTTCAGATTAATCACAGAGTATATGTCAGGAATATTTACCACTATTGGAAACATACAAGTACTGGTGAGAAATTAGGTCAGTGTGAATTTGGGCCAGTAACCAGTACCTCATTCACACGCACTGACTTACAATGCAAGTGTCTAATTTTGGATCTATAATTGACTATGAATTTTTATACCTTAATAAATCACTATAATTTCATTTCTAATTGAAAAATAATATCTTCTATTCTTCTTTCTTTTCTTTTCCTATCCTTCCTTCTATTATTAATCAGTATAATATAGTAAAGGATTATGGTATAACTACCTTATAACTACCATAAGGTAGTTATACCACAATCCTTTCAATTATATTGTCACTAAAATAATTTACCTCTACTATCATTAATATCATAGACATTTATCAGCACTTAAATGATCTAAATTTTTGGGATCTAAAGTTTCTGTTTAATGAAACTCTACTTTTTATATTGAGGGGCCTGTTTGTATCACAAGATATGTTAAATAACCTGGAGAATCTTCTTAGGAAACTGAAGCCACAAGTGGATAACATCACAATTTTTTAAAAAGAAGATTTATCTATTATTTCATTTATCTATTATTATACACTGAATAAGCTTCATGTCACTTTTTTAAAATGTTATACATCAAAAAGCAACAATCCTTTTGATGTTTTAATTAGAAAATCACTTACATGTTGAGAAGGCATGCACTATTCTATGGACAGGTTTAATTAGTTCTCTTGATATTTACTGCCTCTCTTTCCCTTTGTTCTGTTTTCCAGATCAGTGGTTCCCAAATTTTGGACTGTGGAAGACAAAATATTCAGTAGGGAAATAAGAGTACTAAGCAATGTTCTGAGATTTGCATTAAGCAAACTTTTTGGTATTAAAATGTTTTTTCTCCTAAAATGATGGTGGTAATAAATAGTAAGTTTATTGTTCCTAGTCTAATAAAATATCTCAATTAAAAAAATAATTGCCCTGTAGAATTCCAATATATGAAGACCACTGAATTTCATGACCTTTGGGAGGATCTTTTGGGAAAACATGGCTTTCTTGACTAACTTGGTAAATTGAAGCTTGGTGATGCACTTGCTCAGGGAAAAATGCACAAAAAAGCAAGGGGAGTTGCTTAGCACATTACCTGGCACACAGTAGGCATTCCAAAATGTAGTTGAGTGAATATCAAATGAATAAAACACAATTGTCAATGTGTGTGAATGTGTTTGCATGTGTGTTGCCCAGTCAGAAGTTCTGTACATTGAACTGATTTTGAGAGCCATCTGCCTGGCAGCGTGAGAGTGATAAGCACTAAAACATGCACCAATGAATACTGAACAAAACAAATGCCACTAACTAATACACATCATGAGTACTCTTACTAAAATCTATTTAAAGGTGTAGGAGGGAAAAAATGATTTTCCTCTTAAGTTGAGGTCAATTTCAGAAAACTCAGAAGATAAAAATGACCACAACTAAAACAATCTTCCTTTAATGTACATTCCTTCTAAACAGAAATTTCTCTTCTCATTCTTTTAGCAATATTATTTTACACAGGAGTCTCTAAAAACAATCGATCATCAGCTAGTTTGCCAGAATTGAGTAAAATCTATATTTGCTAGCATTGAATGGCACAATTCCTAAATCTTTGACCTAGAATGGCATTTTCTTCTATACTGATTGGCATTATGTAAATAGGCATTGATAAAAATATAAAAGTTAGATAAATAGAAGCATTAATAAGATATCATATGTCAATTTGTGATCTGATCTGAAATAGGTCTCATCAATAAAACTAAGTTTTTATTAGACCTTGCACTTAAATAAGCTGCCCTCTGTGCTTGCTAAAATAATAAGCATGTTCTCTACCAGAGAACCATGATGTATCACCACAACATAAAATACTTGTATATTGTCCTGACTAGTGTGGCTCAATTGGTTGGATGTTGTCACACCAAGCAAAGGTCGTAGGTTTGATTGGCAGTCAGGGCACACATCCGGGTTGCAGTTTCAGTCCCTGACCAGGGTGCATACAAGAGGCAAACAATCAATGTTTCTCTCTCACATTGGTGTTTCTCTCCCTTTCTTTTTCCTTCCTTTCCTCTTTCTCTAAAAGTAAATAAATAAAATCTTAAAAAAATAGAAGTTATATTATTTCATATTATTACTTGTTTTGTGGATTTTAGCTGTAGTTTAATGTACAGTAACCAGGAGTTATGAAAGAAAAGTGATCTCTATTTTCTTAACTTTTTTAAATCAACTGTGTTATGGACTGAATTGTGTCCCCCAAAATTCATATGTTAAAATCCTAATCCCTAGTTTCTCAGAAGATGGCTGCATTTGCAGGCAGGATGTTTAAAGAGATGATTAAGTTAAATCAAGCTGTTAGGGTAGGCCTTAATTCAATTTGACTGGTGTCCTTATAAGAAGAAGAAATCTGGAGACACAAAGAGACACCAGGGGCTTATACACAGAGAAGAGATCATGTGAGGACACAGTGAAATGGTGGGCACCTGAAAACAAAAAGAGAGAGGTCTCTGTAGAATTAAAACCTGCTATCACCTTGATCTTGGATTTCTAGCTGCCAGAACTGTGAGAAAATAAATTTCTGTTGGTTAGGCCACCTCATCTGTGGAGCTTTGTCATGACACCCCTGGCAAAAGAATATAGATTTCATCTCCATTAATCTTTTGTGCTGAAGGGCAATTGATATTTCAATTAACTGAAGTTTTATGGTCTGATTACAGCCAGATGAGAAACTGTTTGCTGAGCTTGCCTCTGTCACTTTGGACTCAGGTCAGGGAGACTGACTCTATGATATGAGTGTAGGCAAGATTTTTAAAAACTAGAATCCTGTTTTAACAAAAAAGCTTAACTCTTAAATAATCTCTCCTATAATTTTGGAATTTTATACTGATATTAAGGGGGGGAATTTCAGGGGAGAATGAGAAGGGTTTAGAGGAACAAATATAAAGGACACATGGACAAAAATTAGGGGGTTGGAAATGGGAGGGAGATGGGGAGGAATGGGTGTGTGGGCCGGGATGGGAGTAAAGGACAGAAAACTGTACTTGAACAACTATTAAAATAAAATTAAAAAAATAACTTTCTGTGGGTAGGTATTTTTTAATGAAGTATTACTGTATTGGTCAATTATAATTTTTTCAAACACCAAGAGCAATAATTTTCTAAGGGGACAAATCAAATAGCTACAGTTGGTGTGGAGTGGAGGTAACTTCATAGGTGAGAATCATAGCTTCCCTTTACACTGAGAGTTATCTATCTGGGAAAAATGGAATAAGAGACATTGGCCTAGAATGTTACTGTGAGATTAGCATTTTTTCATTGCAAAGTACTAAAAATATCCATATTTACTTAACTTATATTCAGTTATTGAGAAGTCTCAAGATTCTGAATTATAGGTGAGACTATGCAAGGAAGCCAATAACAAAACAAATTAAAACCTCTAAGTCTCCTAACAGCAAACTTTGTTCTGAGGGTCAAATGAGGTTATATATGTAATATGTTTCCGGGAGTACTCAGTGAGCAAATAATAAATGTAAGGCAATTTTACTATAGCACTACAGCAATATTTGTAATAATTATATTTAAATAGGAGGAAAATTTTAAATTATGTTTACTCTATTTTATTAAGAAAGACAAATAAAGGTGCATAAAATGGTTAGAGAAATGTCTTTCAACTACTCTTTGATAAAATGAATGCTGAGGCTTAGTAATTCAGCTTCTACTAATAAACTAATAACCAAAATGTATTGAGAATGTATGACTACAGGAATCACACAACTCATTTAATCCTCTCAGTAACCCTAAGAGTCAGCATTCACAGAGGAAGACATATCTTGCCCTAGAAAGTTGTGGAGTCAGAATTTGAATTCAGGTCCTGTGGATCTAGAGCCCAAAATCACTGGACAATATTTCTTTTAAAACTAAGATTTATTGTGCCTATATAATGCCTATGTGTTATCCTATTTAACTCTCCAAACAACATTATAAGGTAACATTTCTCCCCTTGAGAAAAGTCTTATTTTTCTGGAATAGTGAAAAGTTATCCTAATACACAGATGGGTTACATAGTTTTCTCATTATAACAACCTGGGTGTGGCATCTTTCACTTAGAATATTATGTGAATGGTGGCCCTGGCATGGTGGGTCCTAGCAGCCACGGGTTACTCTTGGCATTCACTAGGACAAACTATCAACTCCTGAGAGCAGTAACCGAACCACATTCTATACTATAGCCTCGCGGTCAACCAAAGTGGTTGGGACAAATTGGTACTCAATTTTATGAATGTTAAGTAAACAAATGCTGGCATAAGATTTTGAAAACATAAAACCTGGTGTTTAAACTGCAGTGCATTATTTTAGAGGGGCTGTCATCTGAAATTATATGAGTCAGTCAACAAAAAAAGTTAGCACTTTAAATAAAGTGAATTAAACCAACTACCTCAATGTTTCTAACAGCTTTAGTCAGCTCTAGTGATGTAAGCTTATGTAACAAATGTTATATAATACTTTGTAGTATTGTACTTTGCAGGATAATTCATCATGCCTTGTTAGCATTATTGAAATGTATAGTTTTGTTCCTGTTATTACATAGTTTATTACAAAAGCCATTGGACCAACCTGATAGTTAATATATCATCTAATAAATTTAAGAACTCAGATTTTCTTAATGTTTGAAGGCCAAATTTCAAAACTTGACAAAGAATGCTCTTATTTTGTTGGTTATTCTACTATGAAAGCTTCAAATTCTAGAAGCATTCTTTTTGATGTCATGTGCTCTTTTTTTTCTTCTTTACTAATAGAACCCCAATTTTGTTCAAGGTAGTAGGTCCCTAAATGTTAGAATCATCCATCTCCCCAACTACTTGAATCTAAGGCTGGCAATGTGACCCACTCCAGGCTGAAGTTCTGTAAGCCAAAGTTGCTAGGGCCTTCTCAGAAAGCTCTTTAAAAGAGAATTCAGAAAAAATTCCATGTACATCTTCCCAGTCTGCTCCTGACCCCAACCCCTCTCAATCCCCAGGCAATCGCTGAATAGATATTTTCAACACCTGTTTTCCATGTGTGTTCTAGAACTTTATGTAAATAAAATTACGTAGTTAGTACTCTTTATAGCTAGTAGCAATCAGTAACTCAGTGTGTTGATTTAGATTCATCTATATAAGTAGTCAATCCATCTTTATCGCTGACTTGATTTTCATTGCGTAAACATTCCAAAATTGATTTGTCCACTCCTGTGTTGATGAGTATTTGTGCTGTTTCTACTGGGGCAATTGTAAATAAAGCTGTTATAACATTCTTGCCCAAATAATGAGTACTAATAATACTACCAATAAATAATAATAATAATGAATTCAGGTTCCAGAGCCCACACTGTTGACGAAGAGAACTGGACCATTCTTTTAAAACTAAAATGGATTATGTTTATTATAGACTTGGCTAGCTTTTCTGTGTCTCTTTCCTTGCCCTTTCTCTGCTGCCTGACTGTAACATGGATGAGATGGCAGAGATGACACATGCAACATGCAAGCAACAAGCAAAACAAAGTCTGCATGGCTGGGTAGACAGCTAGAAGGTCGGGTTCCCAGAGGCATCTCTTAACGACTTCAGCAGCCTGATACTACTACTTAGAGTGGAACTAAGTACAGAATAATAAAATACATACTTGCTTAAGTCTGTTTTTTGGGATTTATATTACTCACAATTGAATATAATCCAATACTGATATGAATGTCTTTTAATAATAAACGTATTCAAGCATTCATATAAGGTCTGTGAATTCTTTTCTTTAACTCCATTAAATATTTATCCAGTAAAAATTTATTACAGAAATGTGAGCAAGTTTATAGCTTTCTCAATGTGCCTAAGTTGCTCCAGGGATTCATCTGCTTACTGGCTTGATGAGACCAATTAGCTGTGAGATATGGAATAGTGCACCATCTTAGTAGAAAACCTCGATCATGATGAATGGCAACAGGGAAATGCTGGCCAGCCTATCTGGTTTGAGTAATTCTGATAATTTATTATCAAAACATGTGTTTTTTTATTAATTTCATTTCTGGGAAGTGTAGCCCATTTATGTTATTAAAACAATTTATCACTTATTAATGGTGAACAAATGGCAGGCAGGTTGCCATATTTGCTATTAACTTGTCTTAAGTTTGCTCTCACTTGTTTGCAGAAGTATAATATTTGCAGTTTCTCTTGTAGCATAATAGAAGCTATCATCTTTTAAAAATGAAACTATAATGCATAAAAGAAGTACATTGGGCAAGGTTTCAGAAATGACTTTTTTAAACTGAAAAATTAGATTCCTTATGCTAAAAATGGTAACTTGGCTTTTCCCCTAGCATCATTGTATAACTGCAGTGTTGGGGGTGCATCTCAAGGTCTATTTGGCACAGACACTGCAGGGTAAGAGGCAATTCAATGTGCTGTTATTTCTTTTTATCACCATTCTTATTTTGGAAGCAAGTATCTGTTAGGAACTTAAATTGGAATAACCACAATTAAGATAAATCTTGTTTTACCTGGGTTTGCATAAAGAAAAGGTAAAGAGATCAGCAGTTTACATTTTTATATTTCACTTAATGTTCTTTAAAAGGTATACAAATAGTTTTCTTTGGTAAGGTGAAGAAGGAGATGTACTAAAAGAGAAAGTAAAATAACAACCTAACTAAACCAGTGACAAAGTTAAAACTTACACATTTTTGGATACTTTTATAAAGTTTCTTATGTTGCTGTATTTTGATATTTTCATGGTTTCTGAGATAAATATGAAGTTATTTGTGCCTTGTCTATGCTTTTCCTGTGCTTTTGACTTTTAAATAAATTGTCCAGTTAATTTTTTCAGCTATTGCTTTTTAAAATAATGTTTGTATCTTTTGCTGTAAAAAACTTTTTAGTTGATGTTGTTCCATTTGTTTATTTTTTCTTTTGTTCCCCTTGCCTGAGGAGATATATCAGGTAAAATATTGCTACAAGTAATGTCCAAGATTTTACTGCTTATGTTTTCTTCTAGGATTTTTATGGTTTTGAATCTAATATTTAGTCTTTAATCCATTTTGAATATATTTTAATACATTTTGTGTGTTATGTAAGAAGTAGGTCTAGTTTCATTTTTCTGCATGTATCTGTCCAGTTTTCTCAGTACCATTTATTGAATGCACTATCTTTACCCCATTGTATGTACTTGCTTTCTTGTTAAAAATTAATTGACTATAAAGGTGTGGGTTTATTCTGGGCTCTCAATTCTGTTCCATTGATCTAAGTATCTATTATTATGCCAGTGCCATGCTGTTTGATGACTATGGCCTTATAGCATTATTTGATATTAACTAGTGTAATTCCTCCAACTTTCTTTTTTTTTCTCAGGAACGTTGTTGCTATGTGGGGCCTTTTGTGGTTCCATATATATTTATGAAATATTTGTCTTAGTTCTGTGAAATGTGTCATTGGAATCTTGATAGCACTTGTGCCATTAACAAAGTAAAAACACAACTGGCAGACTGTGTTCACCGATACATCTAATAAGGGATGAATATCCAAAATTTATAAAGAACTTATTAAACTCAACACCAAAAAACCCCAAACAATCCAATTAAAAAATGGGTAAATACCTGAATAGGCACTTCTCCAAAGAGGACATACAGATGGCCAATAGACATATGAAAAGATGCTCAATGTTCATCAGAGAAATGCAAATTAAAGCCACAATGAGATATCACCTCACATCAGTCAGAATGGCTGTCATTAATAAATCAACAACCTAACAAGTGCTGACAAGGATGTGGAGAAAGGGGAACCCTTTTACACTCTTAGTGGGAATGCAGACTGGTGCAGCCACTATGGAAAGCAGTATGGAGACAGCTCAAAAAATTAAAAATGGATCAGCCTTTTGACCCAATGATCTCACTTCTGGGATTTTATCCAAAGAAACCCAAAACACTAATTCAAACAGACATTGCACCCCTATGTTCATTACATCCTTATTCACAATCGCCAAGATATGGAAACAGGCCAAGTCTCCATCAGTAGATGGGTGGATAAGACAACTATGGGACATTTACACAATGGTATACTACTCAGCCATATAAAAGAAGAAAATTTTATCCTTTGTGACAGCATGGATGTACCTGGAGAATATTATGCTACAGGATATAAACCAGCTGGAGAATGACAAATACCATGTGATTTCACCCATATATGTAATTTAATGAACAGACTGAACTAACAAGGTAAATGGGGACAGACTCATAGATAGAGAGCAGGATGACAGCTATGGGGGGAGCTTAGGAGGCAGAGGGACTGAGCAAAAAGGAAAAGACTCATGGACATGGACACCAGGGTGCTGATTGTGGGGTAGAGGGTATAAGGCAGAAAAATGGTAATGGAAAATACAATAAAAAGTATAAAAAATAACAATGTTAGTAGATATTGTGAGGCAAAATAAACAATCTTTGAATTGACAGGTGTTGTTGGATTTTCAAAATTTTATTATGACCAAAAGAATGCATAATTTTGGTCTCAATTACAGAGAAAGTTAGTTTTCTTTCAAACTTTCATGCTTTTTTTCTTTTTCTAAATCAGTATCATAGCTAATTTGTAAACTAGGTTAAACTTGCCTCAGAAAATAACTTTGTCAAGCATTTTTATCTTTAAATAGATTTACATATTTGAAACTATATATGAACATCATGAATAAAATATTAAAAAGTTATGATTTGTGTCTCTAAGTTCATTCCAAAACTTAGTTATATTCAGGTGCTACTTCTGGCTTGTCACCTAATTAGAAAGAGTTGACATTCATCACTTGTTTTTTATAAATCTAGATGTGCCAAACTGCCTTGGGGATGAGTTAGCTGGAGCCTTAGACTATAATCCTAGAATTGACATGTATAATCCATAGAAACAATGTGACAAGTGACATCCATCACCTATTTTTATGAACCTAGATATGCCCAACTGCCTTGGGAGATGGGTTAGAAACAACATCCCATGCACACTCTTTCATCTTTAGACCTTCAACATACTCTGTACTTTTTGCACTATCTAGAACATGTCTCATCACCCGTTTTTACCTGGTGTTTTAGGGTGTAACCAAAAAAACCACTTCAAATATTTATGCAGGGAAATTGGTTACAAAGGATTTGGAGGACTGAGAAGCCCAACAGTGGACAGAGATTAAAGAGAGCAGGAAGCCACTGTCATCACTATTGCTGGAAACAGAGGGAAAAAGCATGTTTCTGTATCAATTCATCTGATGGAAGCTGGAGCCCAGTAAGTCTGACCATCAGGGGCCAGAACCATGGGATGGGAGGATGTAGCTATTGCTAGCATAGCCCCTCAGGACAGAGAGTGGAAGAGAAATACTCTGGCTTCTTCCTTTCCTTTCTCTCTTCTCCAACCAGGGTCTCCATTGACTAGTTCCAGGCACAAACCATCTAAAAGGTCATCACCATGGGACATGGAGCAAGATAGAGGAAAGGTGAAAATTGACCCTGAGGACACATAGGCCCAGGTCCTACACATCTGGCCTCATTCTTAGGCCATCCTCAGAGAAATCTCCCTGCTTATCTTATATTCTCCCACAGAACCATATAATTCCCTTCTCATAACACCTCAAGTATTACTTTTTTCAATAAAATAAGTTAATACTTGATTAACTTATCAGTGTAAATATCAATGAAACAGACACCAAATGCTACACACGTTCTCATTTAAACCTATGAACAATCATTACAATAAAGTCTGTATTTCTAGACAGGAAGATTCATGAGGGCAGGGTCCATATTTTCTACCTTGTTTTCTATTAGCCCAGTGATTCATATACATAGGTTGTAACATGTAGTGGGGAATCCACAGTTTTTTTATTGAATCACTAAAGTTCCTTGAGATAAATGTAAAAAAAGTATTATAGGCTAAGCATTAAAACTCTTCTTCATATTAGCTAAAGGCAGTTTCATTTGTATTCAGAGAAAGTTATTCAAACAATCACAGAATTTTGAAATCTAGATTGTGACAAGTCAGTATGCTGCATATTTAACAAATAAGCATGGATTCCTAGAGGATAAAGCTCTGCATTAACATTTAACACAAGTTTGTCAAAATCTGACTGTTTGAGAGTCTTTCTGAAGCAAATTTTGTATGAAGTGTGTGACCAGTGGTTTTTATTTCTCTTTAAAATATATGGAATTTCCTCAAACTTATTTTTATTGGGTTGGCCAAAAAGTCCATTATGATTTTTTTTTGGATAATAGCTAGTAGTGTTTAGTTGTCTTTAACTTCATTCAAAGCAATTTTGTTAGATTCCATTGTGACAGCACGCATTTAAAAATTTTATTGAAATTGGTGAATTTCTTTGGAACCATTTTAATATTGAAGATGGAAGAAAACATGCATTTTTGCATATTATGTTTTATTATTTCAAGAAAGGTAAAAATGCAACTGAAATGCAAAAAAGATTTGTGCTGTTAAGGGAGAAGATGTTGTTACTGATCAAATGTGCCAAAAGTGGTTTGCTAAGTTTTTTGGTACTACAGATATTTTGGTTAAATAATTCTTTGCTGTGGGGCTGTCTTTTGCTTTGGAAGATGTTTAGCAGCACCCCTGGCCTCTACCCACTAGAAGCCAATAGCAGAAGATAGCCAGCATATTCAAAATGTCCAAGTCAATAAAGTTATTGGTGAAAATGAAAAATGTCTTACTCTATGGAAAAAAAGTAACAGACTTTCTGGCCAACCAGATATTGTTAATTTCTGTAGGTATATAAAGGAACAGTAAAATCATTTAGTTAATATGAATAATGATTTCTAAGACTTAAACAATTTTTCTTTTTGTATATTTTTATTTAATATAGAAGAAGAAAGCTACGGCTCTTTTGATGATCAAGAAATCTAAGCAATGTGGGCAAGTAAGTATGGGAGACACCACCATTTGTTCAACAGCTGTTCCCATTACTTTAAAAACTAAACTCCAATTTGGGGTGAGAGGATGATGTGCTTAGTCCTGGGGTATGAACAACGTCTTTGTAAGCAAATCCAATTCTTTTCCAGATAGACCTCATTAAATTAGTTTAAGCCCCTATTTGGTTTCTTTTGACTAAGAAAGCATAGAGAAAAGATTACACATATCCTAGAAACTAAAATCAGAATAACCAGAAATGTATTTTCTTTGTGAGAAGAAAAATAAAGGAAGTAAGCTTATAATGTGTGAATAAAAAGTAGTAGATATTACTCTATTTCATGTAAATTCAGAGAGAAATCATGTTTGATAAATTTTTATTATAAAAATTATATACTAATATATTCTCCTTGATCAACAGAAATATGTGAATTACAGTGACTGCCCTGAATTTATTCAGTATTTTATAAATATTTATTGACAATATGCCAGGCACAGTTCTATTTTCTGAGAACTTCAAGGTAAACAAAGCAGACAAGTTTCCTATTCTCTTGAGCTCATTCTAGTGACTAGGAGGTAGAATTAAGCATCATACATGCAATTAAATATTGTAAGAGCTAGCCTCATGAGACATGGAATAGGTTAGAGTGGCTCTTTACTTTGGCCTGAGGGTGTGACAAGCTCTCCATTCAGGGTGGTAGTAGGAAAAAGGGTAATCAAAAGTTATAACCTAAGCTTGTGAATCAGGAGGAGCTGGTATTACTTTAACGATGTTTGGTCTTAAACCTGGTCAATACACTTACCAATATGAAAATAATGACTCTTCTGTTGTTTTGGTAGAGATAAATGCAAAACTGAACTATAAAGAGTGATCTACTATTCAGAACAAGTGAGACAAGTGGGATTTCCTTGGAAAGTTACTCCAACTGAAAATATAAAATTACTGATTTCAAGAAGAACGAAGCTGCCATGTGAAAGGTCCGTAGAACAACAAGTGACACAATTCACTCCACAAGAATGACAGATAAGGGAAGCTGTACAGTAAGAATTTTTAAAATGTTCAAAAATATAAAAGCAAAAAATAGACTTCAGAAAGCAAAAGTGTTTATGTGTGCGTGTATCTAAGTGATATTTAGTATATTAGCCCTATACCTCAGGTGCAACTGGGAAAGAAGCAAACAGAAATTTAAAAGTGACTGAAATAAATACAACATTGGAAATAAAAACATCTGATGTCAAAACACTGAAATAAGTAAATAAAATCAATAAATTAAATAATAGAATAAAACCAACTAAAGCAAACACTATTACATCATTAGATTATCCTGAAAAGTCACCTGTATGTAACACACAAACTAAATAAGATGAGAAGTAGAAATATTAAGGGGCATGCATAGTTGCTTGTATATAGTTAATATACATATAATGGTATTTTGAAAAGGAGATAATGAGATAGATGAAGTATACAAAGAGTTAACAGATATTTTTCCAGAAGTAAATAACTATACAACTTCAAATTGAAGAAGCCCACAATCTCAAAGCAAAAGAGATAAAAACAAATCTACACTTAAATATATTGAAGTGTGAATACAAAACATTAAAGAAAAAGGTAAGTTCTTAAAAGATACCAGGGAGTCTATTAGAATCAATAATAAGAATGGTAGCAGACTTCTCATGAGCAAAAATGGTAGATAAAATTAAAATATTTTCATTATTGAGAAAAGTAAGTGAATGGTTAGAATTTAACAGGCACCGTTCTAACTCTCAAGAATGAGAACAATATAAAAAGCATTTTTATTAACAAGTGGAGCTTCTTCTGCTTCAAAAAATCTTTAAAGGATGCATTGTAAGAAGAAAGTTAAATTCGGTAAGGGAAATAGGATGCAAAATGCATTGTTCAGCAAAGAAATTGGTAAAATATTGGTAAGTCTAAATAAGTATTGACTTTGAACATTAAGACTAAACTGGTAATCTTCAAAGCTAATAGTGGAACTAAAATGGTAGAAAATAGTAACAAGGGAAATCAGATAACAGGATTCTGTTGTTGTAGTTTTCATCTCAACCAAATCCTACCCTATAGCTTTCTTCTCCCATTCTTACAGGCCATAACTCTTCAATCAGTATTTGCCAACTAAATTTTTAAAAAATGTTTCATAGTACATCATTTTCTGAGTTCTTCTCCTCCACTGAATATTCAAGATGATTATATATTTCTTATTAAGCCTCATTTCACAATTACCAAAAAAGACTCTGAGGGTGTCAAATCATTTAAAAACCGTCCCAGATATATCAGTGCTGCAGGATGGGGAATCGATACTGTAGAGGCGCAGCAGCACTACTCTTTGACAACGGATGTTTTCAGAACCAAAGACTAGATAATGTGGGAGCAGGACATGTGTACTGCAGTCACGGAGTGCCATGCAGGAGAGCGCCAAGATCCACCTTCTTATTTTCAACACACGTTTCTTTATGGCAGCACAACAGCCAATAAGAATCCCTCTGTTTACAAAATGTGTTCATTAATTTCTATCTCATGTTTCACCCTTCTCTTTTTAGCTAATTTGTGATATGCTTACAAAGACTGCATCAAGAACTGACCGCCAGCTATACAAGAAAATATTGACATTCAAGATGAAGGTCAATATTTAACATACCATGCCAAGGAATTATGAAGACAAATATGTAATTCCCTAATATCTTGTTTTTATGTCATTGCTATTTTAAGTGATATATATCTAGCACACATTATTATAACTGTTTGAAATATGATGGATTGGCTTATTTATATTATTTTATTGCTTTACTCTAAAAAGATAAAGAAAAAATGTAAAACGATGGTTTAAGTGGAAATCTATGCAAAAATACTCATCAGACACTCATATCTTTTTTTAAAAAACACCCCTTAGCAGATGGAAGAAAGAGTAAAGTAAAATAAATATACGAGGCTCTCGCTCTTTAACAGCAATCCAAGTTATTGTTATAGCTACAAAAATAAAATTTAAAACATATGGTATGCATTATGCATATTTCTCTGTGTTAAAAAGGGAGTAGAGCTATCATCCTAGTTCTAAGTACATTGCCCAATTAGCTATTGTGTGTATTTTTAATCATTCAAATAATATAATTTCCAAAAATCTTAGAATGTCAGTGACACATCAATAACAATTACAAAGTGTCCACACTCTAAGTTCTAAAACGTAATATAACATAGCCTCTGACCCTGTGGATTTTGCAATCTGGGAAAAGAAAAAAAAATTCATTAGATTTACTTTTAAATGTTTACTAAAAAAAATTTTAGGGCATCAATATTTATCACAGTTCTAAATCACAATCAGTTGGGACCTTTATAGTAGGATGTCTATAAAACCTGATCTTGATTTTATTACAGCATTATGAATGCACAGTAATATATTTTTGTGGCTTCTCTTCTTTATAAGATATATTTCTTTATTAAACATGAAATTACTTATTACACAAACATTTTCTACTAGAGGTAGTGGAGCGCAGAGGCGAAAACCGTGTACTCTGGGAGCAGCCGGCCTGTTTTCGGACAGCAGCTCAGAAGCGCCGTAGCTGCACGATCAGGACGACCACTTGCGCTCTTTGTGCCTCACTCTCCTGAGCTTTAAAAAGTGAAAGATGATGAAAAATATAAAGAAAGTTGAACAAGTAGAGAAAAGAAAAAATTTGAGAGTCAAGTGTCTTGACCCATTGCAAGTCCAAAAGGAACACATAAACCGAGAAACATCGTAAAACAACAGGGCACACTGGAGACTCGAACCTGTGCGTTGTGAAGGCCTACCATATGACTAAGCATTTTATAACATCTGATGCTATAGTTTCTCGAAATTGATTTTTACATTAAACTTGCATAGTTTGAACTTGCTAACTTTGCATACTTCCAGTAGTTTTATAGATTCCATCAGATTTTCTATAAACTCAGTCGTGGTATCTGTAAATACAGAAAGCGATTGACATCTTTTCTGAACCTTATGCCTTACTTTAAAACGGTGGCCAAACCCTCTAGCACAATGCTCAGGGCAAGTTATGGGAGTAAACATGCTCGTCTTGTCTCTATCTTAGGGGAATGCATTCACTTAATTATTAAGTATTAGCTGTGGATTTTCACAGATACCCTTATTAGATGGGGGAAATTCTTTTCTATTCCAGAATTGCAAAGGGTTTTTATGAATAAAAGGAATCAAATTTAGTCAAAAGTTTTTTCTGCATCTCTTGTGATGGTGGTATGATTTTTCTCTTTTATTCTATTAACATGATAAATTACATTGATGTTTGAATGTTAAGCCTCAGATAAACCTCACTCACTTATGGTGTATTCTCATTTTTACTATTACTAGATTCAATTTGCTAACAATTTTTAAGTGTTTTGTGTCCTCTCCCTAGTGAGACAGTCTCTACTTTTCTTATAATATCAGATTTTGATATCCGGATTAGTTGGAAAGTATTTCCTCCTCCAGAAGTTTTTGAGAGAATATTTTTAATATTGGTATCATTACTTCCTTCAATCCTTGACAGAATTCTCCAGTAAAGCCACCTGGTTAAACTTTATCTGTTTACAAAACACCTTTTAAATATAAAAACACAGGCACATTGAAAGTAAAAAGATAGAAAATGATATATTATACAAATTATAAATATAAGAAAGTTGGTGGAGCTAGAATAACATCATAAAATGTAAAATACAAGACAAAAATGTAATCAACAAAAAAGAGAGACTTTTCATAATGGTAAATAAGATAATTCACCAGGAATACATAAAAATCCTCAATATGCATACACTAAACAAAAACACTTCAAAATGCATGAAGCAAAAAACTGACAGAATAGAAGACACAGAAAAAATCCACAATCATATTTGAAATTTTCTATACCTCTCTCTCAGTAATTGAATAGGTAGAGAGGAAATTAATAAGAATATAGAAGCTGTGAAAAATCATTCTCAATCAACTTAATTTTGTTGACATTTATGGAATTCTACACCCAACAACTGCAGAATACATATTCATTTGAAATACACATGGGGCATATTCCAAGATAACCCAACTACAGGGCAATGGAAAAATAAAATATTTAAAAGAAAAAAAATTCTCTAAGCACTGCTTTAGCTGCATCCCACAAATTTTGATATATCTTTATTTTCATTCAGGTTGAAACATTTTCCAGTTTTTGTTTGTGGTTTCTTTTTCATCCATGGGTTATTTTTAAATATGTTCTTTTAATTTAAAATATTGAAACATTTTGTAGTTTTTTTTTAATGATTTTTAATTTAAATTAGCTGTAATCAGAGAGTATACCCAATAGGCCAACTTAATGTTCTTCCCAGATGAGGCAGAGGGGAAGGGTACTCCAAGACAATTAAACAATATTGAGATTTCTGTAAAATGGTTTTCACTAATCTGACATTATTCCTTCAGCCTGTTGAGTAAAGAGAGCAAAGAATATTGGAGTAAGGGTTGAATATACAGAGAATTTGGGGTAATTTAGATGTACCCACCACTTAGCCTAGCAAAGAGCAAGAATTTCTAGGAAAGAGGGACCAAAATGTAAAAGAATGTGAACTCTATGTTTAGGGAAGCTGGAGGAGAATGAGCTGGATACAAATTCCTGTTATCCAAGAATAGAGTCATGAAGAAGCCTCCTGTACAGACTCCTTTGAAGATGTTATACCTATGTCCCAAAAGAGAACTAGCAAATGGACATCCTCCATTCAATGGGCACTGATGGAAGACAATGTGTGGTAACTGTCAGCTCAGGTCTTTGACAGGGGCTTGATCAGCAACAGGCACTTGCCCTTTATTTCTCTCTTCCATGGCCCCACACATAAGAGGAGTTTTAGAAGAGGAGGAAGAGGAGTGAAAGAGCAGATGATTCTCCTTACCTATTGAATCGGAGACTGGTCTGGCTGGTTCTAGAAGAAGGAAGAGAAGGATATTGACTTGTGGATAAGTTTCTAAACTAGAAAGAAAATGAAAATATCAGAAACTTATCAGAAAATTATGAAGTCTTCTGAAAATATTTCTAAGGGTCAGAAAATGCATCATGTGGTTTAAGATATGGACTAAGGAGGAAAACAACCAAAAACTTTGAATTCCACTGAATTGTAATAGTTTATAAGTAGAATTAATTATAAAGTTAAGGGTTAAATAAAAGCCATGAAAAGGTAGAAGAAGATGGTATGGGAATGCAAAGAAAAAAAATCAATTCTTATTGTGATATAGAGAAAATAGTGCATATGATTATAAACACATAACCACATGACCTATTGAGAGGAGAAAAAGCTAAATCATACTTGTTTTTACAAGGAATTTCACTGGAACTTTATGCCCACTACTATAAACCTTTTAGCAACCTTGTTTTAGCCATGTAACAGATGACTAAATAAAAACTCAGAAAACTGAAATAATGAAGTAATTAAGCCTTAAACTGGAAATGACAAAACTGGGATTCAAATGCTCATGTAACATATTTAATCTGTGCCCCTTGTCATCATATATTATTTTTAGAAAGAAATATTCCAAATTAGATTTAATATGTCATTAACTGCTCTGTTAGTTATTTAGTTTGCACACATTTTTAATACATATGATGAATCAAGGTACACCTTGTGTCCCTGATGGAGCAGAGTTATTATTTTTTTCTTTTAGGCACTGTGTAAGATATGTAACTCTCTATCTTGAGAACTGATTAAATACCATGTCACCCTCAAGTTTACAAATTGACATCTCTGATTTGATCACTATATAAAAATAGTGTCAGCGTAATATTTTCTAAAATAAAATTTTGGTTTAATATTTCATATTCTAACTTTGTAACATTCTTATATTAATAATATATCTTGTAAATTGTTATTGTTTTGATAAAGCTTTATAATTTCAAAAACATAAAATTATGTTCAACTAAGTAAAACAATACTATTAGCTACTGTTAAAACAGTTTAGGGTCATGAATTCTTTTAATGCTGCCATGTTACCAACCATGAAGTCCTAATGAATGGCTTAAATTATAACTTGCAGATCTTTTTTCAACTAAAAACCATTGGCTATTATTAAAATAAGTTAATTAATAAGTTATCTTTGACTACTTGAACAATTTCTAAAAATAAATATAAAAGCACACATCACTAAGCATAGTTTTAAATTAAGTTTTAACACATATATAGAATGAGCATAAATCAGTGGTATGTGCAAATGCTCTAAATGATTGTATATTTATTACTCCCCCTACCCTGAAAGTTTGTTAAAGTTCTAAAGAAAGTGTGCTCATAGAAAATATAGCTGGAAATTCTTTATTTTTTATCTTCCATTTCTCTTTTTGTCCAGAAAAATGAGTGCTGATTATTTTGGTAAAAGGTGGTAATTAATATTAACAACTGAGATAATGTTAGATATAATACTTACAGAGAAGTAAAAATATACACAAGAATGATAAATATCTGTTTCTAGAAGAAACTGTTAAATTCATTAATATGATAAATTAAACAATATATATTATTCAATATGCTGATTAATTTACTATCTTTCGAAGCTAAAGTTAAAAGATTTTATTGTACCATATAGTTCCATGGCTGGTTATATACATGTTTATGTCTAAACACACACATTTTAATATTAATAGAAATGTTTATAATTAATAAAAAAGACAAATTTAAAGACATATGCAAAAACTCTGAGATTGGCAACTTTGGTTTGCCTAAAACTTTTGTACACTGCTGGCCCAATAGAGTGGATTTATTCCTAATAAAAATATTTATATATGTTACTGTAAAGTATTACACAGGAAAATAAATTTAGAATTTGGGTTTTTAAAAAAAGTACAAGTTCTCAATTCAGGTAAAATAAGTTCCCTTTATTACTAAAGATATTTTATTAACCCTCTAAACTTTTTGATTCCTGATTTCTTATTTTTGAAAGAAAAGTCTTTACTATAATTTTATTTTATTTATTTATAATAAATAATTTTATTATTTAAAATATCACCTATTGCTACTTTGTAGATATTATGGCTTATGTTAGCATTTTGCTCCACTAACCATCTTTATTGATTTTTGTCTTTTCCAAATTCAAGTCCCAACTCAGAATAATAAAACAATTAAAATTTCATTTAAACTTAAATTATCTTTGTTTCTTCATATTACAAGTAAAAGGATAATAAAAATAATATTGTGACTAATTCTCCAAGTTTTAATTAACTCAAAATTAAATGGGTATGTCACTTACCAAACTTAGAATTTTTATAAGTGACAAATCAAGAGAAATTCAGTCCTTATAACTTCATTAGATATAAATAAAAATATCAATTTTAATGATTATGTATTTCTCAGGAATATACTTGTGTATTATACAAGGAACAATGTATAAGGACTCTAAAAAGACCTTATTTCTGGTTAATAATTCCATTATTATTACTAACCAGGGACAATCATAGTGCCCACTATCTCACAAATGAAAAAATTCACACTATGTATAATATCTTCTTCCCACGGCAATCATGGATTACATCATTATAAATTAATTGTGTGTTATGTCCAAATAGAGGATTTCAATCTCTACCATCATGATGATGTTCCTGGAGATCTCATCTGGAAAAGATGTCAGAAAGCAAATCTGCCTGCAGACAGTGAGGGGGATATTGTCAGGTACTGTTACCAACACAACAAACACCGTGAGAGCTAGAGCGTTGCTGCTCAGATCTATGTCCTCTGTAGATGCCAAGCTGAAAACTTTAAGGCATTCTTGAGAAGCAGACAAACCTTGAGAACATGATGAAGTTTCTGATAAAGATTTTCAGACCAAACAAAATGACAGCTTCCACCCGGGATGTTTGGATAAAGATGACAACTCCGCAAAGTAGACAGCTTCCATCCAAAACCCACAGAACAAAATCCAGGGATCTAGTCACAAACTGTCCTACCTCAAACCACAGGCTTCTGTTTTTTGTTTTGCTTGGCTATTTTATTTTCCCTTTATTGTTTTAAACTTCTAGATTATTAACAATATAATTGTAACAGACTTAAGGAAGAATTAGAAAATTTAAATGTATTTAAAATCATTAAAGATATTCATCCAATAATTTAAAATCTATCCTCAATACACAAAATGAAACCTTCACAAAACTCCCACTAAGCTTAGGTGACTTGGATAACCTACTTTACACAAACTATGATAAAGGTAAGAGAGGGAGAAAAGGTGAGAGAATGGGAGAAGTGAAATGGAAGGGAAGAACGTTTCTAACTAATATAAAGTCACTGCTACCTTATATCAAAGAACAAGACAAGGGCAATTAGAGAAGAAAGTCAGAGTCTAATTTTATTCATAAACATAGTTGAAATATCATGAATAAAATATTAGCAAACTAAATCAATTTGGATATAAATATTTATATCTTTTATAATCAATATAAGTCTATTCCAATAATACATGGTCAGTTTAACTTTAGACAGTCTATTAATGTAATTTCCCAATGAACATATTAAAGGAGAAAACCATATAGCTACCTAAATTGCTGCAAAAACATTTAAATGAATTTCAACTCTGACTTTTCCATATGCCAGAAAACAAGAAATACCAAAATTTTTCTTACCCAAGGAACATACATACTTAATACCTCCAGCAAATATGCTTAATGGTAAACATCAAAAGTGTTATATTCACAGCCAATGTACTGGAGCTCCTAAACAGCTGCAATAAGAAAACAAATGATTCAAAGATTCTAGAAGTCTTTAGATAATCACAGTCTTTTTTCCTCCTACAAAATATCTCTAATATACCATATATGTGTGTGTGTGTATATATATATATATATATAGTTTGTGTGTGTGTAAGATCCCTTGGTTCTGTAGTTATGTTAGATTCATTGCATTTCTATTTTTAGTTAAGGAACAATTTAACTGAAATTTACACTCTCATTTTGCCCAAGAAATTTACACTCTCATTTTGGCCAAGAAGAATGCAAGTTCCTAATGGAAGAAACTGTCATAGGCCAGGAATAGAAAAAGTATTCAATAGACTTAAAGCAGAACAGAATTGAATAGAATCATGAATGTGGTTGCATAACCTGTAAATATCAATCTGGTTATTCTTTTTTCAAGAAATGAATAACTCTATGCTTTTCCTAGGTAGTACTGCATTGGCACTGTGGTTCTTTTGAACCATGGACTTGGCTCAGCAATCATTCATTTATTCCCTCATTCACTGAATATGTCCCAAAGACTACCACTTAAAATGATGAATTAGTCCATATAAGGTTGCTTGTTATAATATTTTCTAATATCTGCATGGATTATGGTTAAAACCAATACATTATGCTTATTTACACTAATTTAATGCCCTCTATTGGATTATTTTATGTGATTCATGTTTTAATATTGGTTTTTATTGTGATATAATTGACACATAACATTGTATAAGTTTAAGGTATAAATTATTATTTTGTTGCATTGATTTGACAATGTATTGATATGATGCATTTATACATTGCAATACGATTATCATCTTTAGCATTAGCTAATACCTCTATGACATCCAATATTTAACATTTGTGTTTGATGGTGAGAAATTTAAGATCTAGCCTCTCAGCAAACCTTGAGTATATAATGCAGTTTTGTTGACAGTAACCACTATGCTGCACATAGATCTCCAGCACTTTCTCATCTTCTAGCTGCAAGTGTGTGCCCTTTGAGCAGCATCTCCCCAGTTCCCCCACCCACAGGTCCTGGTAACTGTTATTCTACTCTCTGTTTTGAAGAGTTTGCTATTATTAGATTCCACATATAAGTGAGATCATAGAGTATTTGTCTTTCTCTGTCTGACTTATTTCACTTAGTATAATGCTCTCAAGGTCTGTCCATGTTGCCCCGGACAGCAGAATTTCCTTCTTTCTCAGGGATGAAAAATATTCCATTGTGTGTGTGTGTGTGTGTGTGTGTGTGTGTGTGTGTGTGTGCCATATCTTCTTCATCTATTTATCCACTGAGGAGCAGTTAGGTTGTTTCATTTCTTGGATATTGTGAATAACCTGATAGAATGGCTATCACCAAGGAAATAAGAGATAAATGTTAACAAGCATGTGGAAAAAAAGGGGAAAAAAGGAAGCCTTGTACACTGTTGATGCGAATGTTAATTGTTTCAGCCACTATGGAAATAGTATGGAGGTCCCTCAGATATTAAAAATGGCCCTACCAAATTACCTAGCAATCTCACTTCTGGGTGTATATATCCAAAGGAAAAAAAAATAGGGTGTTGAAAGATATCTATACTCCTATATTTATTGCAGTAATATTCCCAATTGCCAAATATGACATACTGTTTTTAAAATAAACACGAGTAACACATGATGTGTACCTAATTGTGATATTTCTTTAATGACCTTAGATTCATAGACACTGGATGGGTAGGGCTAACCTTGGACATACACATGATCAGATTTTTGGTTGTCTTCCTTGTGCAAACATTGCACTTTGCTAAGTGGAAAAATTACATGAAAACCTTTCCTTAAAATAAATTTCAGGACAATAAAAGTTCTAATTACTTTCATTATGTACTTCCAGTGGATAAAAAGATGAAAAAATTAGTCAAGTTTTCTATTGAAAATACAGTTACATTATTTGGTTACCTATAACACTTATGTTATTAGCTCTGATTTCTCCTTTTTTATCTTATCTTTATTATCTATTTTAGATTCTTATAATTACTGCTTTACCTCATTAATTCAATGTACAAAAATGATTATCCCCATAATGGTTTCTATAATTAATTAAAAGTAGTTGTAATATTTTTCTTTTAGTCTTTTAGTAATTAAAGATTAATCATATTCACTCAGCTTAAAGCAAACACAGTTAAATGCTTGAATGTCAGACACTCTCCCCTCCCCACTCCTAAATTTTCCTCTCCAGTCAGATTTTCTATTAGATTTGCTTCAATCTTCAGCCAAGTCTTTGTCTACACTGTTAGATTCACTGGCCTTCTATGACATTCCTAAAGCATCAAAACCATAACCTGCCATGTTCACACAGGCTGAAATGCCAGCAGTTGTATTGTAAGAATCCCAAAGTATCCTAAGAGAGGTGTTACAGGAATGATCAGCATACAACCAGAAAGCTAAGAGAGAAAAGGAGAACTTGGATGTTATGGGTATACCACAGTAACAAGCTAAAGTTTATAACAAAATTCTTAGGTTGGAAGAGAGTGAGACTTGCCTTCACCCTTCATCCAGAAAGCAAAAAAGATACAAAGTTTCAACAGAACCACAAATTAGGTATGTAGAGAAATGTTCTTCAAGAATCAGGAGGTGTTTTTCAGATTAGAACTAGGTGGAAACATAGCAGGGCAGCTGGGCACTATGGGAAAACAGATTTTTAAAAATCTACTTACATTTTAAATGGCTATCTCAACTATCATTGCAGACCACACATGAGTATATAATGTATTATCTAAAATTCTCAAAATCAACATAAGATTGGATGACAATAAAGTTTGGTGGTTAAAGGAGGCTCTATAAACAGACTGATTAAGTATACTTTCTGTTTTTTGTTTTCATTTTTAACCCCTGCAACCTTAACAAGTCACTTATTCTCTTTGTGTCTATGTCCATTTTGGAAAATATGTATGAGGAAGGACCCTCCCCAAAATGAAATTATCTTCTGTAGGGTGGGTCCCTTACAGTACAGGCTTCCTGAGCTGTGTGAGTACTCTAGGAACCCATCTGTATCAGTATACTAGCTGGCGTTGTTGTGAGAGGCTGTGTTTGGCCATAGTGATTTTTTTTAAAAACTCTTTCAACACATTAGCCCATTTCATGATGGGTGATTTATGAGTGCACCTGCCCACACCATGCCGAGTGTTCAGTTTTTCCAAAAATAGTATGACTCCTGTGCCCCATTATCCCTATGCACCCAATCTTGTCCTGAGTGACAATTTTTTTTGTTTCCCCAGATGAAAAAAGTCCTCAGAGGGAAACGTTTTGCCAATGTTTGCCTAGTGACTACCTAGTTTAAAGAAAAAAAATTAACAAAGGAAAAATGCTGTATTGGGAACTGGGGTCAACCAAAAAGTCTTGTACCTATGATTAATGTTTTGGATTTTAATCTTGGGTCAACAGGGAGTCTTTAGAGTGACTTGAGTAGGAGACACACATGATCAGATCCAAGATGAACATGAACACACGGGCTAGCTACTGCAAGTTGAAGTGAGGAACTCAAAAATAGATTGTGAACACACTGAGAAAGCTGTTTACTGTGTTTCTTTCACAAGCAGCTAGCCAGAGTGTAGTAAGATACAAATGTAGGGATTAAGGTTTTAGGAAAAGTAGGTGGCAGAAATCTACATGGGGCACTATTAACTAATTTAACAGAGATAACTCTTTATTGAGGGTTATCTGACAATAGGTATTAGTCAAACTTTGATAAGAAAATGTTATCTTCACTCCCCTTGTTGGCTATTGTTCTTTGTCCAAAGCTCCTTCTGGGCCTTAGGGAGAAGGGAAAGAAGGGAAACTGTCAGGGCAGGATCTTGGCAGTCCTGAGAGACTAGCCCCAGCGATGATATTAAACAGTACTGGAACATCATCCTCATCTCCAAATTGTCAACATAACATCAAACTTAGAGGTGATTATTATTGCTACAAGACAGAGTCTCTGTGTAATAAGGAGAGATGAGATCCTATGGCAAAACTCTGAAGAATATTAACAAAGAAGAAATTTGAGTCAAACCAGGGTGAAGACTGAGAGGTAGTCAGAAAGCAAGAAGCAAAATGGGTAGGACATGGTATCATATAAAACAGCAGAAAAGAGAATTTAATGAAGTTGTAGTCACTGTGGCATTTGGTGACCTTGGAAGAGCAAGTTCAGTGCAGTGATAAAGTTAGAAAACTCACACTATAATAGATTAGGGCATAACTGGGTTTTGATAAGTGAAGACAATGTAGACAATTCCCTCAAAGGGAATGATTTTTGTAGCATGTGACCCAGGAGCCAGAAAGCAAAAGAGTGAGACATTTAGCTATATAACTATTAGTCAATTTATAAAGCAAGTGGGAAAATATATAATATGTATTTATTGTACAAATTTATAAATAGCTCCTAGAAACATAAAGATAAGAGGTTAAAGGATACAAATAGATAATTCATAGAAAAAGAAATAGTCAATGAATATTTGAGAGGATGCCAATATCATTACTGAAAAGAAATAAAGCAACAAAGTATAATATTCAGCTTTTAGATTAACCAAAATTATTTATTAATAACAAAGTAATGGTGGTAAGTACAGGTAAATGGGACCATTGATGGGTTGGTAATTGTTGAAGACATCTTTGAAAGGCAATTTGGCTGTAACTATCAAGCCTTTAAACACTGAAATCCAATAACCCATCAAGAACAATCCAGTAAATCTGCCCTACAGAAATATGTGCTAATTTTGCTACTGTCTGGAATAGCATAACATGGAAAAAAAGTCCTCAGTAGGAAAGTACATAACCATTTTAAGAGGTTCACAGCAAACAGAAAGAGAAAAATAAGATAGAGGGGACAGGAGCCAAAGCAATGGAGAGCAGGCTGTTTGTTTTTCATGAGAGATACTTGCGGAATTTTAAGTGAGAAAGGGAAGAGATGATAGAGAGATGTTGAAATACAGAGACTGTGGATAACAGGTGGAGGTGGAAGTCAATGGAATCCCAAGCATGAGCAGAAGAATCACTTTTTAAGAACTGTGATATAGGCGGGACGAGGACAGTTACCCATGCCAGCATGATTATAGACTTGATGACAAGAGATTGAAAAATCACATCTGATGGTGTCTATATTCTCCACAAGTGTAAGAAGAAAAGTAGTTTAGTTTCTGAGCATTGGAGAAGATGTAGTCAAGTTAGATTTTGGGGAAGTGAAAAAGATAAGAAATAGCCAGTGTATACAATGAGAACTAGAGAATATTAGTAAAATACATAGAAATATTAACTCTATGGGGTTCTATTGGCAACAGTTAATGAAGGCCAAGAGAAAACTTGTCAGAGTAAGAAGAACAAAGAAAAAAGAATTGAGGATATTTGAAGAGACAGCGGTTAAAATGACATATTAAGTAGTTAAAAGTAGGTCAAGATGAAGCTGAAATAATTGACAGAAAGTGTAGAGTTCTCATGAGAGTAGAGTCTCAATATGTTTGAAGAATAGGTGATAGGCTGAGTGACTGATTTTAAAGAAGGGCAGATTGCAGAGAGTGAGGTGCTAATGTAAGGTTACAAAGAGTTGGTATTTCCAGCTGATAATACAATTCAAGGTGTGAATTACCTGCTACTGGAAGAAAATACTATACTAAATACATAAAACTGTCAATCAACCTTAATTAGTAGTTTTATTTGCAATTTAAACAAAATCCCCATACAGCTGAAAATGTTGCCAGTGGTTTCTTATAATACTATTTTGAGAAGAATCAATAAATTTTATAAAGTTAGATTTTATCTTTTAGAGAAGCTTTAGGTTTACAGCAAAATTAAGCAGAAAACACACAGAGTTCCCATATATCCCTTGCTCTCCTCTTACCTACAGCGTCCCCTACTATCCACATCCCATATCAAAATGGTATATTTGCTACAACCGATGAGCCTATGTTGACACATCATTATTACCCAAAGACCATACTTCACATTATGGTTCACTCTTGATATTGCACAATGTATGCATTTTGATAAATATTTAACACATATATTAGTACATATTATGTATTATTTATGTGTATAATACAAATATATAATACATTTATGTATTGACTTTCATGGTACATGAGAGAATAGTTTTACTGCTCTAAAAATCCTCTGTGCTCTGACTATTCATCCATTCCTGCACCCTCGATAGCTGGGCAACCACTGATCTTTTCCTTGTTTCTGCACTTTTGCCTTTTCTAGAGGTCATTCATGTAGGTGGACTCACACAGTATGCAACTTTTTCATATTGACTTCTTTCCCTTAGTAATGTGCATTTAAAGTTCCTCCATGTATATTCATTGTTAAATAACTCATTTATTTTTAACACTGAATGTGAATATTCAAATGTCTGGACGTACCATGGTTTATTTATACATTCACTTACATCTTGGCTGCTTCTAAGTTTTGGCAATTATAAAGAATGCTGCCATAAACAACTCTGTGTCAGTTTTTTTAAAGATTTTATTTATTTTACTTTTAGAGAGAGGGGAAGCAAGGGAGAA
Source organism: Trachops cirrhosus (assembly GCA_028533065.1). Lineage (NCBI taxonomy): Eukaryota > Metazoa > Chordata > Mammalia > Chiroptera > Phyllostomidae > Trachops > Trachops cirrhosus. Next base: position 46,235,896 of record CM052542.1, on the reverse strand, counting down.
AGAGTGGGTGAGAAACATTAATGTGTGCTTGCCTCTTGTCTGTCCACCCCCTACTGGGGACTGGACCCGCAACCCAGGCATGTGCCCTAGACTGGGAATCGAGCCAGAGACCCTTTAGTTCATAGGTCCACACTCAATTCACTGATCTGCACCAGCCAGGGCTTCTATGCAGGTTTCTGTGTGGACATAAAATTTCTAACTTTTGAGCGCTTATACCAAGGAGTGTGATTACTGGATCATATGTTAAAGAACATGGATAGTTTTGTAAGAAACTGCCACACTGTCTTCCAAAGTGGTGTACCACTTTGTATTCCCATGAACAATGAATGAGAGTTCTTGTTTCACAACTTGACCAGCATTTGGTGTTTGTCAGAATTTTGGATTTTTGCCTTTCTAAAAAATGTGTCATGGTTTCTCACTGTTGTTTTAATTTACAGTTTCCTAGTGGTATATCATGAGTATCTTTTCAAGTACTTATTTGACATTTGTATGTCCTTTTTGAGGTGTTTTCTAAGATTTTGCCTATTTTTTAATCAGGCCATTCATTTTTTTATTGTTAAGTTTCAAGAGTTCTTTGTATATTTTGGATAACAGTCATTTAACAGATATGTCTTTTGCAAATATATCTTCCATTCTGTGGTTTGTCTTTAATTCTCTTGACAGTGTCTTTTGCATAACAAAGTATTTAAAAATTTTAATGAAGCCCAGTTTATGAATTATTTCTCTTATGGATCAAGCTTTTGGTGGTATACCTAAAAAGATATCACCAAACCAAAGACATCTACATTTTATCCTATGTTATCTCCTAGGACTTTTATAGGTTTTCAATTTACATGTTGGTGTATGGTGAATTTTGAGTTAATTTTGCAAAGGGTGTGAGATCAGAGTCTAGACTCTTTTCTTTTTTTGCGTGTGGATATCCAGTTGTCCCAGAACTATTTGTTGAAGATACTCTACCTACTGTTGCCTTGTCAAAAATAAGTTAAGTAAATTGGCATAGCTCTATATTTGGGTTCTTTTTTATTTTCCATTGACCAACACCACACTGTCTTGGTTACTGTAGCTTTATAGTAAGTTAGAATTTGGGTAGTGCCAATACTCTGACTTCGTACTTTTCCTTCATTATTGTGTTGGCTATCCTTATATAAACTTTATATTCGATTTGTCGATATTCATAAAATAACTTGCTGAGATTTTGATGATTATGTTGAATGTACAGATTAATTTGAGAACTGACATCTTTACAATAGTGAGTCTTCCTATCAATAAACATGGAGTATATCTGTATTTGGTTTATGTGTGATTTCATCAGAATTTTGTAGTTTTCTTTGTATAGACATTATACATATTTTATTAGATTTATGCCTAAACATTTCCTATTTGAGGGTAAAGTAGAATCTGCAATTTAGAAGCATAATATTAGAGTGACTGAAAATAGCTCCATAACCCTGAGAAACATTTTGGCATTATCTACTGGAGTTGAATATGTATATAGCATATGATCAAGATATTTGACTACTAGGTGTATGTACCCCCCAAAAAGTGTGCAAAAGAAAGTGAATGAAGTGATATTCACTGAAGTATTTTTATAGTACCCATAACTAGAAACACATGAAATTCACCATCATTACAAACAGAGGCAGGTATATTCAAACAATGAAAGCTATATAAAAATGAGCATGGGTAAACTGAATCTCATAAATATATTGAGTAAAAGAAGAAGACATAGAAACATATGTCTTACTCTATGCTGTCCAAAAAATAGGCAAAACCGACTGTATATTGATTGTCTTAGCAGTCAAATTAGTAATTTCCTTAAGGAAAAAAACGACTGTGGTGATGGTGGGGCATGAAGAGGTGCCTGGATGTGACCAATGTCCTCAATTCTTGACTAGTGCATTAGTTACAGTGGCGTTGTCTGTGATAGTTCATTTAGCTCTACATATTTCTGTTGTATATGTGTTGTAATAATAAAAGCCAAAATATCAAATAATAAATTGAAAAATAACAATTATACCTACTTGATAAAGTGTTTTATTTTTATTATATAATTAATTTTTCAAATTAATAAAAGGCAAAAATCCAGTAGAAAAATAAGCAAAGTACTTAACAAGTACTTAATAAATAAACATGAAAATATAAGTGAAACCTTGTTCATGCTCAGTAGAGTAACAGGGTTAGCTTTATGAGATTGGATGTCAAAAATTTTTTTTGACTTTTGATAGTTAAATAATAGAAAAGAGATTACTTTTTGTTGATAAATAACAAAAATTAAAAGCAACTTATCTATCCATCAACAGAAAAGATTAAATGGTCACTTATTTATAATGTAATCATTTTCCAAAACTGAATGAAGAAGAAGCAGAAAGCCTGAACAAACCACTAGTGAAATTGAAGCAGTAATCAAAAAACTTCCAGCACACAAAAGCCCTGAACTGGATGGTTTCACAGGAGAATTTTACAAAACATTTAAGGAAGAGATAACCTTTATCCTTCTCAGACTATTCCAAAGAATCCAAGAAGAGGGAAGACTCCCAAACTTTTTTTATGAAGCCAGCATCATTCTAATCCAAAAACCAGATAAAGACACAACAAAGAAAGAAAACCATAGGCCAATATCACTGATGAACATATGTGTTAAAATCCTCTACAAAATATTGGCAAATCACATCCAACAATACATTGAAAAGATCATACACCATGATCAAGTGGGATGCATGCCAGGGATGCAAGGGTGGTACAATGTTAACAAATCAACAAATGTGATACATGATATGAACAAAAGGAAAAACAAAAATCACATGATTATATCAATAGATGCACAAAAGGCATTTGATAAGGTGCAGCACCCATTGATGATATGAACACTCACCAGAGTGGGAATAGAGGGAGCACACGTCCACATAATAAAGGCCATATTCAAGTAGCCCACAGCTAACATCATACTCAATGGGCAAAAGCTAAAAGCTTTTCCACTAAGATTAGGAACAAGACAAGGATGTCTGCTCTCACCACTTCTATTCAACATAGTATAGAAAGTCCTAGCCAGAGTGATCAGACAAGATAAAGAAATAAAAGGCATCCAAATTGGAAAGGAGGAAGTAAAGCTGTCATTGTTTGCAGATGACATGATAGTGTACATAGAAAACCCTATAGAATCTTCCAAAAAACTAGTCAACCTAATAAGGAATTTGGCAAAATAGTGGGATACAAAGTCAATGTTCAGAAATTGAAGTAATTTTTGTACACCAACAATGAAATATCAGGTTTTGCTATATTATAAAGTTGTTGCTATAGCAAAAAATATCTCATTTGCTATAGCAACAATAAAAATAAAGTACCTAGGAATAAACCTAACCAAAGAGGTAAAATACCTGTACTCAGAAAATTACATAACAGTGAAGAAAGAATTTAAGGAATACACAAATGAATGGAAGCATAGACCATGTTCATGGATTGGAACAATTAACATCATTAAAATGTCCATACTACCCAAAGCAATTTATAGATTCAATGCAATTCCTATTAAAATGCCAATGACATATTTCATAGATATAGAGCAAACATTTCAAAAATTTATATGTAACCATAAATGACCCCAAATAGCCTCAGCAATTTTGAGAAAGAAGAATAAAGTAGATGGGATACACAATACCTGATATCAAACTATATTACAAGGCCACAGTAATCAAAACAGTCTTGTACTTGCATAAAAATAGACACAGATCAATAGAACAGAATAGACAGCCCAGAAATAAACCCATGTCTCTATGGTCAATTAATATTTGACAAAAAGGGTAGAAGTATAAAATGGAGTAAAAATAGACTCTTCAACAAATGATGTTTGGAGATCTGGACAGCTACATGCAAAAAATGAAACTCAACCACCAACTTATACCATACACAAAAATAAACTCAAGATGGATTAAAGATTTAAATATAAGTTGTGACACCATAAAAGTCCTAGAGGAGAACATAGGCAGGAAAATCTCATCCATGTAGCAATGTTTTTACCCTAGAGCAAGGAACATAAAGGAAAGAATAAACAAATGGGACTTCATCAAGATAAAAAGCTTCTGCATGGCTAAAGAAAATAGCAAAATGAAAAGGAACAAACTGCATGGGAAAATGTATTTTCCAATGATACCTCAGAAAAGGATTTGATCTCAAAAATATATAAAGAACTCACATGACTCCACACCTGGAAGACAAATAATCCAATTGAAAAATGAGGTGGGGGTCAGTGGGGTGGGGGAGAATAGTAGTGGGGGAATGGAAACAACTGTATTTGAACAGCAATAAAAAAGAAATCTTTTTATGAACATGGATTAAAAATATGAAACTCACAAAGTCGAACAGAGAAAGCAAGCTGTGGAAGGATGTTTGGTATATACTCTTTACATCAAGTTTAAAACAATAAAAAACAATTTTATAGTTTTTAGTTCAAGCATATATAGTTAAATATAAGTGCATGCACACAGTGATAAATACCAAATACATGGAATAATTACTTCTGTAAAAAAGAAAGAAATGAGATTGGGAACATACATATGGTAGCTTCGTTTGTGTTTTTAGCTTTCTTTCTAAGTAGGCATTCTTTCTATTATTAGCATCCTTTTTTGGTAAGTTTTGACAGGTTTTTAAATAATACAATTTTTATATTTTTTGAAGTCATTTGATTCTTACAGAATGGGAAATTTAAATTTACACCTAAGTGTCCCACTCTCAGGGAAGATTCACTGCTATGGGTTTTTTAGTTGCACAAATATAAAGCCTTAGCTTTATATTTAAATCAACTACTTTTTGGTAAAGTAGTTGATTTAGACTGAGAAATTAAATGTCCTACTTAGACATATACATCTGTTGTTTCTTTTAGCAAAGCTACATATCTTTGGAATTTGGATAGAAATGTTAGTTTTATCTTAGTTGATTGAGATTATGTATGCCGTAGATAATCACTCTATCTCTAAATCATTGAGGACTACAGAAAGTACATCTATTACCTTGTGTACCATTCAGACTCTATAATTCAGAAAGTATTGATTTAAGTCAATTAAATTTTGATTTAACTTAATTGTCCTTCAGAAGGTTTTATAAGTGCATGCCACTGTGGTTTCAGCTGGAGTTCCTTAACAAATGTCCATTTCCACTGCTAGTTGTATTGGGAAGAGTTTTATCTGCAGATTGGAACAGAAGTCAAGATAAGGGTGAAAAGCTCAAATGTCCAAGAGGCAGCAAACATGGACTCTGATTTGTAAAGATGCTTGAGCACTTCCAGGAATAGCAGACAATTTGTTCCTGCCAGAGGGAGCAGATCAGGATCCAAGAACTACTCAAGATGTATCCTTGAAAAGACTGGAGTCCAGTCCTTAACCTATCATCTATGAAGAGTAATCATCTCTAACAGAGCTGTAAGCTTCTAATTCTTGAGTATAATTAGTGTCTTCAGTTTTCACTTGCTAAATTGAATAACACAGTGACCCCTGATATCTTATGGGGAATTATTGGGGAGATCTTTCCTACACTCAGACAAGCAAATCATTTGATTATTGTTCTTTCTCCTCCGGAAACACTGAACCTCTTAAAAATCCATTATATTTCTTTTTGCTATGTCCACTTCAAAGCGAGTTTCCATATGGTTCTCCAGAATCTCTTCATTCTGAACATCGAATTGGTTCTTGTGTTTCAATGAGAGTCAGTGTTTCCTAGGAGTTTCATGCCTTTGGATATAAGATTTCCTTTTCTATAAAATGGGGATAGCAACACTTCCTCATAGAATTATTTTAAGTATTACTTTAAATATAAAAGTAGATCACTTTGTCATGGCCAATTCACAGTAAGGGCTCAATAAATAATAATTACAGAAAAAGAAGACACATATTTACAAAATAAGCAAGTATCAAGTAGAAATGAATAGGAAATGATGAGAATAATCCTTGTGAGGGAAGGAATATTGTCAAGAACTTTCCATATTAAAATAGCTATAATTTCAAAAACAAAAATTTAGTGACAAGTGTAGTATTATTTACATTTTTGCAATTTTTTAATACTCACTTAATATAACTAGATTTTTATATCTGCTTCTGCAAATGAAGGAAATTTAGCCTTATGTAGAAAAGTAGTTGAAAAGAGAGGAGTATTTTAAGATGATTTTGCATATTTTTTCTTTGATACTACACAAAAGCTTGTTTCTTAAAGTTTTGTTACAAAACAGAACCTGAAATCATATCAGTGAACTTTTAATCTTCTGTTACATTAAAATCAATGGCTCTATCTTACACTTTAAATGGATAGTTTACCAATACATAATTCTGAGCATTGGTCATTTGGAAAACATTGATTCATTGCATTTTACATGATTTCTAAATGTTAAAACATTTTGTTATATAACATCAGTATTACCACCAACCTCATCAGAAATGTCTTTATACACTGGAAAGCCTTCAAGCTCATAGCGGCACAAACAAGTGTTCCAGAATTCTAATTTTTCACTCAAAACCCTGAATTTTAACACTTGCTATAAACATCAACAATATTGTCTTTGAAATAATTGGCTCACTTTGTTAATTTTTGAGGAAAATTTTTCCTAATAGCCAACTCTGAGTTGTCTGTTCTCTCAAGCAGAAATTGTACTCCGGAAAAAAATAAGTCAAGTTCAGCTTGAAATTCACACAACAGAAACAAGGGCTTCCCCTTGAGACAACTGTCATACTCTGGTGTGCAGTGGAAGTGCTTTATGCATGATTCGAATTTCTTCATGTACAATATGAAAAAGATTTGCACTCAAACTATAAGATTTAAGATTTATTGAAATAAGTATTCTTCCTTTATGAAGTGCATATTTTAAAAGAAACTGATAATGGTTTTTTTTGTTAAAATTGCAAACCTTTGATCTACTTCTTTTTTTTAATTTTAGCTTATTCAGTAGTTTCTATCCTTTATTCCCATTCCAGCCCACCCACCCATCCCTCCCCTCCTCCCTCCCATTTCCAACCCCCCTAGTTTTGTCCATGTGTCCTTTATATTTGTTCCTGTAAACCCTTCCCTTCTCCCCTGAAATTCCCTCCCCTCTCC
>CM052542.1:46148805-46228322 GCA_028533065.1 Trachops cirrhosus | reverse complement strand
GATCATATGGTATTTGTCTTTCACTGCCTGGCTTATTTCACTTAGCATAATGCTTTCCAGCTCCATCCAAAAGAACCTCTGCACCCCGATGTTCATAGCAGCACAATTTACAATAGCTAAGTGCTGGAAGCAACCTAGGTGCCCATCAGTAAATGAATGGATCAAAAAACTATGATACATTTGCACAATGGAATACTACGCAGCCGAAAGAAAGAAGGAGCTCATACCCTTTAGAAACTGATAATGTTTTGACTGCAAATGAGCATTAATGAAGAAGACAGTGACTACTACTATAACAGTTTTTTTAAAGTTCTTTTATTTTTATGGCTTTTTAAAATTTAATCTTTATTGTATTTTTCCCCACTACCATTTAGTCCCTTATATGCCCCTCCGCCAGCAATCACTGCACTGTTGTCCATGTTCGATGCCACTGCTTTGGTTTGTGCAAAGTTGCCAGCGGTTTTATCATTGCTTTTTTTTTTTAAACCATCAGTGCAAATGGCAACATACTGAAAAAGGCATGTGATATTTACTAATTACTAAGAAAAAAGTTTTGACCTTACAGCTCACCACTTCTCCCCTGCAAAAGTCCATGTAGCACGATTTCAGAACATTGCTCTGTGACACGAGTAAAAAATAAAGTTGTATTGTTTAAGCTATTCAATATTGAAGTTGTTTGTTGCAGCAGTAAGTCCCTGTGGATGCAGAAATTGATACTTTGAAGTTGGATGTTAGCATGACAAAAATCTAAAATATGGGGCATTAAGCTAATGCTAGGCGTTTGAGCCACAGACGACAAGGAGACTGAGCTATGAGGCTGGAAAGCTCTATTCTGCATTTTCAAACACTTGGTAAAACTGTCACCAGTGATAACATGGAAAGCACACACCTGCTCACAAAGGCTATATAGATCTAGGGGAGGTAATGAGAAAGAATCAATATGATCTTGTATGTTGGATGCTATTGCTGCTCTTTTAAGAAGAATATTATGAGAAAGAGATAAGCTTAAACAAGAATTGGCAGGTTTTTTGACAGAAAAGACAGGGAAAGGTATGTTCTTAAATTTGAATCCATGAAGGAATGTTGAAGACTATTTCTAGGCTTTAAACAAAGAAAATAAGATAAAAAAATGGTCTCTAGGAGTCAAAATCCTACTAAATCTTAGTCCTTATAGCAAAGATAAGACTCCAGATAGCCTCCCCAGCCATGTATGATGGCCTAATGTAGCTACCACTAAGTAGAGAGACTGGCGTGTACAGGCTGGAACTTTGGGTATAGTTATTGACATAGAATTGACTAAATCAAAACCCTACTAAGTTTCTAAGGAAATTTTATGTCCAAAGAACCCAGGAGTCAGATGTTTAAAATAACTCTCTGGCCCCAGTACTTGCATGTGCCAGAAGTAAGCTGTGAATATTGGGCAGCCACCAACACAGGCACACCACTAAAGCTCACAGGACATACCACTAATGCAGCCTGGAGCTCGGGGTCTGGGATGAGAGTGTTCTTCATAGTAGAATTGAAGTCTAATTAAGGAACATCCCTGCAACCCCCACTACAGCAGACATCTTCACATCCTAGCTAGTGATCCTTCATATCGTTAGGGGCCAGTGTCTTTCATTATTTCTCTATCTAAAAACAACTTCCTGGAGGGAGGTAGAGGTGGGATAAATGGTGATGGATGGAGACTTGACTTGGGGTGGTGAACACACAATATAGTGCACAGATCATGTGTTGTGGAATTGTGCACCTGAAACCTGTAGAATTGTGTTAACCAGTGCCACCCCAATGAATTCAATAAAAAGGAAAAAACAAAAATCAAAACTAAATAAAAACAAATTTCCATTTTGTTTTTCTGAATATGCTTTATTACTGTATATTATTGTTACATCTGAGGTAGTGCATCACTTTTTCTCTTAGTTTTTGGGCTGCTGGCCCATGAGGACCCACATCCAAATCCCATGGAGGCAACTGACCATCACCCAAACACTGGCCCTGTGCTTTGACCTGGATCCAGCAACTAGATGGGACATGGAGCTGCCTTTCTGGAGGAGGAATGAACATATCTTATGCATGGAAAAAAGATTGAAACAGATATGTGAGGTCTGAAGAGTGGACTATAAGATGCACTGCTAGTGTTCACCAATTTCCATGTTCTCCTCTTCTTCCTGAGCAAGTGGGAGTACATTTTCCATACCCTTTTGGCATGGAATTGTGACTTATTTTTAGACAATGGAATTTGAGTGGAAGTACTGTGTGCCAATTTCTGAGTACAAAAATACCTCATTCTCTTTCTCCATCTGTTGGCTGGTGCAGAAAATTTCAAAGATTTAGAGAGAGAAGATTAAAAAAACCAAGGAGGCTGGATCCCTGAATGACTGCTTGTGTAGACTGCACTCTATTGACCCACACTGGATTTTGAAAAGAGTGTGAAAATAAACTCTTATTATAATTACCTGCAGAGGTTTGCAGATTTTTTTTATGTTATAGCTGTCAGCTACCCTGAGATGCTGAGATTTGCAAACAAAATTACATCCTTCACCTATAGACGCAGCCACATAAGCTCTCATAGTATTTCTGATTATTGCTCTAGGTATATAACACCTTTCAGATCACTAAGAATTTTGTACCACATTTTATCCTCATTGCTAGTGTGTTCTTATAAATAATATTCCCAACATAATTCTGACCTTTTTTTAAGCTTCAGATAAAGTAACTATTGATTGTCAACCTACTGTGTATCAGGCATTATGGTAGGTGCTTGTGATACCATGATAAGCAAATCAGATGTGATCTCCAAACTCATAGAAATAATATTCTTGCCTTTGCTGACTTATTTGCATTTGATTTATATTCTTTTAATTTATGCAAGATGCCGCCCTAGCCCTGCCAAGATATGAACTTTAATCTCTTGCTTCTGCCACCATATTCTAATATAATTGGGACATCCATTCAGCTACCATAGCTGTAAAATGTATTTTTAAAAAAGGGACGTAAACAATGAAACTGACTGCCAGAAAATTACTCGTTATCTTACTGATTAGAAATTGAATTTCTTTGTCATGTAGCTTTGGATCAATAATGTAGGGTTAAAAATGCAAATGTAATGTGCAAACTAAATGTTTTCAAGAACAATGAATGACCTTGACTTCCAGTATTTAAATGTGATCTAGTGATTTAAAGTCAGGTGTGCATTCTGACAGAATTTCTTCTTGGACACCTGCTGCTCTCACTTCCGGCAGTGTTCTGAACATGGAAGTTCACTGGGCATGAAAATGGAGTTAGTATGGAGCAGCTCTTCAGTTACTCTCATTGCCTCTACCTTGTCCACCCCTTGTCATTCTGAAAGTGTCCCTTCCACTTAGAAATACAGGCCCTTTCATTTCTCTGAAGAGCTGACAAAGCTAACCTTTTTGGCAACCTATCTTTGAGGTAATAACCAAACTAACCTTGGTTATTCATTAGCAATGTGGGGTATTTTAAGTAAAATTTATTTTCGATTGGTCTTTCTAGGCTTTAAATTTGTATTTCCCCTGATTATAAAGTCCATGAATGCATCAAGTCATTAAGTCTTTGAAAAAGACTTTCCCATTAAGTTTTCTATATTATAATAGTAACTTTACATGAAAGATTCCTAAAATAATTGAGGAAGCAAACACATAGGACTTGATGGCTTCACTATATATTTTATAGACTATTTTAACTAAATATTTGGTGATGTGGGTACTGTTATGGACTTATATGTGGTATTGTAGTACTAAAGATTTTATTTTAACAGGGATTAACAGATCTATTAATTATTTAATAATGTAAGTAAAAAGTTAGGCATATGTTTTACAATAACAAAAAGGACTTAAATTTTTCTATAAAAATATCCACTAGGCATTTAAAATTGATATTAAATTTCATTTACTGCACTATGATTATATCCTTGAGGTTCATTTAAATATATTCAATGTTTATTGTAACCTTATTAAGGCAGGTATTAAAATTATACTTTTGTGTACCTTACAATGCTAGCACAGCATTACTTTCATGAATGCCATTTGAGAAATATGTAATTCATTTTATAATCACATTTAAATGTTGCCTTATATTTTAAATTACAGCAAATTAATACTTTCATATAATAGGAATCTCAGTAATACATAATAGGTAATTAAGTCTCATTCTCTGACCAACCCCAGGGGAGCTAAAATTATTGTCTTCTCTGGTCAGAGAGTGAAGGGAGGGAGTACTGGGCATCAGGATGCTAGAAAGTGATCACTTACTGATCAATGGAGACTTTTTAAATTCAGTGGGTGGTTAAAACAATATTCTTAAAAATTCTGCCTGGCTGACTATAAGGACAGAGTTCGAGCATTGTGTATGGGTCTCTGTGCAGGGGCTGCCTCCTGAGAAGGAGTTGTTCTCAATAGGGTCTGGTGCCTACTGGAAACACCTGTTGGGTGTGCCACTTGTGCACCTGTTTGGGGTGAGCTCTGGTGTATTGGTGCTGAGTCCACTTGGGTGGGGTTATGGTGCAGGTTGATGTCAGACGTTACGTGTAACTGGCCTTGAGCTGCCTGTCTGGAGCTACCACTCTATTCACTGTTTGTGGCTTTGTCTACTCGACCTAGGTGTGTGTGAGAGGGGCCAAGTTATGTACAAGGGTCAGTTTCCTCAAATTCTGAGTTGGGGTCAGATCTGTAAGAGGTCCAAGGTTCTCTGAAGTCTCCTCTACCTGTTGGCTACTCCAACATCCCCTGTGGTTGTTTGGTATTTCTCCAGATCCTTCCAAAGAAAGACTGTAGAGTGGGCCCAAGCTGGCCATGACCCACAGACCCTTTCTACTAGCCTGAGTCAGGAGAATGGGGCTAGTGGGTATCCCATTTGGGAACAATGCCATGAGGCACTCAGTAGGGGGAAAGTGACCCCTAATCCAGAGCCATACACTTAGTCTCTGCCAGAGTCTCCAACCCTAGCTCCCCCAGGATGAGCACACTGCAGGTGCAGGTTGGGTGCAGCCAGCCATCCCCACTGCAGGGGCAAACTCAGCAGTGTGCAGCCACCAGGACTTGGGAGGACAGAACTAAAGAGTCTCTTGTTGGGGCTGCTTCTGGCTAAGCCTGCAGGAAGTGGGAAATACTTTGTCTCCCCTTAGCTCTGCAGCCGCACAACACAGTATCTGTCCCAGTCCTATACAAGAGCCTCCAAGGGAGACATGTTCCAAAGGCCCAAGCTCTGAGCATCACCCCCTCCCCCTGGTGAACTGAGCTCAGTAGTGTGGAGCCACAGGGATTTGGGAGGACAGATCAAAACAGTCTTCCATTGGGGGTAGTGCTGGCTGAGTCTACAGGAAGCGGGCAAGACTGGCTCTGGTTCCAAAGCCACACAGCTTGGAGACTGAGTGTCCACCAAGAGCTTCTCCAGAAAAAGAGAACACCACAGTTACCTGTTCGGTGTAGCCAATAGACCTTTCTGTTGTGCTCATGCTTGGCAAGGTGGTGTCTGATGTAGTTGCAAGTCTGGGTTAGTGCACTTCCCAGGATGATGTTGTAAGAATAGGAGTGCTTGACCTTGGGAAGGAGGCACTTGAGGGTGGTGTGAGATAGGGAGTCAGGATGGGGACCTCAGTGGCTGACCTGTGTAGGTGCAGGGACCAGCCCTCTCCACATTCGCATTTCAGCAGTCTCTATGTGGCTTCTTCTGTGAACCCTTCATTATAATACCTGTCATCTGTCCTTCAATTGGTCATTCAGGTTGATTGCTCTCTAATTTATCTGTAATTCGGTTTGGTGTCAGGAGGAGAGTGTAGCTTTCACCTACCCTACAGCCCTCCTAGAATCTGAACCTGCATTTTATACAACTGAATTTTTGGCATTCCCCACTTCTCAAATTTCTTCCTTTGTTAGTGTATGTATATGCATATAAATATATAATTGCATATATATATATATACTCTTTCATCTTGTTCTAAGAATGTTAACCTCAAAATAAATCTGCTTACAGTGGTTTCAATTAATAAAGGTTTATTTTCCTTATGTTATTAGAATTTTGAAAGTAGGAAGCTGTTCACATTGGTTTAATAGCTCAATAGAGTCAGCTCCTTGTTCTCTGTTATTATTTTGGTCTTTTCCTCAAGATGATTACCGCAGATTTGCATACTTCTTTCAATGAGATAGGAAGGGAGAAAGAACAGTATCAGCAGCCTCTGCTTCTCTTGCTAGAAAAGCAAAACCATTTCAAGAACTGTCCAACACCCTCCCATCCCCTGCTTCTGCTAATGTTTCATTGACCAAAACTATTTTTACAAGTCCAACTCTAGCTGCAAGGGAGGTTGGGGGAATGAGAAATTATTTGTTAAGCACCTACAGACACAAGTGGCAAGGGGATTAAGGACCTAACAGTATTTGCTAGAGAAGTGTTTAAAAGGTTTTTTTTCCTTTTAATAAAAGGGATTAAATTATTGATAAAATCTAACGACTGATTTTAAAACAGAAAAAGTAATTACTAGTGCAGAATATTTATTTTTAATCTGAATAGTTTACGCCAAATATTTGGGTAAAATAAAGGAAAGGGAGAAGAAAACTACTACCTCCAGGCTCTTGCAAAGACATAATCTACCTAACCTCATTTTCTTTTTTTATTTTGCCTGAATACATTTTATTGAAGACAAGACAAAAAATATGAGTAAGAAAAATAACTAAAGTAAAATTTTAATAATTGTTGGATCTAGGTAATGGCTAATTAAGGACTCATATTTTTCTTTTCCTGGTGGTCATCAAGCCTAGGTTAGTTTTTATCCTATCTGGTGGGATACATTGTGGATATGGCCTATGTTACACTGAGAGACATTTTATAAAATCCATCTCTAGCCTCAAATTTGTGGCAAATTCTCTCTAGTCATTCAAGTAATGAGTTACCTCCTGTTATTAGGAATTTGACTCAGTGCCACAATAAGTAGATTAGTTGCATTTTACAAATGAGATAGATCACACAACTTGTTAAATTTCTGTATCCCTCAAGTCACACAGAAGTTAATTGGAGAGTCAAGATAAGTAATCAGTGCCAAGAAAGGGAACATGAATAAAGACAATGAAAATTGCCTAAGGGCAATTTAAATTGCTCCCGCTTATTCCCTGCACAAAAGAACACAGCCCAAATTGATGTTTGGTCAGTGATAGCAAGGTGCTGCGGAGGCCAGAACAAAGGAGAATTTTATCTGCTTACAGCACTGATAGGTAAAAAATGAACAAATGCCCCAGCTGATTTGCATTTAATTTTAGTAGTATAGAAAAGACTGATACACAGTTATCACATACGTCAGGATCGTGTTCCAATTGCATTGCTTGAAATATGTTGACAGTGGGATTTGGAAACTGTTGGATTTGATGAAAAATTTATTATTATATTAACAGTTTCTTATTATGCTCCTGGGTGTTTGTCTTAACAACAAAGTTCTCTAAGAAGAGGAACTGGTTCTACTATGCTCATTTTACACTGGTGTCCCTCCCATGTGTCACTGCAAGCACAAAAGTGATTAAAAATGCTCTTGATAATATAAACCAATTAAAATGTTTGAGTGAAGAGTATGTGTATGCATATGATGTATCCATGGATATCTCTCAGCTAACATGGAATAAAAAGTGAATCAACTTGTCAAGAACAGAGCTATTAGATGTATGATTAGATGAATTCTCTCCAACTGCTGATATTGGATAAATAGGGGGGGTGGGCAAAAGTAGACTCACAATTACATTGTGACATTGTTTTGCACTAATAAAGCTGCTATAATAATCATAACCTGCATGTCTTTTCCACATGAACAACTGTAAACCTGCTTTTGCTCAGCCCAATATTCTTATATTTTCTTCTCATTATTCCTTACTATTTTTCTAGACTTTTAATGAAAACCCTTAATTGTTTTTCATGATCTCTTCCTCTTGGATATATTTTTTTTCCTGCCATTTTTCCTGTAAATATAACCTAATGACACTAGGAAGGCATCTTTCCAGAATAATTCCTCTTCTCCAGTGTCTTCTCAAAATCAATTACAATGGTTTCAGGAAATTCACCCTTTCAGAAGTTATCAAAATGCTTACATTTGCTGAATCTAGGAAAATGTTGCTTTGCTCAACATTCAGAAATATGTGTTCCCTTAAGCAGCAAATATTTCGAGGTGAGTGGCCCACTGTGTGCCAGTCAGCGTGCTAGGGGCTGAGAGTACAGCAGTGAACAGGATATACTCTCCTCCCCACCAGTGAGAGACAAGCAAAAAAGGCAACAAACATTTTTCAAAAAAAATTTTTTTTCCCATTAGTCTTTTGAATTAAGATATTAGTCAAACAGAAGTTACAACATATTAAAAGTGCCTGGTAAAATGGTATTTCATTAAGGATCAAAATTAATGTAAATTAATTATAAGTGTAGGTTACAGTTTTATGTGATGAAGAGTTATAAAATATAATGACTATAACTCATCAAATCATTTTCAACATACTTAAGCTCTTTTCCTAACAATCAAATCATTGGAGCTCTTCCATTCTTCATATATGCCACCAGCGTTTCCAAATTCCATTATGATCATATAAGCAACCAAGTTTATTGCTATTATTCTGAATCATCTGAATTCTATAATCCAAACTACATACCTGTAGTAGACTGAGGAGTGGCTTTAAAAAGCTATGTCCAAGTCCTAAATGCTGACACCTATGAATGTGATCTTATTTTAAAAAAGTGTTGTTGGATCTGCAGATGACATCATGCAAGTTTAGGGTGAGCTCTGCATCCAATCATGAGTGTCCATACACGAGAATCAGAAAAATGGAAAAGAGGAAGGCAAACCCAAGTGCAGACAGAGAGAGATATTGGAGCGATGTGTGGATAAACCAAAGATTGCTAAGGGTTGGTTGTCTGAGCCTAAGGCGCAAGAATTTAGAAAAGGGGCACAGAGCAGACTGCTTCTCCTTCAGTGACTCCGGAAGGAACTGACCTTGGAAATCTGAAACCAACTTGATTTCAGATTTCCTGTCTCTGAACTATGAGAAATAAATTTACGTTGTTTTAAGCCACCCAGTTTGTGGTAATTTGTTACAGCAGTCCTAGGAAACTAATACTCCATAGAACAAAAGTATAAAAATGATAATGACTATCAGTACTTTTAAAATTGATTTTAATCTGTTTTATAAAAATACATCTTAATTCAAATTTTTCCACTTAAAAGCTGTGTAGAATTCAAATATATAATAAAACATGTATCATAACATCTAGAGATATACAACTTGTATAAATCATTATTTTAAAGGACAGTTACTCTCTTATAACTTTGTTTTTTATTCATTTTTCAATTTATATTTTTGTTGTATTTTTTCCATTACTATTTACTCCCTTTATACCCTGCCCCTGCCCCACAGTCATCACACTGTTGTCCATGTGTAAGTCTTTTTCTTTTCGCTCAATAACCCACCCCCACCAGCTGTCATCCTAATCTCCATCTATGAGTCTGTCTCTATTTTGCTTATTAGTTCAGTTTGTTCATTAGATCCCACATATGAGGAAATCATATGGTATTTGTCTTTCTCTGACTGGCTTATTTAACTTAGCATAATGTTCTCCAGGGCCATCCATACTGTCGCGACGGGTAAAATTTTCCTCTCTACTAATGGACACAACATCACCAGTCACCAGAGAAATGCAAATTAAAAGCACAGTGAGGTATCATCTCACACCTGTCAGAATGGCTATCATCAATAAACCAAGAAACAAGTGATAGTGAGGATGTGGAGAAAGGGGAACCCTTTTAAACTGCTGGTAGGAATGCAGAGTAGTGTAGCCACTGTGCAAAGCAGTATGGAGATGCCTCAAAAAATTAAAAATGGATCTGCTCTTTGACCCAGTGATCCCACTTCTGGGAATACAACTGAAGGAACCCAAAGCACTGATTCAAAAGGACATAAGCACCCCTATGTTCTTGTAGCTGACTTTGTGTACAGTGTTCTAACTATTAAGCATTATGATCAGTCTTGCACTGATGACTAAAAATATTGCTTTTGTCATTTAGTACCACCAATCAATTATAATTTTTTAAATATTAAATATATGTATTAGAGTGAATCCATCTGCAGATGGCAGGAAGATGTTGTCAAAATTATCATCGAACAGGGAGAAAGAATATCTGTGTTCTGTTTCTTGCTCTGGTATTTTAAAGTCATATGATCATGGGATTAACTAAATCTCAATTTCTTTATTTGATAGGTATTACTGACAAAATTTGCCCATCTAACTCCTTAAAATCCTCTACAAAATAAAATGAAAGGTATGTGAGGATCATTTCCACATTATTGGAGGTATATACTTCATTTTCTAATTTGAGTAATGTTTTCATAATAAAGTACAAAAAAATGTATGTGTGAACCAGTGTAAGTATTTTATAGAACTGAATCCAGCTCTCAAAAGCAGTAGTTTCTTCTTAAGGTACAAAAAGTAATACATTGAACTAACAAATATTAAATTTGAAAATAATTGAATCCTCAAAAGACCTGTATAACCATTTTATTCTTGTTAATATATAAAAAAGAAGACAGACTAAAAGAAGTTGGTAGCATAATCTAATATATTTATTTTCCCATATTGATCTAGCAATAGTTTTGTATTAATATTTGGTTTTGAAAATATTTATCATTAGTTTGAAGATTACACTGTTATGTTAAAAGACTCTATTGGTGAGGGAAAATGCCTTAAGTAACTTTGTTAACAAAAGGAGTCTACAACACTAAACACAAAAGTAATTGCACATAAGTACTGTTCTCTTATTGATCAAGCTGTTTCCCATAAGGAAATGATTTAACCATCCTGAAACCACTATACGTGTGTAGTGGGACTGAACAATTAAGTAAATATATGGTGGATAGTGGGAACCAAGTCTGAATGGGAGGTTATAGAGAAACAAGAGGAGGGTAGAATAATCCATGTAGTAATGGATTAGAATTGAAGATAGTATGAACTCACATTAAGTTTAATCTTGATATAGATAGCTACACATAGAAAAATTTCTGTGTATAATATATATTAGTATGCACACATGTATCTCCTTGCTCTGTCAACTGATAGGGCCGGGAAACAATGACACCCCACCAGCAAGAACACACCTAGTGCTCCAAGCTTGGTTTCTAATGCCATTATTTAATAAAAGGTGCCAGCGCTCTTCAGAGAAATGGCTGCTTCTAGGACTGGTCAGGAAATATACAGGATGAGGCTGGAGCATCTGTAGAGCCACAAAATAAGGAAGTGATAAAAAAAATTTGGATGTATGTCAAAGAAACCCACTAGTCAAATGATAGAACACCTAATGGCTAAAGCTGGAATAATCTCAGCAATAAAGTAAACAAAGTTGCATTGGATTATAACCCAAAGCATAAACAAACAAGAGTGCGTCCATACTGGCACATTATCACTGTTTTTTTTTTCCAACTAAAATCCTGTAGCACTAGGGTAATCATAAGAAAAACATAACATAAGTCTCCATAGAGGGGCATTTAAAAAAATTTCAGACCAGTATGCCTCAAAACTGTCAAGGTCATTAAAAAAACAAGGAAAATCTGAAAAACTGTCACAGCCAAGAGGAGTCTAGGGAGACAGGATGACTGAATGCAGAGCGGTATTTTGGATGATATCCTAGAACAGAAAAGAACATTAGGTAAAAACTAAGGAAATATGAATAAATTATTTTAACTAATAATAATGTATCAATCTTGGTTAATTAAATGTGGAAAATGTACCATATTAACATAGATAATAAAGGGGAAAGTATCATGGAGGTGTATGGGAGCTCCCTGCAATATCTTTGCAATTTTTTTATAAATCTAAATACCTTTACTTCTAAAAAAGATTTTTTAGAAAAAGATTATATTCACAGAAATTTAGACAAAGAAGCAGACTTATTCCCGCATTTCAATGACCTCACATTATGAATAAAACTGAGATACCTACTTGCTCATGGTCATAAAATTTATTAAAGGAACTAAACTGAGATTTTTATTTAGTTCAATGTATTATCTTCTATACTACAATATCAATTTATTACTGGAGATAAATGTAAAATTCATGGAATTAGTTTTATAAGGGGTCCCCTAAGAAACTGGAATTATTTTTTGGAGGGCAGGCCCTTTCTAGTACAGGCTTTCTCAACTAGGTGAGTTTTTCAGGAACCCATCTGTATCCGTGTGCGTGCCAGCTGGTGTTGTTTTGAAAAGCTGCATTCAGCTTCAGTGATTTTTTTTTAAGATTCTTTGAATGGATTTGCCCATTTTATGATGGGTGATTTATGAGTACCTGCTCACACCACTCTGTGTGTTCAGTAGTTTTTGAGCAAAAATAGCATGACCCCATGCCCCACCCTCTCTATTCACCCAATCTGAGCAACTTTTTTTTTGTTTCCCAGGATGAAAAAGTCCTCAAAGGGAAATGTTTTGCTGATGTGGAAGAGGTGAAACAAAAAACAGCAAGCACTAAAAGGCATCAAAATTGACAAGTTCAAAAGGGTTAAGAGGAGTGGGAAAAATGTCTCAATAGGTGTACTGCATCAGATGGAGAGTACTTTGAAGGTATCTGAGGTGCAAACATGTAAGAATATATACACAATTTTTATACATAAATTTCAGTTTTAGGGGATCCCTCCTCATATGTTATTTTCTGATGATCCCATTTCAGTAGATGCTGTGCATAACTCAGTAATATTTATGGCATAATTTCAATAGAGCTCACAGTAATTTGCCATTACATTTAACTGGCAAATAAACAAGTAGTGCTTAGAGAATATCATATTGTATATTTTACTTACTAAATTAATAGAAGATGCTGAATATGATCTTTTCTAAAGATCATGTATGTGCTCTTTCATAACTCAGTGATTCCCGAATGGGCTTTTGGGTGTGTACTTTTGCACACCTTGAAACTTAGTCTTGACAATCACTTTGTGCAGACCATCAATCTCTTCCTCCTTGACCATATTTCTAGTTTTCACTTTGTCATATACTTTGTTTTAGCCTTTGACAGGCAGTTTCCTCCTTCAGTTCTGTTACTTCTGAGAAGTCGACCATATGGTATCAAAGAGAGCACCAGAACAGAGGAGTTTTGGGCTCTGCCGCTTTTTAGCAATGAAATTTGAAACAACTATCTAAACTTTTTGAGCTTCTAAGGATTATTTGAAGATATAATTATATATGCTATATCTATGTTTATTTTATTTGTTTTCTATGAGATGAAAGTAAGTACTTAAGCTTATAAGATTTTAGAATCAAAAACAGTTATAGTAGAAATTAATAATATAGATAGCTAATAAACTTTTATTGAGAATTAGCCTGTATTTAGAGCTGATGAGATGTCCAGCACTATACTAAAGTACTTTGTATCTATTATTATACTTAATTACTATGTAGTAGGTTTATTACCATTTGCACTGACAGTTAAAAAAAATGAGCCATAGGAAGGTTAAATGATTTGCCCACATGAGCAGTAATGGTGGAATATGGAATTATGCATTATTATTTTTTCAATTTGAAGTAGGTTGTTTATTTATTAATGTTAAATTTTAATTTTTGTAGTATGTCTGGATAAACAACAACAATAAACAATGAAACAATACTCATGGAATCACCACAAAGAAAGTGCTTTCTTCTTCGTTAAAGGTCTGTTATATCATTTAGGATGCATTTGACTGAAATCTAGTTTGTATTGGCTTAAACAATAAATAATACTGTTTTAAC
Organism: Trachops cirrhosus; assembly: GCA_028533065.1. Taxonomy (NCBI): domain Eukaryota; kingdom Metazoa; phylum Chordata; class Mammalia; order Chiroptera; family Phyllostomidae; genus Trachops; species Trachops cirrhosus. Next base: position 46,214,577 of record CM052542.1, on the reverse strand, counting down.
TTGGTATATAAGGTGAAGTTTAGAGGTAGAATGGCTCTGGGGAGCTTCCATCTCTCCGTTCTGCCAATTCCTAAATAAGATTCATTCTAAGACTGCTTCATTTTGTGGTCAAATATGGATACATTTAATAATCTTGATTTCATATATAATATCCAAATAAGAAAATGTGCACAGTAATAAAAGAGGCAGTTTGTTTTCTGTGTATCTTCTTAAGACTAAGGACACTTTTTTGTAGACCTCCTTTCCTGTCTCATTGGGCAGAACTGGGTCTAAACCAATCACTGGAAAGAGATTGGAATGGCCATGACTGGGCTAGACCAATCATGATTTACCTTGGAGCTTGAAATAGATACTTCCTTCCCAGAGACTTGTGGGGGAAGGCAGAGACCTGAATAAAATTAGGGTTCTGCCAGCATGGAAGAGAAAGAGTCTAGAGGTCAAGGACTAGTCATGGGAAGACACCCCACAATCAAGTAAATGGAGGTGCCACAGCTACCACTCTTACTGCTTTTCATTTGTAGAGTATTGCTTCTACTTTATCAGATATGGCTTCCAGCTGCATTAAATATTATTTTCTGAAGCTTATATAATCAAAGGACTTACTATAGTTTTATTATACTGAGTTTGTTTTAAAAAAACTGACAACTCACAACACAACTTAGGGAGGAAAGACTGTAATTCATCCTATATTACATCTAGTCTCCTATTTTAATTTATGTAAGTTATTTCATGAGAACAAAAGTTCCCAAGAAATGCAATAAACTTTCCTGTGAAAATTTAGCCCATGCATATGCTCACAGATCAATTAAAGAAGCATTGTAATGAGATAAATGATCAAAAACATTGCCAGTCTGCTTCCTCAGGTGTACACAAGAATTCTTGGTACTTGTAGCAAAATGAAAAGAAGATGTAAGCCAAAAAGATATTGGTGTGAACCCCACCTCCACTCCATTTTATTTGTGTGATCCTAGGCCTATCACCTTGTAAATTTATACTTGGAGTTATAATCCAATACAACTCAGACTATATTTCTTTGATTGCTCATTTGTAAAACTGAGATCATTTGTACCTCACCACTGAGAGGTATACATTAGCTAAATGTAAGAAATGAGCAATACAGACTGTTGTTCTTTTTTCTGCTTTCTCTATATAGACTGCTCCTAGAGCTTCAGTCACATCTGAAGCAATTTTTCTGCTTCATTTGCCATATCAAGTCAGGTAAAAAATGTGTGTGTACAAATCTGTGGTAACTTTCAAATAGTCTGAGGCAAGTGGATATAGAAGAAAGAGAGCAAGAGCCTCAAGTGAGACCAAAGTAATAATGTTCAGTAGGAACACTTGGAATGTGAAATCTGTAGAGTGTTCAATCACTGATGTGTTAACAGCATCCTTGAGTTAATTACTTGCACCCAATACCTTTGTATATTTTGGCTGAAACACCTTGGTATATGTGATACTTAATATTATGTGAACTGGGCTGGGCTATGGTGCCAAGATATTTGGACAAATGCTATTCTGAAAGGTATTTTTTTGGAGGAGATAAACATTTAAATCAGTAGACTTTGAATAAAGCAGATTGATTACCCTCCATAATGTGGATGGACCTCATCCAATCCAAATCTCTATTTTTAATAGAAAAAAGAATGAATAAAACCTACTAACTCTTCTCTCTCTTTCTAGCTCTCTCTCCCTCTCCCTCCCTGCCTCCCTCTCCCTATCCCTCCCTCCCCCTCCCTCCCTCTCTTTGTCACAAGAGAGACATGCATGACATATAGTATACCTTTTGGCTCTATTTCTCTGGAGAATCCTAACTAATAGCACACAGTATTCACCCCTTGTCTGTGGTTTCATTTTCCATGGTTTTAGGTACTTGCTGTCAACCTTGGTCCAAAAATATTACATGAAAAATTCCAGAAATAAGTAATTCATAATGTTTTAAACTGTGCTCTGTTCTGAGCAGCATGATGAAATCTCACACTTTCCTGCTCTGTTTTGCCCTGGATGCAAATCATCCCTTGGTTCATTGTATCCATGCTTTATCTACTGCCCACTGTTAGTCATTTAGTAGATTTCTCAGTTATGAGAGAGAAAGAAAGACCACATTTATGTATCTTCTATTATTGCATATTATTATAATTGTTCTACTTTAGTATTAATTATTATTGTTAACCTCTTACTGTGTCTAAGGTATAAATTGAAGTTTATCATAGGTATGTACATATAGGGAAAAAACAGTATATATAGGGTTCAGTACTATTTCTGGTTTCAGGCATCCACTAGGGGCCTTGTTACACATCCCCTAAGGATAAGTGGGGACTGCTGTAAGTGTCATGGGCCTACCCTAAACATTTCATGATGTAGTGGAAAGGCACATGTAATGTGAAGAGATTTGGTTTCATTTGGAGCTCTGCCATTTCCTTTTGCTAAGTTTCCTTGGTTGTTTCTTAGTTGGCTGATTTACTCCCCTGGGCTATATATTTTCTGTATTTACTATATACTGGTAATCATATCCACCTTAATAGAGAGACATAAATATCAATGTGAAAGGTATTTTCTAATTACAAAGTATAATATTGGTTATCATAATTTTTCTTACCATGTTAAGCATCATTATTCACATTACTTGCTAGAAAACGATCCACTGATTAATGGAAACAGGAGGACTTCTTCCTAGGGAAGCACAGCCTATGTCTCAAAAATTTAAACTTAGCTTTTGGAAAATTCTTAGAAAAAATTCTAAAACAAGGAAATAATATCTCATAACTTCTGAGAATAACCATGAGCCTGCCCTTGTACCAACCATCATCAACTTACTGTTCAAAAGGCTTTGCAACGATTTTTGGCCCAGAATGGTACTACTGTATTTGACCAAGATATTGCCATCACTACATGGGAGGGCTGTTCAGAAGTTATCCAGCCATGTAATATGAAAAATAGAGGTGTTTATTGAAGAATATAGAAGAAACATTGCAAATAGGACAATGATGTCTCAGTCGCCTTCAAAGTAGGCAACTTGGTACCTCACAGAGTTTTCCAATAGCCATCAGCTACCACATCATATTTTCCTGAATCTTATTGATGACCTGAAATCTCTTTCTCTTCAGAGGTGATTTTAGTTTTGGAAAAACCAAAGTTGCAGCACTCCAAATCTGGGCTGTAGAGGGGCTAAGTCACCTGGGTGATTTGATGTTTTGCCAAAAAACTCTGCACGAGTTGTGATGCATGAGCAGGCACATTGTTGTGATGAATCTGCCAATCACCAGTTACCCATAGCTGTAGCCTTCTGAATCATCTGAATAGTTTCCATGGAGGAATGTTCAAGATCAACATATAATTTCATGTTGGTTTGTTGCTCTACTCACTCATTTTGAATGCGATGGTCACACAGTACACATGCTCACTCAATGGTATCTACCACCCCCAGTGACTAGCATAGTGAAATTGTCATTGTTGACACATGTGCATTCCAGTCCAGTCTCCTTGGCTGTTGGGTTACATTGATGTCATGCAAACTGTTCTTGCTTATATTAACAATGGCCGGACTTTTTCCAGATAGGCCTTCATACTTTTAATATACTTAAACCAGATCAAAACATACTCCCTGACATTTTACCATAGACTATATTCCTGAGTTTAGTCTCTGGATCGAAGGTAAATGAAGCTTAGTAACTTGACACTCTGTAGTAGCAGAGTAGGAAAAGCTCACACTTCATTAAAAAACTATAATTTAGTTAACTGTGACTAAACACATCTTCCAGGTAAGCATTAGTAGATGGGATGATGCATTCAGATTTACATCTATTCAAGTGATGCATTAGTAGAGTTTGTTCCTCAAATCAATTTCTTCACACATATAAATGCCATTTGGTGGATGGGAACAGTCCTTCATGGAGCATTCTCTAGTGATTTTTTTTTCTGTCAAGTCTTCCTTGATTTCTTTCTCCCTGTTTTTTATGACTATGATTTAAATGAGCTCCCTCAGTCACAGAAGTATTTGCAAAGTTGACAACTGCATATAAGTGATCATATTGATGTATGTTATTTATTATGTGATGTTAACAGTTTGACTTACTACCCTAGCAGTCCATGTTGAAGTTAAAGATAAATGGACATCATCTGAAATAGGTAAGTCAGTTGAGCAGACTGTCTCTCAGACATCTCTTCTAGTAGCTTCTCTGCACTCACTCTAAACCCTGGCCACTTCAGGGTTTCAAGTCAAAAACCTCTTTTCAGTCAACAGCAATTTATTGAGCTTTTATTATGGATAAGGCATTCTTCTAGGTACTAAAGACACCGCACTTGATGCTGGGGTTGAAATTCAATCTGGAAGATTTATCACTTAAATTATAGCCAGTGGGACCAGTCTCATTTAATGGAAGTTTTTATTTATAGTACGTGGTAGAAGGGAACAAAGGCTAAAGAAAATGCAAAAGACAGTTTTTTTCTTCTGAAAACTTGGAGAACACAAACTCTTTAAATGGTAATGGATTCCAATAGTTGAGAAAATCAAATGTACTTTTTGTAGTCTCTGGACCTTTGTACATGATCATTTTTAATCAATGACCAGCATCTACCCCTTTTCTTCTCAGGAAGCAAATGTCACTGCCACCCACAAGTGCTCCTGCCTATTCGAGTCAGATGACGATGTTCCTCTCCCATATCACCATGCACTTTCCCTGGCCGCAGAACTGCAATGCTTACTCAGTTTCATCTATCTTTCTTGAAAAACTGTGAACACTCTGACAGAAGGGACCATGTATTTCTTGATAGATATTTATCTCTAGGGTGCACAGTAGGTGCTCAATTTATGTATTTGTCAAATAAACAAAAGAATGGGTCTGTTAAGCCACAATAACTACAGAAATTGCAGATCCCTTCTCTAAATCTAATAACCTTCATTGTCTCTACCCCATTCATTCTTTAACTTATTCATTCAATAATTATGAATTAAGCTTCTGCCTCTGTATGTCAAAATTGTAATTAAATATGCAACATGTGCTGCTTAAGAAAGTATATCTGAATATGAATTAATTAATGAGGCCATCAATTACTGATATTAAAATACTTATTTCCAATATAATCTATACATTCATGATTTTATTTTAATTTTTTATGTTTTAATGTTTTTAAATATTCATCAACTGCCACTTATTTTCCTCTTGGCTGCCCTTCCCCCAACCAGAATATAAGCCCCATGAGGACAGGGAGTTTTGACTATTTTGTTCAGTGCTTTTTCCCTCAAGTTCTTAGAATATTCCTGGCACATACTAAATACTCAATTACTGTCTGTTGCATGAATGAGATAATAAATTAATGAATATACATTAGAAATAACTTTGGTTTGTAGATTAAAGGCCTGGATTCAAGATCTGGCTAGAAAACTCTTACAGTATCAACTCCACAGAGTTTTGTGAGGATTAAATAAGATGATGTTGGTGAAAGCAAATTGAGAAATACTGACCAAATGTAAGGCATCATTAATAATCTTGAGGCAGAAAAGCACCCCATTATAATAACACTCATAAAACTTAACAGTAGCATTTATTAAATTGTATTTTTCAGTTTTATAAGCTAGTCGATGAATATTTGAATTAATTTCTGAAGTTTATCTGCCTACCTCACCAACACACCCAGTGGCTAGTACCAGACTGTTCCAGTCAATATACTTAACTAGCTTAGTGTAGAGCCATACGCAGCTCATACACCAGTGGAAGAGGGGAAGAGTAAAGAACCTGCTCACAATGACAGACTGACATACTTCCCATCAATGCAAATGATTGACTTCCTGTTTATTTGAGATGAAACAAATTTGTTCTAAAGTTGAAAATGTGAAAACTTCTAGCCAAGATGGGGGCATAGGTAGATACATTTCACTTTCTTGCACAACCAAAAAAAGGACAACAAATTTTAAAACAAAAACAACCAGAACTTCCAGAAGATCAAACTATTTGAAAGTCCAACAACCAAGGACTTACAGAAGAAACATTCATCCACACTGGTGGGAGGGGCAGAGATGGGTAGCTAGGGCCAAGAGGATGTCCAGCAAGGCAGCAGCTGGGAGACCAGGCCGTTCCATATTTGCATGTGGATAAATGAGGAGGAACAACTGGGGAGTGAGACAGACTGTGCAACCCAGGGTTCCAGTATGGGGAAATAAAGCCTCAGAACCTCTAGCTATAAAATCCTGTGTGGGTCTAGATGGCAGGAGAAACTCCCAGTCTCACAGGAGAGTCTGTTGGAGGGACCCATGGGGTCCTAGAACATACACAAACCAACTGACCTGGGCACCAGCACCAGAAAGGTACAATTCTCTTATAGGTTAAGGTGGGAAGTGAGAAAAGTCGGGCAAGAGCTGAGCAAGTGGCATTGTTCCCTCTCTGACCCCTCTCCCACATACAACACCACAACTCAGCAACATGGGCTGCCTTGCTCTGGCAAATACCTAAGACTCTGCCCCTTACAATGTAACAGATGAGCCAAGACAAAGAAATATAGCCCTAATAAAAGAACCTATCAAAATTCCAAAAATAGAACTAAGCAATGAAGAGATAGCCAACCTATCACATGCAGAATTCAAAACACTGGTAATCAGGGTACTCACAGAAATGATTGAATATGGCCACAAAATAAAGGAAGAAGTGAAGTCTATACAAAGTGAAATGAAGAAAAGTATACAGGAAATCAACAGTGAAGAGAAGGAAACCAGAACTCAAATCAATGATTTGGAAGAAATCATCGAGATTTCCTTCAATGAGAAGGAAGAAATAAACATTTAACTGGAACAGAATGAAGAAACAAGAATTAAAAAAAAAAATGGAGAGATTTAGGAACCTCCAGGACAACTTTAAATGTCCCAACATCCAAACTATAGGGGTGCCAGAAGAAGAAGAGCAAGAAATTGAAAATTAATTGGAAAAAATAATGAAAGAAAACTTCCTCAATCTGGCAAAGGAAATAGACATGCAAGTCCAGAAACCTCAGAGAGTCTCAAGCTGTACCCAATAAGAGACACACCAAGATACATCATAATTACATTACCCAAGATTAAAGATAAAGAGAGAATCTTAAAAGCAGTAAGAGAAAAGGAGACAGTCACCTACAAAGGAGTTCCCATAAGACTGTCAGCTGATTTCTCAAAAGAAACCTTGCAGGCAAGAAGGGGCTGGAAAGAAGTATTCAAAGTCATGAAAGGCAAGGACCTACACCCAAGATTGCTCTATCTAGCAAAGCTATCATTTAGAATGGAAGGGCAGATAGTGCTTCCCAGATAAGGTCAAGTTAAAGGAGTTCATCATCACCAAGCCATGTCACCATTATTATGTGACATGTTAAAGGAACTTATCTAAGAAAAAGAAGATCAAAACTATGAACAATAAAATGACAACAAACTCACAACTATCAACAACTGAACCTAAAAAAACAAAAACAAAGAGAACAACTAGGACAAGAACAAAATCACAGAAATGGAGATAATATGGAGGGTTGCCAGTGGGGTGGGGAAAAGGGGAGAAAGGGGGAAAAGGTACAGGCAATAAGAAGCATAGTTGTTAAGTAAAAAATAGATAGGGAGAGGTTAAGATAGTATAGGAAATGGAGAAACCAAAGAACTTACATGTTCAACCTATGGACATGAACATAGGATCCCTCCAGGATCCCCCCCTGGAGGATCCTGGAGGGAGTGGCGTACAGAGTGGGGGCAATAAAGGGAAGGAAAAATACAACTGTAATAGCATAGTCAATAAAATATACTTAAAAAGTTGAAACTGTGTTTACAACTACCATTTAGTTATAAAACAGGTTATCTGAAGCACTTGCATAGACACTATTGTTTCCATCTATTGGCTTATCTCCATAATTCCAAGCATCTTGTTCTGTGCCAACCTGTTTGTGCCTTAATTGAACTCTGCAAAGTACCAAGTACCAGGGTTTCTATGCGGGAATCTAGGCACAGGAACGTTCCACTAGACTGCTTGGTTAACAGTGAGGGCTCTAGAACCAAATGACCAGGGTTTTTGTTCTCTTTTCACCATCTAAAGAGCTGTGTGGTCCTGAGCAAGTTACTTAACATCTCTGGATTTTTATTTTTTTATCCAAATATAACAGTAACACCCGTGTTTCTGTGAAGAGCAAAGGAGGTAACTCTAATACAATAATAAGAATAATGCTTGGAAGAAATTAAGTGTTCTTACTATTAAGAAGGACTTTCCCCAGAGAACAAAAATGCTTTGCTTTAAAGAACCTGAACAGTCCTTATCCTACAGATGTACACCCACAGATTTGTCCCTGTGTGTGTGACTTAGGACAGTTACTAGAAGAGTTAAGAAATAAAGGGTAATTAAATCCTCACATCAAATCACACACTCTACTCTTTATGAGAGTTTCATAGCCTAAGAGTAAGCAGTCACTTACTTAAGTATAGATCTTTAAAATAAAAATATATGCTTTATTATAACAGCTGAGTAAAGAAAATTCACTGGAAAATTAAATGGAATAATTATAGTTGAATATTTTCAAAAGAGGCAAGTGATGTGATATCTGTACAGATTTCATAACATACCATAACATATTAGTGAAGTGCCATCTGGAAGAATTAATTGTTTTAGAATAAGTAATGTGCTACACCCTCTCACCACGCCTGACAGACACTGAAGCCAGTGCTGGCTGAACTTCACTATGTGTAGTAATGCCCATTGTGCCATTAGAGCAGGACAACCAAGCTAAGGGAAATAATGTTGCAAGGGTAGCAGTTGCAGTGGAGAAATTACTACTGGAAAAATATGAGTTACAGGCAGCTATTGGTCTAGTAGTAGTTAAAAGCCAGACTTCCTGGATTTGAAACCCAGCCCTTTTCATTACCAGCTGAGACGTTGGGCAAGTTAATTCATCTTCTCGTGCCTTACTTTCTTCATTAAAAATATGGACAAGATGATGCTACCTATCTTATAAGATAGTTGTGAGGTTTAAGTGAATTAATCCATCTATGTGAAATATTTAAAATAGCACCTGATATACCATAAATACTCAAAACTCTCTGTAGGTACAGTGTTCCTTCTATTTGTTGATTATATGTGTTGATATTAAAGGAAATGATGTCAGACTCCTCCTCATCCTTTAACATAGTTTAGGTAACACCTCCTCCAGGTTGAGCAGGAGTCAGTCAAGCAAACGAGTAGTAAAGGCTCTGAGGAGAGAAGCAACACAGTGAGTCCACATAATAAATGCAGGGTTTGAATACATCTAGGCGTTGGGAAGTCACCTGTTAGCACCAGACAGTGTGACTTACAGAAGAAAACTATGGATGGCAGAGGGGCCAATCACATGCTGTTGGACTACATGTGAGGTGATGGGGGTCTGGACTAAGGCATTGATAACAGGAGAAGGAGAGTATGGGCGAGCAGGAAAACCTGTGTGGACAGAGTATGAACAGCACTGAGCAATGAATAAAATATAAGGTGCTAAGGAGAGGGAGAATTCAATATCAAGCCCTGAGAAGCAGTTTAGGAAAGTAATTCCAAAGGCATTTCAGAATCGTTAGGAGCCCTAACAGAATTGTCAGATGAACAAAGCCTTCTGGGAGTTACTTGGTAGGAAAGGAGTACAATTGTACTTGTGTTACTATTTGTATTCTGAAATGCTTGCTTACTAAATAAAATCAGTCAGAGAAAGCACCAAAAATTAGTGTAATCCTTTTGGAAAACAATTTGATGATATGTATAAAGAGGCATAAATTTGTCCATAATCAGTCATATAAGAATTTTACTTCTAATAAATTATTTCAATGAGTTTAGTCAATAAAGGGATAAAGAACTATACAAAAAGGTATGATTTAGACATTATTGATAATAGGGAAAATGTCTGCATAGCCTGAATGACCTTCGGAAGGAGATAAGTTATGTAGTGTACCAACCTCACAGAATGTTACACAGATAATAAGAAATATATATATTGATAGCTCCTACCACTTACTACTGAGTTCAGTGCACAAGACACTTTATAGATTATTTCATTTGATCACCATAATTCTCTAGAGAGGATATTGTTATCAGCATTTTACAAGGGAAACAGGCTGCGGAGATTTTAAGCAAATTTCCCAAGGTCACCCATCAAATGAATGACAGAGGGGCTGGACATGCTGTCCGTGGACAGGGTGTGTTAAGGGATTTAGAGTCACTTGCGTGTGTTCACGGCTGTAAGAAGTTCCCAGCCACTGCTTCCACAGGGGAAAGAGCAGAACAAGGAGTTAAGCTCAAGTCAGGTTCACCTGATTACAAAGCCTATATTCTGAACCCCAGGCTTGCCAAGTCATGCTGAAATGACAAGAGATGAAATTCAACTGTAAAACATGCATACCTAATGGTGAAATCAAAGGAGGGTACAAAGAAATGAGAACTGTTGTGTTTTGAAAATTTAAAAAATTTCCTTAGCATTGTTTCAACTTGGTTTTACAAATAAAGGACATTTTAAAACAAGTAAATATTAAAAAAATCTTTTATATTTCACACACCTAACTCTTGCAGACATCTCGAACTATCAGTACATTTTTTAAAAATCAGTGAAAAATGTTTATTAAATATCTATTATTTACTTAAGAATAAATCTGAAATATTCCTTTAACTACCTGTTAATTTGTTCTAAAACCAAAATAATATAAAACAATATAAAGGATTTCTAGATATACCAATATAGTTCTGCTATTAGAGCCGCTTGGATTCTACTGTGGGTTTCCATGAGCTTATATTATTTTTATTAATTTGCTTATAATAAAATGTGATTATTTTTCAATTAACTAAAATTCCAAGAATAATTAAATTTTGCAATAATACAAATTACAGAATTTTCCTTTATGCTTCATTCATTACTAAGCCTGTCTTACATACAACATGCTGCAAAGTCATATTTAATTCTCTGAAAAAAACCCTGATTATTTGAAAAACATATATATAGCATGAAACAATATATTGATTATAAATATTTATGTAAAAATACAAAGCTAAAATCCTTATCAGGCATTAAAAGGTAGAGGTTAAGTGTCAGGATTCCTGGGTTTGGATCCTAGCCCTGCTCCTTAAGACCCCGAGATCACTCATCCTCTCCAATCACACATCTGCAGCTTCCTTATTCATAAAAATGGGAAGATATCATTTCTTTGCTCTCAGAAATGATGTGAAGCTTAAATAGATGTAAGACATTTATCCAAGTGTGCCTCCTACATGAAATATTAGCTCTTATTGCTTAATCTAAAAGTAAGGTGCTTGGCACAGCCCCTCCCAATGTAAGTTCTTACATTTCTGCAGTGTCCCTAAATGCTTGGCTATGCTTTAGCCAAAATCTTAGTAGAGAGAAAACTGCCATCTATCTAGTCCTAAACTCAAATGAGGCAATATGGTCTCCTAGATTAATAAAAAATGCTGTGGTATTTGGTTAGCATTAGGTGCTTATAATGTAAATACTCAAAAGTTATGAAAACATTCAAGTGTTCCCCAAAAGTCAGCTTTTTTTGAGCCAAAAAAATATTACTTGCTCTTTGTTTTCCATTTTATTCTTTTGTTAGGGATAAAATACAAGCTCTCAGAAATTTTGATTCTTTATCTCTTTTTGTGATGTTCTTATGTTCTTTTGAATCAGTATATTTTATATAATAATTTAACTTTATTTAAAACTTTCATTAAATTAGAACATCTGCTTTTCACAGGCTGAAGACATATGGGAGGTATGTGCAAGTTGGTGTGTATCTGTGGGTGTGTACATGTGCATGAGTGTGAGGGAGGGACAAGAGAGAGGAAAGAGAATGTGTGAGAGGCAAGATAACCTATACTACCTTATTGTAGCATCTGGCATAAAGGAAAGTAGTTGTCTTTATTCCCGTCGAAACTATGAGGTGATTAAGAGTAGGAGTTAAGTCCACCCCCACCACTTGACGTAATGCTTTGCACATAGAGAACATAATTAGATCAACATATTTTAATAAGCATTTACAGGGCAAGTAGGAGAAAAAATAAATTAAAAAGGAAACAAAAGAAGTAATGAGAACACTGAGAGAGATGAAGACAGTTTTCATATTACTGAGGTAGGACTGTAGACCAGCATTAAGGAGATGCTGTACAGATAGATGTGATAAATTTGCTAATGCTTTATTAATAAGAATAAAAATGGCCATTCTTTTTTCATCTAATTATTTAATCTAATTGGATGAAGGCATGAGTAGTTAGGGACCCACCTGATCATCATTCCTGATTCACAGATTAGAATTCTTATAAATTTCCAGATAATATAGAAAAATAGAGAATACAGTCAAATCTTGGTTCTCAATCATCTTGTTTTTCAAACACTTTGGCTCTCATGGAAAAAATGTCTTGGTTGTCTAACAAAACTTAGGGTCTCAGTTCTCTGCCCGACAACTCTTTCATGCTGATACCTGTATGGTCAGTCTTGGGTCTCTCAGGAGACAAAGGAGATTTGGTTTTTGAACAAATCACGTTCAAAACAGTTTTCTACAATGAATTAAGTTCAAGAACCAAGGTTCCATTGTATTTGTCTTGGTCATATTGGGTTATGAAAAGCTGTGGAATCAGAGGGAGTTGTTAAAATACTAAAAATCAGATTTATAAATGTTCACAGAGTAAATCCATTGTGGAAGCTATTGTTTTTATTATGCTTTCCTATAGGGAGATTACTTGAGGATCATATGGCCTTACTTCAAAGCATATATGATTTATGTTTGCTAGGCAGAGATTTTTTTCCTCTTGACATCTGTAAAGAACCTGCTGTTCTTCCAAAATTCTTCTTAGCCCCTGCCCTTTTTATGAAGTGGCAACATAAATGTTTCTCAGCAACATCAGACACTGGTGTGAACAAATGTAACTAAAATGTAGATAAAGGTAAGTTCTTCCATGGTAATTGAATACCCCATTTTTGGGCCTTGGTTACCACTGTTTTTGTTTCTACCTTTTTATTCTGAGGAAATCATTGGACAGTTTCAAAAAGTAAATCAAATTAACTCTTATAACTGCTGGGCACAGGATCTTCCTCTGGTATGCTAACCAGAATCAATAGTCAATGATTATATCCTGCTGTTTTTAATAGGATTTTTTTAGTTTATTTTCCTATGTCAATGGATCATTATCATCCTCATCTTGTGAAAATTAAACTTCCATTTATGTATGGCTAAGATTTCCTATACTTAAGGAAAATAGCTATAGTTTCTAATCACTACTTAATGTAATAATAGCAGTAATATAAAAATTATTGTTTATAATATTTTACAGAACCTTATATTTTAAGTGTTTTCATGTTTATCTTCTCTCAGTCCTTACATCTCTATAATAGTAACAGAATTCAAAGAGACTAAATTTCTATATAAATAATATACTTTATGTGATGTTTGTGGCTCATATTTGTCAGGTCATTCTATTAATGAGCTGTCTAGAACTGGACACAATTTAATAGCTGAACAGCACTGGTTGGCAGAGGCAACTAGTCCATGGTTGGCATTGTCATATTAATTGGACCCACCACTGGTAACATGGAACATGGTGACTAAATGCTCCAAAGACATGTCTTCTCATGACATTCTAGTCAATTTTATATTAGTGTATCACTTATCCTAGAAAAGGCTTTTCAATTCCCAACTTTGATGACAGTTTTTGGAATATAATAGGATTCTTGTATGTAGAATCTTATATGTTCTTAGGCTTCTGCAAACGTTGCAAACATCTACTGTCAGCTGGCTGACAGTGCAATAGTTTAAAGCTGTTACATTTATTGTTAATACTATTAGACTTTGCTGATTCTGATTGCTGACCAACTCTGTTAAATGTTTTGGAAGAATACAACATAACAATAGGAGAGGGGACATAGGAATCCACATTTATTGAGACCTACCATGTTAAGGAATTTACTGAGTGCTCTTTTATATTATCACACTTAATACTCTAAATAACTTGAGATAGACATTGTTAGCTTCGGTTTGTAGATAAACTTAACATAGCTTTTGTCTTCAATTTATATTCTAGCTGGGGACACAGAACAAAAATTCAAATTTGTTAACTAGCTTTTGGGAAATTTTAGTATATATAATTGATTGCTTATTTTAAAGAATGAAAATATCTAAGTGGCAGAGATATCTCATGGATAGTATTCTTTCCTACACTTTCTCTCTATACCTGTTGTGTCCCATACCACTGTGGGACCAGTGGCCTTCATTACAGAAGAGGAAGATGAAAATAGCTGAGAAAAAAGAATTTATTACTCAACTTTAGATTTCAAAATAGAGTGGTTAAAGTCCTTATCTGACACAATAGTCAGAGCTGAACACTTGTTAAGTTAGAGGTTTTCTTGGAATTTTAAAAGCTGGACATTAAGTATCAAAGCTGGACATTAAGCTCATCAAGTAAAGAGAAGTGAGCATAGATTATGACTACCAGTCACAGAGTACAAGAGTGCTTGATGACTTAATATCTGCTTTACTGCCTCCAAATGAAACAGGCATTTCCCCATACAGGACAAGAAAATGATTCAAAGTGAACAAAACTAGAGTACGGATACCATAGGTGCCGAATGATTGGTCCATTATTAGGATTAAAATTTCAGGGTGAGTAGAACAGAAACATCCAACTAGCTTCAATGGCATCTTTTCAGGGACTGTGCTCCTCTCCCCAAAATATAACCCTGAAAGTCTACAAGCCTCTGAAAACACCTCAGATCCACAATTGGCAACAGAGGTCTCTACAGACATGGGGCTGGGGAACGACTCATAAAGTCCTGCATACCCAAGTGAGATGAGAAAGTTTCTGAGGTAAACATGAGGTGCTGAAAGGATTGGTGCATCTGCAGGGATGGGGAGTTGGGGTATACGGAGAACTTAAAATGTAGACACACGATGATTAGTAGTCCAGGTGGGATACACAGAAATGTTAAGGGCAGCTTGTAGGGAAGGCAGATGATCCAGTGGTTGGACACCTCAGCACAGAAGGCGAATGGCATGGGGTCCAGGTACCCTTCCCCCAGTGTGTGTCTCTCCCTCACACACACACGCACAAACATACACATGCAACAGCTGCAGCAGCAGGGAAAACAAAGATGAATGATACACTGTTTTACACAAAACGGGATTTGACCATTTTTTTAGAGTAGATATAAACTTAACAAGTACAAAAGGAGACCTTGTGAGATACTTCGCTATCTTATTGGGTTGGCCAAAAAGTCCACTCAGTTTTTTTCTGTAAACTAAAAGGCACATTTTTCATTTTCACCAATAACTTTATTGATTTGGATATTTTAAGTATGTTGGCTATCTCCTGTGTGGTATAACATTGATTGTTCTCAATTCATGTCTTGATTTGATTGCTATCAATTTTAACTGCTCCACTGGACCTTGGAGCATCATCCAGCAAGAAATCTGTAGCACAAACCTTCACAAACCACTTTTGACATATTTGATCAGTCACAGAAGCTTCTCCACACACTACACAAATCTTTTGTGTGTGTTTCAGTTGTTTTTATCTTTCTAGAAATAATAAAGCATAATATGCTGAAAATCCTGCATGCACACTGATGTGACAGCTGTCACAATACAATCTATCAAAATTGTTTCAAATGAAGTAAAAGACAACTAAGCATTACTAGAGCCATCTTATGGGAAAAAAACAAATGAACTTTTTGGCCAACCCAATATAAATAGATTTTAAGAGCTGTATTTGGCACATCAGTTTGTGACTGTGACTATACATTTAAACCTACTAAAATGTTACATTAAAAACAGATACTATTTAATACTTTATAAAGCATTTCCATCTATCTCATTTCATTCTCGTGGCAAAATGGTAAGGTGATATTATTTTTTTTACATAGGTGAAAAAACCAACTCAGAAAAATTATGTAGTCTGTTCAAATTTCATAGTTATTACTTGTAATGCTAGAACCAAAACTAAATGACAAAGAATGTACTTTCTTTATTATTCTACATTGGTTTTATTTTATTGTATGTTAATATTCTCAATTTTAAAAACTAAATGGTTAGAATATTCTTTTATCTACATCTAAAAACAAAAAGAAACAGACAATTTAGAATATATTCCTGATGACATTGTGTCTGAAGTAATTAGTAATATGTATTACTAATTATGTAATTACTAACTGCAGGTTAGTTGTTAACTTCTTGTGTAGTTCACCTATTCTTTTACTATTCATTTATCCAAATAAATATGCAGTACCTATTCAATAAACATTTGAAGAATTCAAACATTTGAATTCAAACATTTGAATCTTCAAATGTTTATTGAATAGGTATTGTGTGCTAATAGCTGAGTGTATAAAAAAGAACAAGATGATGTTTTTGATATTAATATGCTCATTCTAGAAGAAAAGACACATAGACAATAAAAATATAACATAATTAGCCTTTTGACAGAGACATATACAAACACTCTCAAAACACAGAGGGAAAACCACTAGCTTGCTTTGGAATGGAATAGGGAGAAAAGTTATAGAAAACTTCATAAAGAAAGTGATATTTGGAACTGCAACCTAAAGAATGAGCAGAAGTTTGCCAGTATTTCTGGCAGATAACATGGCTTGTGGCAAGGTCACATTGTGGGAGCTTCTAGTAGCTTAACATGGCTAGAAAATTAAAAGCATATAGGAGGAGAGTTAGAGCAGAAGTCACTGTATGTATATGAAATACATGTCAAAGATGATTTCAGACCAGGAGAAATGTCCTAAGTAGACCTATATTTCCCAGTTTCCAGGCTGAAGAGCCCCAGGGAGATTGCGCTGGAGAAAGAAGAGTCTAGAGGAAATGAGAGCCAGTGAGGGGATACTGCAATAGAGCAGGCAAGACATAAAGAGGCCCTGAACTTGGGGAGCAGTCGTGGGCCCAATGAGGCCAAAGGAATTTGGAAGCCATTTAGGAATTAGATAAAATAAAAGTAGAAAAAAAGCATATGCTGATAAGGAAAGGAAGAAGAAGAGATTTTAAGTCTGGATAGCTGAGTAAGCAATGCAAGCAATAATCAAAAAGAAGTCATTTAAAAAGGAAGATATTTTTGATCCATCAGTAAAGTTCTCTATAGTATACCTATATTTTAACACATGCATACTTAAAAATATCCCAAATAACAAGCAGGCATCTAGGTATAGAAACATAGAGAGTATATTTCTCCAGGTAAATATTCCAAATACCTCCTACAAGTGACATTACTGAGACACAGCATGAGCTGTAAAAGGGCACGAGGTCAGTGGACTGAGGGCAGACGAACCAAAGGGTTACCGGTTTGATTCCCAGTCAGGGCATGTGCCCGGGTGCAGGCCAGGTCACCAGTGGGGGCCATGTGAGAGGTAACCACACATTGATATTTCTCTCCTTCTCTTTCTCCTTCCTTTCCCCTCTCTCTAAAAGTAAATAAATAAAATCTTAAAAAAGGGTATGAACTTGTAGGGATTAGTAGAGTCTCTGTTTTGTTCCTCAGAACTCAGAAAAGAGTAAGTCCAAGGTTTCACAATAAATGGGATTTTTTAGGATCTTAGATTTTGCTTCTTAGTAATGGACACATCACAAGATTTTAGAGAGATAAAGAACAAGTATACATGTAGTGTCCACTAAAGCCTTAACTAGAACTCGAAATGCCAAGAATAAAGTTAGGTAAAAGCGATTTTTTTACATTAATAGTTCAATTAAAAAACTATCTACATTGGCATTTATTTACCTGAAAAGACACTTTCTTTTTTTAAATTTTTATTTTTTAATTCAATTTTGTTTTATATTAGTCTCAGGTGTACAGCATAGTGGTTAGACCATCATATACTTTACAAAGTGTTCTCCCTGATATTTTCAGTACCCAACTGGACCCATACATAGTTCTTACAACATTATAAGACATTTAATTTTTCAATGACAGTAAAAAAATAACATTTATCAAGAGTTATTGGAATTATTATAAGTAAATGGCATGCATTATCTAACTTAATTCTTCCCCAATACCCTATTGTAACAGGATGACATGTCATATTTTAGACATCAGAAACTGAGTCTCAGAGAGACTAATCTGTCCATAGTTTCATAGCTGAGGAGAGACAGCATTATAGCTTGTTCCAGACCAGCTGGAGCTGAAGCCCTTGCTCCTGACCACAAATTCTACACCACCTCCTTTCACATTTGTTTTTATAATCAACAGAATGCATATTTTACGGTGACCCTACGCACAGTGAATTGAAGGACAATTCAATAGTACTTTTAAGGGAAGTATGAACTCAAAAAACAAATGATATACAAACTAGCATTTATTAAGCCTCAACAAATAGTGCTGGGCTCTTTATTTGTTGCTTTATATCTATTATTCTATGTAATCTTTAGAGCACTCCTATGAAGGAGCTTGGTCTCTTTGGAGAACATGGCTGTTTCTACAGAGTGGAATATTTGTGTAAAGAAGAAAGAAAGAATAAGTTTGAGAAAGTTGTAAGTGGAATTTAAAGTCTTGTGAGCTTTAACTTCAGAAATTAAGACTTTCTTTTTATCTTCATTTGAGGAAACCTGTCCATTGATTTCAGGGAGGAGGATGGAGAGAGAGAAAAAGGGAGAGAAACATAGATAGATCTGTCACCTCCCTTCCTGACTGGGGATCAAATATGCAGCCTTTTGGTGTATGGGACAATGCTCTAACCACCCAGCCAGGGCAGAAATTAAGACTTTTTATAAGCAGTGGGGAACAATTGGAGATTTCCCAGAAGGAAAATTAATTTTACTAGAAAGGCATTCACAAAGATTAATTGGACAGATGGGTGAAGGAGACTAACATCAGAAAGACCAATTACAATAATATATTAAATTCTTACACATAGGAAAGGAGGTAAAAGGAAAGAAAAGACTTTTAAGTGGGTTAATGTTTTAAATGGACAAAAACTTAAATTTATTTTAGAATTTTGGTTTATCATCTACATAACTGGAAACAGTAAGCCTGGCTGAACATTGGACCAGCTCTTAATACCTCTACTACTTCATAATAGACTTATGTCTAGAGTAACCCTCTATTCTCTATGGATTCCTTAGAATCCACAGTCCTTCCATTTTAAGAATAATTTTTTTTGTGAGCAATGATTTTTATTTAGTTGACATTTACCGTATCTGAGGTGTAAAGGAACCAAAGGCACTATTTTGTAAAATATGTACGATAAACAAGAACAGTTTGCTAATTACAATTTTTAGAAGAATATATTCCTTAGTAACAGTTCACGTAGTTCCTTCGGAATTCACTGGAGGCTGGCTATGTCAATCTGACAAGGTCAGTGGCCCTCATTTAAGTGGCTGCGAGTGTTTTAGCACATATTGCACTTCTAAGAAATGTTTACTGTGATCACACACAACTTATTCTTGACATCCGCAGTCTCTTTCAAAGCTTCTCTTTTTGTTTTTTATGGTGCCAGTGAAGATTGACATCATAGATACTTCCTTACGTCATGGGAATTATTTTCATATAGTAACTTAATTTATAAATATAAATTATGCACAAGATATAGACTATTTTTATCACTTTTTCAAAAGCTTTATATTTCATCTAGCTTGAGATATACAAATGGTAAATGTATCCTTGGAAATAAAAGGATTAGAACATTCTACAACATGAAATTTTTCTTATGTCATAAATCTTTCCTGTAATTCTCTAAGTATTTAACAAAAATGTACTTTTTTAGTCTGTAAATTTATTTTCATGCTACCCTTCCTTCCCTTGATTTGGCACAAAGACCTTAATAATGCATACATATATTATTTCTTTCTTAAAAATCATATTTTCTCACAGAGTAGGTGAGAATTACATTAGGAAAAAAATATATAGCATACTTAGGTGAGTTCCTGAAATGATAGTAGTTTCCCAATAAATGTGAGCTCCTTTCTTCTCTGTTTATTCTATTTTTACATAAATTAATTTTAAATCATTTTTGTAAATGTTTAAGATAAAACATTTCAAAGGATGAGAAAGATAAAGTTGTAGATCAGTAGAGCAATTCACATGTGATGAGCATGTATGGAACTTTTCGCAGAGCACAGTGCCAAAAGAACAGGACCTTCTGTTCTGCAGAGGCTTTCCACAAGAAGTGAAATAGGAAGGTATAATAGGAATCACCCAGTAAAGACAGCAGCTCATGAAAATAGCACATGTAAAGGCTCTGAGGTTGTAGAAAGCAAGGTGTTTTCAAGGTACTTAAAGGTGGACAACATTCTTAAACACATAGAAATGGAGCTTTAGTATGGATACTAACCAGACTTGAGGGACCTGTAGGAAAATTTACAGATCTTGGTCTTTACCTTCAAACAAATGGCAAATCAGTAGACCCTTTTTAATAGGAGAAAATAAGGTTATTTGATTTGCATGTCCAAAATATCACTAGGACAATTGTGTGCTAGATACTTTTTTTACATAAATTATTTAGTCATTACAACATGTATGTGAAATGGGCATCATTATATTCATTTCAAGGGTAAGTAAATTATGATGTAGCAAGAAAGAAACAAAAATATTTAAACCCATAATTTTGGTCTGATTACAATTTAAATATGCATGTCACTAACTGAACCACAGATGCCAGAAAATAAAATTTTGACAGATCTTTGATAAAATAAACAGTTCAATATCAGGGTGGCAGAAGGCAAGAGAGTAATAAGGCTTAGCAAACAGAAGTAATAAGAACACCATGTCAAGGACTTCTGGTCAAGATGGCGATGTACGCAGACATGGCTCAGCTCCTTGCACAACTACATTAAAATGACAACTAAAATATAGAACGACCATCACTCAGAACTGACAGAAATCAAGTTGCATGGAAGTCTGACAACTATAGCATTAGAGAAACTACATGCATCCAGACTCATGGGAGGGGTAGAGATGTAGAATGGGCTGGTCTCACATCCACATGTGGTGGATACAAATTCTGGATGGATATCTTGGGAATGAGGAGTCCCAGCCTCATACCAGGCCTCTCAGCCCAGGGTTCCAGTGCTGAGAAGATAAATCCCAACTGCTGGCTGCAAAATCCAGTGGGGATGGAATTGGTGGAAGAAACTGCTAAAGCCCCAAGCAGTTCCTCTTAAGGAATCCATACATAGACTCACCTGCTCAGAGTCACTCTATCTGGGCTCCAGTGATGGGGAGGCAGCTGAAGGGACACCAGTGGTGTTCCGGGAAAGGCTGAGGTGTCTGGCGTCAAGGCAAACAGAGGTCATTGCCCGTTTTCTGGGAACTCCCCCAGCAGAGCTGGCAGACTGGTGTCATATCTAAGATTCTATCAACCTGGCCAACACTGTTTGACCCACCTTGGTGATCCTCAGAGACTCCACCTCAACCCAACTCAGGGTCCACTCAAGCGGCTTTTCCATATGAATGGTTTTGATTTATGCTTCACAACTTCCTGAATCCTCTCAAACAAGTAGCAGCTGGTCTTAGTGAGCCCTAGACACAGCACTAGCAGTAGCCAGCCTAGATTCACAGCTTGGCTTCACCTGGAAATCTCCAAGCCCAGCACAAGTAGCAGCTACCTTAGGTTGCTTTATAACTCAGGTAGGGTGGCCCTGGGCAAAACACAGGCAGGGGCTGATCTCGGCCTGCACTACCTGGGGAACCCCAGGGGTCAGTGTACCCAGTGGACAGCTAGAGACTTCGTCAGAGCACTACCACCCTGCCCCTGCACAGCGGATCCTCCACAGAGGGTGGAGGTTGGTGGTAAGTGGTCACAGCCAATCCTTGCAGCTGACTGGCCTGGATAAATCCCTCCCATTGATCTGCCAACAGCAACCAAGGCCCAACTATAAGAGGAGGGTATACTCAGCCCACATGAAGGGTGCACCTCAACTACCCAGCTTGGGTGATAGGGAAGGATGTGCTACTGGACACTACAGAACACCTGCTGCATTAGACCACACTACCAAGACATGAAGTCAAAGAAGCTGTATCTAATACATAGAAATAAACACAGGGAGGCTGCCAAAATGAGGAGACAAAGACACATGGCTCAAATGAAAGAACAGATCATAACTCCAGGAAAAGAACTAAACAAAAGGGAGATAAGCAATCTATCAGATGCAGAGTTTAAAGAACTGGTTATAATGATGCTTAAGAAACTTAGTGAGGACCTAACATCATAAAAGAGATCCAGTCAGAAACAAAGGCTACACTAATTGAAATAAAGAACAATTTACAGGGAAACAACAGTAGAATGGATGAAGTTGAGAATCAAATCAATGATTGGGAACATAAAGAAGTAAAAAACAACCAATCAGAACAACAAGAAGAAAAGAGAATCCAAAAAAATTAGTATAGTGTAAGTAGCCTATGGGACAACTTTAAGAGGTCCAACCTTTGCATTGTAGGGGTGCCAGAAGGAGAAGAGAAAGAGCTAAAATTTGGAAATGTATTTGAAAAAATAAAGAAAGAAAACTTCCCTAATTTGCTGAAGGAAATAGACATGCAAATCCAGGAGGCACAGAGTCCCAAACAAGATGGATGCAAAGAGAACCACCCCAAGATATGTCATAATTTGAATGCCTAAGGTTAAATATAAAGAGATGGGGTAGTGTGGGAGAATGGGTGAGAAGTGAGGGGATTAAGAAGTACAAATAGGTAGTTATAGAATAGCCATGAGAATGTAAAGTACAGTATAGGAAAGGGAGTTGCCAAAGAACTTATATGCTTGACCCATGGACATGAATAAGGGCTGGGGGATTGCCTGAGGGATTGGGGAGGTATGAGGTGGAGTGGGGCAAGGGTGAAAAATCAGGACAACTGTAATAGCATAATCAATATAATTTTTAAAAAGTTAATAAACTTCAAGCTTAGGAAAAAAAGCAAAAAGAACTCCATGTCTTCTAAAATAGAAGAGCCCCAAAATACACTCAAATATTTCTGTGAATGGAATAGAGAAATTAAATTCTGAGGAAATAATCATTCTGTCCACCTTCGCCTCTAAAGCTCTTTGATACTGATCAATCTGGAGTCCACTTTCACAAAAAGTGTAATCAGTCTCAATAGGATATTTAGGATGAGAGAAGTAAGTGATCCTAAACCATGACAAGTACAAAAACAAAAGCCATCCTAATGAGCCATATTCAACAAAATGAACAAGTCATTTCATCTGTCTCAGATTATCCTGGCGCTGTGTTTTCTCTACCATTTAGTTTATTTAGCTGGGCACAGAAGATGCTCATTAAGAGGCAGAACTGGCAGTCCCAAATACCTTTGGGTCTTGGAGAGGCCTGGAATACACACTGATAATTGGTGTGATTAAGTGAAACCCTCTGGGAGTCTTTGTGTGGATAATATCACCTTCTGTCAATCCAATAACAATAAAAAAAAAGCTAATGCAGTGCAATACTATTGCACTCATAAGACAATTCAAATGACTTTATTCAATTCTAAATTTGTTGGCAATTTATAGCTGAAAATAAATAATGCCTATATTTTCTCACAATTTCTCCTATTGGGGATAAAATATTTTTCTGTTAAAATAGGAAGTGAGATTATAAAATAAGTGTAATTTAGTGTGATGATTCTTTAATATAAAACAATGATTTTCATGCCTGGCTGGTGTAGCTCAGTGGATTGAGTGTAGACTGTGAACCAAAGGGTCACCAGTTCCATTCCCAGTCAGGGCACATGCCTGGGTTGTGGGCCAGGTCCCCAGTAGGTGGGTGCAGGAGAGGCAACCACACATTGATATTTCTCTCCCTCTCTTTCTCCTTCCCTTCCCCTCTCTCTAAAAATAAATAAATAAAATCTTTAAAAAAGAGATTTTCAAACATAGCTACCTTTGTTGTCTTTGATTTATGTATTGAAGCTTTTTGTACTATTTTACTTGACAAAAGTACTCCATGATTACAGAAATGTTTGAAAACACTCATGTAGTGGTGATTTTGTTACCATTCAAAGCAGAAGTCCAAGTGGTTTCAAAAGAACACAGGAGGCCAAAGATAAGTGATCTAATTTATTTACTTTTGAAAAAAAATTAATTAGAACTAATCCAGTTTTAATGATTTTGTTTGATAAAACAAAAATAAAACTTTGTGAGATAAGTTTTATGAAATATACAATAGTTGTAGTCCAAAGTTTTAGATAAAGTAGAACTGAACAAAAAGTAAAATATAAAAGGTTTTAAATAGTAAATGGCCCTACAGAATATAGCTTTATCAGTAGATATTTATCTTGAAAGGTCCAGAGCACATTATTCTTAAAATCTAAAAAAGCTTTATAAATCATCTAAATTTTTATAAAAAATAAAATTTTATTTCCTAGGCCTCAATAGTTAAAAATATATGAAATTGTTTCCCCATGCACAAACTGAATTACCATTAACCTAAATTTCAAAGTGAATGTTACTTTATCCAAGTGACCCATGCTAGGGAAATAGCTATGCTAGGAAAATAGCAGGACATAGAAAAGTAATTTATATGAAAAATTGGTAAAATGAATTTCAACTCAATCAAAGAAGAAAAATCAAAATATAATCCTAAATACTATGGTAGCCTGTATGCTGGCCAGGATTGAGAAAGAGAGAGAGAGAGAGAGAGAGAGATATCTAGGGAACTCAAAATCGATACTCACTGCTTCTATTATCTTTTTTGCCAGTCCACTTGAAGGCAGTTATGCTAAATTAAACACACACACACACACACACACACACACACACACACACACACAACTCTTTCAGAGTATAAATGCTAAGAACACGACCCATGAGATAGACAGTGCTTTGGAAAGAGTTAGAGTTCCTAATGGCATCACTGAGCCTTGATACCAGCGTGGATGTGTACCCATTCATTTCCTTGCCATTCCACCCTTGGTTGTGTGACTTGCTCTTGTCAATGGAATGTCTATGGACATAAAGGATTTTATCTATGAGAAGAAGCTTCCATTGAACTTGAGCGGGTCATTTTAGCCTTTTGCCTCTGCCCTCTACCAGAACAACACAGCCCAGATAAGGATTACTCCTTCAGCCTGGATGCTGGAGTGAGAAACTAGGTAGACAGAGCCAAGCAGAGTTGTTGCTGCCTCACACATTTGTAAGTAAGAAATAAATGTTTGTGCTTGTAAGCCACTAAGATGTTTTGAAATTGTTAGTTACCAGTGCCAGTGCTAACTGGAAGAAGGGGTAAAATAACTACCTTAGTCAGTTAAACCACTAATTGTTGATAACTTTAAACTGAACAAATTCCAAAATAATGAATTGATAACATGTACTTGAATAAAAGATTATCACTTTACTTATATATGTACTCTCTGGACAGTAATTTACTGTGTGTCCTAACAGACAGAACTTTGCACCAGGATATAAATGTGAAGGAATCTAGAAAAGGTCTCTAGAAAAGGGACCATGTGGGGATGATGGCAAATGTGTGTGGCCTTACCCAGAGAAGTCAACAGCATGCATATCTGGGTAGCTACAGAGCGACAGGAGGCTATGAAGCACTTGAGCTGGGTTGCTTAAAACAAACTTTTCACTGGTTAACAACACTCTGCCCATCATAGTAAGCCAAATATGAAAGGACCAGGAGCAGGTTGTTCTTTCCAAACTTTAAAGAATAATCAAAAGATGGAAGAATTTAGTATTCAGAAAGAATGGATATGCATTCATGTTTTCATTTCATGCCAAATATAATAATTAAAAGAAAACAAAGATAGTAATATAGAGTGAGTCACTCTAATGCACACTCTGCTATCATTTATTGAAAACTGTTTTTCTTAAAAAGAGTCTTATTTTCCCCACAAAAGTATTCACTACATTTCTAGTACTTTTATATAGGGGTGTTTAATTTTATAAAATGAGTCTCTGATTCATGCTTTATCAATATGTCAACCAGTTATTCGGTTTCCTTCATATTAGTATCACTGCTCTATTTTGACTTGAATAGATGCGCTCCCTCTCTAGGATTCTCCGGACAGTAAATTGCACCTCTATGTATCCAGTTGTTTGTGTCAGAAATCTTGAAATTATCCTTCATACCACCCTTTTTCTCATTAGTCCTATCCCACTATCAATTCAACAATGAATCCAATAGGTTCCACAAAACATATCTCAGTTCTATTCACCTCTTTTCTTTCCACTACCAAAATGCCAGCACAAAATCTTAATTTCTTGCCTAACCTACTGTCAACAATTCTCCTTTTAAAAATTATTTATTTATTTATTTTTATAGAGTGGAAGGAAAGGAGAAAGCAAGGGAGAGAAACATGAAGGTGTGGTTGCCTCTTGTCTGTCCCCCCACTACTGGGGACCTGGCCTGCAACCCAGGCATGTGCCCTGACTGGGAATCAAACTGGTGACCCTTTGGTTCACAGCTTGCACTCAGTCCACTGAACCACACTATAAACACTCCTTAATTTATAAATCCCTTCTTCCACTCTGGCCTTCTTCTGTTAAAAATGCTTAATGACTTCATGCAAGTTATAAAAAATGTTTAATTTGTAAATGGGTCGATAAATTCTGAGATGATATGACTTATGCCTGTCTCATATTATGTCAGTCACCCCTGCTCCCTAATATCCAGTCATGCTGGCCCTTTTTCAATGACATGCCTTCCACTGCACCATCTTCTCAGGACATACAGTTTTTGCATATGCCATTTGCCCAGTTGGATTTCTGCTGCTCCCTCTCTTTGCCTTGGTAACTCCTATCAACTTACAGGTCTTATTTAAATATCAGTTCATCAGAGATGCTACTTCTCCTGCTCAGACCCTTTATTATATCCATGCTCAATACCTTGGTCTCTTCTTTCTTAGTACTTACCATAACTTGAAATGATATACTCATAGAGTGATTATTTGTTTAATGTCTGCCTATCCCTTTAGACTACAAGAACCATTAAAACAGGGGGCCCATTTGTAATTGACCTTACCTGGCACAGGGCCTGGCACAGAGTAATATCACAATAAATATTACAAAGAATGCATGAATAAATGTATTAATTCAAATACAATTTATTAAAATGAGAAAATGTTGCTGATTTCCATAGGTGTGGTGGAATTTTTTGTTATAAATATTGTCCCAACAATCTACAGAATGAGAATATATGTATCACCCTGGTTTCTTTTTTTCACAGATAAGAAGAATCATTACTGCATTGTACAAGAGTAGTAGCAGAGTTCTTATACTTCTGTGTGTCAGAATATGAGAATACACGAGCTTATAAATTGAAAAAGTCAAAGTGCTTGAAACCTAGAAAATGTTATCAAGTAGATCAGATCAATCTTTTAAATATACCTTTGTTAGTCACTATAGTTTTAATCACTCATAAAATAAAATACATTTTTACACTGAAAATCTAAGTTAGAGGCATGGTCATATATAGCATCCCTGTCATTGTGATGCTATAAATTGAAGACCAGTATACCACTTTCACTAGAATTTCACTCAGTGAATTTGATAGGAAGAAAAGGCTAGGTTATCTTCAGTGATAAACACCACTTCCCAAATCTTAACACAACACCTTATTTCTTGCTTATGCTACATGTTGAATGCATGTGTGCTAGGATAACTTTAGTTGTTCAGGGATCAGGCTGATGGAGGCTCCATTGTGGTGCAGGCTTCTATAATTGCTACATCAGGAGAAGAGCAGATAGTGTACTGGACCATGAATACTTCTACTCAGAAGAGACTCTTCACTTTTTGCTCCTATTACATGGGCCAAAGTAAGTCACATGCCATGCCTAACTTCAAAAAGGGACTGGAATGTACAGTCTTATGATGTTCTCAGAAAGGAAAGAGAAGAAATTGAAGAAAACCACACTGATGGCTACAAGAGTTGCTCAGAAGCATTCAGAAGCATAAGTGAAATTACTTGGTCATATAATGTGCATGTTTTTCTGCATTATTCTATGAGCTGCTTTGCTAGGGATAAAACATCAGGTGAGGGATAAAACATCAGATATGTGTTAATTTTGGAGACAGCCATGTAAACAAACAATTACTTAAGGATGCTATATATAAAGAATATTAAAAAATTGAAACATCTGGAAAAGATGAACTAAATTGATCTTTGGGTGATCACACAAATCATACAATTTAAAGGTTTGATTGTTTTGAAAGGGGGTAATCAAGGAACTCTAAAGTTTCATTGAACTATATTTATATTCTATATATTTTTTGCCCAACAAAAGACGCTAAAAAAGAATTTACCAACTTAATACTGATCTCTACTCACTTTAGAGTGTCTTCCTTCACTCAAATCCAGAAGAGCATAAAACTTTTCAAGTAGGAACTTTTTTGTTAATATTGAAGCTATTATATTGCTTTTTACCATGTGAGCCCATCAAAATGTAATTCTTGACTCTCAATAAATTGTTCTACCTTCTATACCAGAAGACACTATTTTATCCATTATTAAACAATAACATCAAAGCAAGTGACAGTTAAGACAAGAAAATATTCATCCATAGTCTCAGAATCCAAATTCAACTTTCTTATTTTTGGCATCCTTAGGTATTGTTCACACATAATCATACAAATAAATTCTACCATGGAAAGGGAAAAAAGATTAAGAACAGATTCCATTCTAAAAATTATAGATAACTTTACACATGCAAAGAAGAAATGTGCCCTTAAGGTTTTGGGCTGTCCTGGTCCCATGCAGAGCCAAAAGGAGTGACAACTGCATCCCTAAGACTGCTGACAAAGGGACTGACCTGTTATTCCCTTAGCAACCACCACAAAAACATGTTCTGTCCTCAGGGCTGAGTTTATGCTAATTAATAAACCCTAGAGAAGGTATATCTCTTGTCAACTTCTATAGAAGACAAGTGCCCTTGGATTTGCTCAGGGAGTATATTTAGGATGAAATTCATGAAGGGTCTAAGAATTGGACATATATATGGTTATATTTAGGAGAAACAGGTGCTAAACACTGTTTACATACAAACTTTGTTCTAATTATTTTTACTCATCAGAACTTTTAGACTTTAAGATAAATGCATTCTCAATTTACCCATTGCTTTACTACTTTCTAATGTTTTCATAAATAAGCATGCACCCAATCTCAATATAGAGTGTGATCCTGTTAATCCGTATACTAATTATTAATAAAGCTTATTTTCCTTATAATTTTTATATGAGGAAAATGTGTTGCACTTCTAGTCATTTCTTCCTGTGCCAAAGTAAAAAAAAAATACATCACCTTTGCACTTCTCTTCCCTTGTTCATATCCCACTTTGGAGGCTACAGTTTTGAGTTTCAGCAGCTTGCTTTTTGTCTGCAGGAAGCAAACCTTAGCTATGTTGAAGTAGAAAAAGCAAGTAAGCAAGCAAGCACAGAAACAACACAAAATGTTCTTAATTCCTTATATGTCTAAATAATCCCAGTAAGTAAAATGAGATATTTTGAAAGATAAAACAGGATTTTTATGGAAGTAATTCAAACCCTGGATTGGTAAAGGTTGAAACCTTGTCATCTCTTTAATACCTAATTTTAGGACATTCAGATTTTGTCATGTAAAATGGTGTGTGGGATTATGTTCACAGATACAGAAATATGTTCCGTTCTGTCACACCCACGAGTCCCAGAACAGTACACTGCAAGTTGGCATGAATAAGAACCAATCTACAAATGAAAAGCATAGCTAATGTGCTAATACACAGGGTCCAGCAGAAGTAAGGCCTGCTTGAGTGTGGTTGGTAGGGTAATAATATGGTGTAATAATTTATAGTTTTGACTTGAACATTTCACCTCAAATGTCATGTGGTGTGTTTGAGTGTGATATTGTTATGCTACAGAATTATATACTTATGATTTTATAATAAAAGATTTTTGTAATAAAAAAGGGGGCATTATTTGTACTGGACCCTGTATAATGGACTAATATAGTCATCATTTAAAAAAAATTTTACACATTATTGCTGTACTAAGACATTTTTTTCATTTTCTTTTATTGTTCAAGTACAGTTGTCTGCATTTCCCCCCACCACTTTCAACCCACCCCAGAGAGGGCTATTATATCTGACTATTAGTATGTCTTGTTAAATCAAGACTTTTGTTTGTAAATATTTCTATATGTCATTGTTTATAAACCAAACATGTATTTTAATAGATTACATAATTTCAAAAATGCTTTATAATTATTGCTAGTATATTTAGCAGTTAGGGCAAAAATCATCTTGTTCTGAGTTTCCCAGGAACTGAAGCTTTTGAAAAGAGTAGGCTCAAAATATTAGCATTAGAACAAACATCAAATAAGAAACATTTATTTTAAATTTGTCTCATAAAGTAGAACTAAGTCATAACAGATATTCAAACCTATACTTAGTAGTAAGAGAGAACTTATTTTCTAAGCACCCTTCAAAATGTAACTTTGTAATGGAAAAAATCCATTGAGATGAGAATGTTTTACAAATTCCAAATGTATCATATTCTATTTTCTTGATTAGAATGTTTTCCTAATTAATATTTAAGGCAATATTTTATAGAAAGTCATAAGTTTATATCAAATCACTTTTGTTTTTTGGTAAGAAAACATTAATTGCTCTTTAATGAAGTTAGCACTTTTAGAAGAGAATTCATTTATCTTAAAAGAATTGAACAGTTCTTCATCACCTACAATTTATTTAGTTGTTATACTAAAAAGATCAATAATTTAAAAGAAAATTTTCATTAAAAAGGGTATAGTACCCAAATTTAGGGTGTCTTAGTATTAGTAATATTAATTTTGCTTTTCTAAAATTAAGACATCTTTATAAAAAATAAAATAATTAATGTAATAGATGTTAAAGTTATAGCATTAAACTGCCTAGACAGTCAAATGAACATGAAAAGATAAGGCAATTTTCCAAAAAACATAGGCCAAATAAAAACGCAGGCCAATATTCAGGTAAAAATGAAATGAAAAGGAAATGTATTTAGGGTGGGGTCATCACATTGGCCTGCTTCGTTAACTGAATTTATCGGATGAAGATTCTTTTTCCTGTTTCATTTGCTCAAGTGTGAAGGACACTGACAGTTTCAGGGCTGAGGTGTTTCTGGCAGAGTTTGGGAGTCCAGAGGTCTGGTTCCGTTTCTGTTTCTCTTGCTAACAGCTGTGCACCTTTGTGCACAAGAAAGCAAACAGCTGGGCTCAGTTTCCTCTTTCGTAAAGTAAGACCTCAAGAACTTTGCATCCGGAAGTGTTATGAACTCCTGAAATGGTAAGATTACAGCTGTGTGTGTTGCAAAACAGAGCAATTCCAGCTGTGTGCATGTGTGCGGGAAGCCCCATGTTCAACAACATGCTATTACCCTAAGGGCACTGCTGATATTTAACAATCACTGAAAGCTTAAATAGGTATTTGATTTAATTAATTTAATTACAATAACTTTTATAATTGTCTTAAGAAATTAATCACACTTAGAGAGGGGTAGAAAATTTTTTTGTGTCTTGAATTACACTGACCCAGAATAAGACAGGAGTAACTAATGTGATATCAGCGTTCAAAATATGTGGTCTGAGGTACATCTCTGTCCCAGGTGGCTGTAAGATGCTCGCTTATGGTAAGATCTACAATAGTGAATGCATTAGATGCAGACCACTTAAGCAGTTACTACTCAAGAAGTCTAATTACTTGCACTTTCAAATTATTTTAGTTACACCATTCATGTCACATTAATTCTTTAAATGTAGCTGACACATTTTAGCTTTGTGTCCATTACTCACCTTTTTAGTGCAACAAATGTCTTCATAACACTTAGACACTGTCTCAATAAAATTCATTTCTTGCCTCTCCTTCTATTCCCAAATAATTTGATAATGTAGTCAGTCAGCCATAAAATATTTTGCCACTACACAAAAGTATCTATCTCTTTCAATATGATAATAGCCTAAATAGCTATAATATTTTTCCTTGGTGAATTAACTCAAATGGCTCTTTTTCAACTATTTTTCCCATCTTTTCTTCAGCTAGCTATGTATTTCACAGTACTGCCTTCTCTTTCTCCCTATGAAAATCTTATAATAATAGTGATAGCACTTACACTATCAGTATTTTTCTTTTCAGGTCAACTATCCCTTCCCTATGATTGCAATCTATAGCTTCTCACTTGTTCTCACACCACTTTGCCCTTTGAATAGCACAAAATTTAATTCTATCTGAACACATACACCACACACACACACATACATTTACATGTGTTCTATAATTTCCTTTTTTTTAATTGAACAAATTTGTTATGCTACTACCCTGGGCATGGTATCACTATCTTCTGATGTTCATTATGTTCTCAACCTTATTGAAATGCATGTAGAGCAAAAATATTCTGGAAGGACTGAAGGAAATGCATCTTTAAGAAACCAGTAAATTAAACAATGTACGCATCTACTCCATTGTTAAAATATTTAAAAAGATCACATCAATGCTAATGTAAGTTTCAATACTTCTTTTTTGATATCTACTGTTGCTTTCATGTGTATTAAAGTAATATTTTGTATAGAGATGTTAAGTAATTTATCAAACTGAAAAGTGGAATGAAAGTGAGGGTATACAGCACATCCTTTGGGTTATTAAATTTACTTAATAATTTTCTGTAGGTTATTGAATGACAAATGATCATTTTTTTTCTATTATGGTTAGTAATTTGAATAGCACATATGATATGTCTCCAGAGATTTATATATCAAATATGTCATCATAGTTTCAAACTAGATATGACAGCTATTGCCTCAATGCTTGCTTTACTGAAAACTTCCTTAATGTACTTTTATATGTCTGATAGCTTATTAAATGTGTCTGCCATGAATGAATTATACCAGGAAGATAAGCACCAGTATCTTTTGTACTAATATTAAATGATGGTCACAAAAATAATATGATGCATTATTGCCAAATATGTAGGCCACTTTGAAAAGCTAGTTTTTAAAAAGGTTAATTTTTCTTTATTCTTTGGGAAATAGTTTTCTGATCCACAGGTTTCAGTCATTAACAATCACTAATATGTGTCTATGAAGGAGATGACATGATCTGAAGAAAAAGGTATGAGAGCCAAACCTGGGTTTGAATCTTTACCACTTGTTACCTATGTGACATAGACTTGTCACTTGTCTTTGAGCTCAGTTCTCCAATCTTTCAAATGGTGACAATAATGATTTTAAAGGCTTACTGTGAAGCAAAGCACCTGACTCATGGTAGGTGATTAGTAACAGGTAGCTGTTGTGATTATGTCACAATTCATGCACTAAAGGAAAGGAAGCAGGGTGACAAGGGGTGGGTCTTGATAACAGGAGTTTATGGATTCCTGGCATAACCACCTAATTCCAAGATAAGAAACAGATATATTTAACTGTTTAAGTGCATGTGTTAAAAATATACTGTGCCATCACTATACACAATCACACACACACATTACAATAAGAAAACTGATTTGTAGCAAAAAGTTTATGTTGCACTCTTCTAGAATGTTCAAACCACTTTTCATGTACCACCTTGTCTTATCATTTGTTATGCACTAGAATTATAAAATAACATTAATTACTACCTCTATTTTACAGCATTAAAAGAGGCTGATTTATCTTACCTAAGAGCATAAGTTAACTATGGAGGTACTGAAGGTTTCCTTTACTCTCCTTTCACTACCTCAGGATAATTCCCTAGAGTATTCTCTATAAAAACATGAACATTTGTAATGATGCAAACCTGATTCAAAGAACACAGCTAAAAACTTCATAAAGGAAAAATATTATTGATTTGTGGCCATCATCTTCCAAACACTGTTGATTTATAGCACTACTTTTACTTTTGAGTTTTCACTTACAATTTATGATTCAGTATTTTAACACATATGCAAAACCTACAATCTATGCATCTCCTTTCTGCTTTTGTGCTTCTTAAGAATATAATTTAATTGCCACACTATATGGTAATATTGTATTTTTATATTAAAATTCCATTTTTAATCCTGAGGCATTTAAAATTCTCTATGCAATACTGATGTGGCCCCTAGAGTAAAGAGATTTAAAGTGAAAATTTCTCAGAAGATCCTAGAATCATCTCCAATATGTCTTTCCTTGGAGATGTGAATTACTGACTGGTCCATTGGTTTGGTGCAAACTAGAGATCTATTCTGTGTCACAGATTTGAATTGGTGTTGCCTCTGAAGTCATGTTGCAAATTTCCATGACTGACTGGACTCATCCAAAACAGGATGTGGATGACACCATACAAAGCAGTTACCATTACTGAGAACACAATACTCCACAATATTTTATTTTAATGCAGTGGTTGTTATAATCATTATACTCAGTGAATAGTATATGTTCTTCAAATAAATAATTAAAAATTATGAAATAATTTATGTGAAGGAAAAAATGTAATAAGAGTTCAGATGGTAATTTATCAATAGTTGGTTACTCTGTGTACTCTGTTCATTTGGGAATGGAATGAAGTTATAATATCATGGAATGTGTGATCCATCCTTATATTGAGGCCACAGTCAGTATAAGTTAAAACATAACTTATCTTCAAATTTTCAACTGTTTTAAAAAGTGAACTTTTAAAGTTGTGATTCAAGAAACCAGGGCTTTATATAAAGTATTCCCATGTAATAAATACTGAAAATAAGAGATATCTAGGAAATATCCTTGAGAATTACCATCATGTGGATAATATAGTCATTTAATGACTTTCCATAAGTGATAAAAATTCATAGTAATACTAACTATGTCTTCACAATTTTTAAAAATCCAAAGCAAACAAAACTGTAGACATACAAGAATACTTTAAGCTATGACTTATATTTTATGGACACAGAAAAATTAAAAGCTTACAAAAGAAAGTGCAATGTTATTTTAATTAAGAAAATGGTAATGTCAGCCTAAAGTGGTGCTAAAATTCAGAACAAAACATGGCTACTGTAATTGAAGCAGGTTTATTTCTTTAAGAAGTTGTTTCTAATTCTGAAGCTGCATATGTGCAGGGGCACGTGACGGAGAATGTGAGGGTTGCCATGGTAAGTACACAGCTTTTCTTGAACAGTCAAGTATAAAAATAAAATGTATAAAGAACTCTCACTTCATAACATGTCATGAAAATTGGATCTGCTTTCTGTACCACAATATATTAGTATGATGCAATGCAGCATAGGACAGAAATAGCCCACATTTAAAAAACTTCAGCCCATTAAGATGGCTTATAAAACATGGAGTAAAAAAAAATGAAATAAATGTTCAAGTTAGGTAACTAATTAAACCCTGGATCTACAACAAGTTCTACCTCCATTACATTAATAATCACAGCTCAGGACATTCCACAGGCCTGAGACATCTCCCCAAGGGTCCAAATGCAGACATAGCTAAACATCACCCTCTATATACTTTAGTGCTATGACTCTTATTTTTAAGAAAAAATAAGATCATTCCTACATCCCTAGTTTCTCATTCTGTCCCAGGTCAATGGTTTCCAAGAAGCAGGGATCTGACTCTGCTCTACTGTTTTTAGAAAAAAAAAAAATCCTGTGGCAGTTCTCCTAGAGTCTGTGAAGTCAGCTCAACGACGCCTGGATGGAGGCGTGACACTTGCACTGGGGAGGTGGCAGAATCTGTTGCGAATCACAGCAGGTTCTGAGGCGCTGGAGAACCCACGTGTGCAGGGGCTGGAGAACTTTTCCACCACATCTCAGAGGAGGAATGCCTAGCCAGGGAGCTAGCTGGCTAGGGCCAGGGGCGGGGTGAGAGCTAGGCAGTAAAACAGGAGCGGTGGGCAGCAGAGAAGGTTCAGGTCCTTCACAGGTAGCTATCTACCCGTGTTTCTCTACCTTCTATTTCCCCCAGCCCCGGAACTTTAATATTTTTTCCCCTCTTAGAGGAGGACTTAAGCAACCGGGAGACTGAGCATCTCATAGGCTCAGCCTGGAACAAAGAAAATCGAGTTCCTAATACTGTATCTCTGGGGTTGGAGAGATCACGTGTCCCGCTTTCGCTGGAATGCTACTTCTCGCCCACGCTATAAAAATCTCTATTGTGCTTAGAAATTTTGTCCAGGTAAAAATATGCCCCCGTACAATTGTTTTACATCTCTCGAGAGTCACATTGCAACAAATACAGGTATACATATTTACGTGCTGACCTAGTTACCATTGCAGGTAAATTCTATGTGTTGAAAGTGTACTGGGAAAGTAATCAAAAAGAGCAGGTGGAAGGACCTTTATGGCTCATTGCCGCCACCCCCCCCCCCACTTCTTTTTGAAGGAGAACTTCGAAAGGAACGTGGGAGTCGTGGGAGTCGCAGATGGTTCCTTTCTGAAGCCGATTCCGGGGAGTTGTGAAAGTGACCCCTTCCCTCCTCTGCCTGGCGCTGCGCCCTCTCGCCCAGCCCACAGGCTTTGTGACTTGGTTGGGAGGAGATAGTGAGGGAGAGGGCGGAGGCGGGTCCTTTATTCAGCCCTGATGGCCAAGAAGTAGTATAATGGAGCGATGTTGCAGCCATCGCCTTTATTATGAAGTCACGCATTAAAGACCTTCTATATAATGCCCATCCCCTCATCCTCGTTCTTGACTCTGCAAACCAGCAAGACTAGAGACCTACGGAAGCCAGTCTAATTGTCCATGAGCTGGGGTGCCATGATTCCCGTAACGTTAATGTGCTTCCCTCCCTCTTTCCGCGGAGGACCCCAAACTAGTCCTGCATCCTTAATGACTCTAAGAGGAGGACACAAGATGCTCTAGGGGGGCCCGCAGTGGGATTGGGCATAGTGCAGGCTCACCAGCTTCGCCCTGCCACACAAAGGAGATGTGTGGGCAGGAGTTGTCTGGTCTGGGGGAGGGAGGCATGGTTCTCCCAGGGAAAGCTCTCACTCCACTGCTCCCCACTTCTTTCCATCCTCTAGTCCTCCAGTCTGTCACAGTCCTCTTCCTCTCCAGCCCCCCAAACCCCACCCTTTCCTTTCAATCCCCAAAGGCATAAAGATCTTCTAATTGTATCTTTCAAACAATAATTTTACACCTTCCAAGATAAAGGGGCAAATGAGACCCGCCACAAGTGTGTGTGTGTGTGTGTGTGTGTGTGTGTGTGTGTGTGTGTGTGTGTGACACGAACAGAAAGGAGTGCTTCACCCTCAGACACCTCGGGGGAAAAAGCTTACTGGAGATACCTACGATAATAAAGAAGAGCTAAGACTAACAGCTCCGCCAACGGTCCCAGCATTTGCGCCCAGCATTCGCTCTTTAAATTTCCTTTGCAGTATGTAACCTTTCAGGGTCTCCTGCCAGCCCAGGCCACTCGGTGTTCCCAAGCACCCACACAACTTGCACCCCATTTTCAAATGCCCCTCAACCTACCACATTCCCTCCACCTCCTCGGGCCACCGCGCGAGCATCTTTCGGAGAGCACTGAAGGCTCTTGTACACCCACCCCCACCCTACGCCGGCCCGCTTGGGTCCCACACCTCCCCCGCTGTCACCGTGGGCACAAGCAGCTAGGGCCCCCGCAGCCCCCTGGGTCACCGAAAAAGATTGTCCTACTCACATTATCGGCAGGAGAAACTGCCCATGAGGTTCCGGAGAGAGTGAATCGTGCAGCTGTCAAGGATTATTCCTTAAAGTGTTCGGGGGTCCGCAGTGGAGTGGGCACGAGGGTCCTTGGAGGAGGTACAGAGGAGGGGTGTAGGAGGAAGAGGGAGAGGAGGAGAAAGGGGATTCCAGGCAGGTGCCACGTTAGATCATGATGCGGGTGTCCTTCAGGTGGACGGCTGGAGCGGTTCCGGCGGGAAGCGGCCAAGGGGAAGCCCGAAGCGCTGGCAGCGGGGGTGGCAGGAGCGCATCCACTCCCCAGCCTCCGCCTGCGGTGCGCGCCGCGCTAGCGACCGCAGCAGCGGCGGCGGCGGTGGCGGAGGCGCAGCTCCCTCCCCACCCCCAAAAGGCTTCACAGACAATAAATCCTGGGCGGAGAAGAGATGAGCAGAAAAGGCGAATCCTGCACCCAACTCTGTAACACCCCCCTGCCCTCTGCCGCGCCTGGGTTGGGCGAGAATCCCTGGGGACCAGGGTGCAGTGGGAGGCTCTGAGGGGCCGTGCGCTCCCGCGGCTGCAGGCGACCGCGGTGGCCGGAGTGGGCTGCTGAAGGTCCTCACCCGCGAGAACCCGCTGCCCAGGGGCAGGGTGTCCGTGGCTTTAAGCCTGGGGTTCGCCCAGAGTGGGGTCCTCCTCGGTGCAGTGGCTCCGCGCACAGGTGCCAGGATTGGCAGGCGAGGAGGCGCTGCTCGTGGCTCTTGGCTGTGTCTCCCCGCTCTCCCCGCCCCCTCTTTTTTTACCACCCCCTTTTCCGACGACACCAGCTGCAGCTGCTTCAAAGTGTGAAAAATGTCAAGGAGATTTTCCAGCGACAGGAGGGGTGACCACGTTCATAGCTCTCGGCCCCCTTTTGAGATTCTCTTGCCCCTCTGACCTCTACTTGGGTTCCCCTGAAACGCAAGAAGAAATATCCCTGTCCGGCGGAGAATGGAAATGTTCTCCTTCTCTCGGCTCTGTCACAGGCTGCTTTTAGAGAACGGGACAACAGGCCGGCCTAGCTCTCTGGGTTCCTTCTGTCGCCCGGGGTACGGGAGACAGGTGCTGGAGGCTCGGCGCTCGGCAGCGCGCTACCGTCGGCTCCTCCCGCTGCCTGAGCAGCCCGGGGCGCTCGCCACGCGCAGAGTCCTGCAGCGCCAGCGCCTTGGCGGCAGAAGTGGCTCCCAGCCTCTGCGCCTGCCTGAGCGCCCCTGCACCAGCACCAGCTCAGTGACGCGGCGCTCGTGGCTCCGCAGGCTACTGCTCCTGCTATCTCAGCAAAGAGGCGGCCAGGAGCGCCTCCGCGGGGTTTCCTCCCCCGCCCGCCTTTCCTGCTGCAGGTTGTTGGCTGCCAAGGAGAAAAGTCTACGCTGGTGGGTCGGTCGCTTCACAACGGTCAGGACAGCGACCTTTGTGTCTGCTCTCACGATCCTTTCTCTTTTGGGGGCCGAGGTTGCTGCTCTGGGAGTGTGCAGAAAGACGAGGGGTTTTCCAACTACACTTCGTGTTTTCACCACTGCTCCTCCAGCCGTGAACACACACACACACACTCATATACTCCCTTCCCTAAAGGCACACACTTTATATACTCATATACTTACCTTTAACCTCTCATAAGCAACAATATGTTAAGAAACATTGACGAAGTTAGTACTATATTTAGACTTTTATTATCTAAAGCCATCTACTGAATTCTCTCTTTGAGAATGTCTTCATTACCCTGGAATCATTCTTTTGCGGAATATAAGCTATAGGTTTTGCTTCCTCGTTAGGGGAGAGAAAGAATCTTCCCCTTTAGTTCTACAACGCTAATACAGTCAGATTGCATGGCATCCAACTGCCACTTTGGGATGGATGTAAACTCACAGTGTTCTAAAAAGATAATGCTTATATTTCTAAAAAGATAAACTTGCTTGTATTCTTAGATTTGCAATGCTAAAATCTTCAAGGTCAAAAATCATCTTGTCTGGCTATTAGGGATTTTCTAGGAAGAGACTTTGGAGATTGACACCCAATCTGCTGAATACAAAGAATGAGGATTATTTTCCATTTTATCTGGGCCATAAAGGTCCGCTGACTTTTAAGGACAGCCTCCAGTATTTAATGTGATTTTTGTGTGGACAGAAGAAGGAATGAAAGTATATTGTGAAAAGTCAGATTATTTTAAAACATCCTGAGAAAACGTTCTGAAATGGCAAGGAGATGAAAAAAATTGTTAAAAGGGCAAATTTTTGAATTGACCTCAGTGGAGCTCTACTTTTCACCCATAGTTTTGTCTTTGTAAACATTTTGTCACATCTCAGTGTCTTAGCTGGGTGAAGTAATTGAAAAATTTTAAGTTCTAATTAAAAATCTAAAAAATAACTGAAATAATAATT
This sequence comes from Trachops cirrhosus, assembly GCA_028533065.1. Taxonomy (NCBI): domain Eukaryota; kingdom Metazoa; phylum Chordata; class Mammalia; order Chiroptera; family Phyllostomidae; genus Trachops; species Trachops cirrhosus. The sequence continues at coordinate 46,174,731 of CM052542.1, read as the reverse complement.
GCACAATTGTAGCAATTGTAGGCTTAAGTTCTTCTGCATACAGTTTACATGGAATTTTCACATATATTTTTTCACTCCATCCTTTCCTAAAGTTGTTTGGTGGATAATGTTATCCACACTTACAGGAAGGCAGAAAGGCTCAACTTGGAAAGGTACCCAGTTGCCCTGCACTTGAACTCAGAATTTCATATTTTAACTTCAGGAACCATTTTATTTAACCAAAATATTTAAATAGAAAAAAAGTATATTTACTACCACAGACAGTTATGAATTACTGCAGATCCTTGCAAACAGGCAACATATCTACCAATGGCATTATCTTCTATGTGTTAAGTGGACTTGTTTTTGTAAGTGAAAACAAACATTCCATTCAATGGGAAGAAAGATATATTTTGAAATGCTAAGTTAAAAATTGATGATTCTCCTATAATATATTTTAAAACATATGTTCTTTTCTGCTTTATCTTACCTTAGAGCCATGATTTCAGGCCACAAATATCCAAAAAGATAAAAGATTTTATATATGTACAGATGTGATGTAGTGCCTATGGGTTTTAACAAACATAATTTTAGCATAAAAAAAGGGGGGGGAGGAGTATTTTCTGTGGAATAGGCTTTGGATACAATGGTCTCCTCTTTTTCTAAGATTTATGAATCTTGAACAAAATGTGGCCATCTTCACTATTTAAACAATAAGGTATATTGAAGCAACTTCAGTGGTTTCATAAAATTATGGAACCATTGAAATGCAAATACAGATGCTGTCTCTAAACTCCAAGTTGCCCTGTCATCAACCCTCTGGAAATACAGATGATTATCTGAAAATTGAAGAAACACAAATGTTAAATATTCTTAGGCTGTCATTCAAGCAGAGGCCCAACACTAAAAACAGTAACAATTTTAAAAATCAGAACACACCAGCTTGAACAGTTTACCTGTTCATCTGTGAATGAACAGATAAACTGTGATTACATCTGTGAATGACTACATATTAAGCTTATAAAATTTTGTAAATTGTTAATCAATTTCTTTGATTTCCACTACTAAAACTTTTGAAATGATAATCTGTTCATAGGATAAGCAGAACAAACCTTATTTGAAATTTAAAAAAGACATACAGTGATATTAAACAATCAGGTGCCAACTCTCTTCCTAGTTTTTCTCGTTGAAGGCCCAGAATGTCACCCCTACCTCAAATTATTTCCTCTGTGGCATATCTTGAATAAAATAAAATTATGTATAGAAAACACAACAATTTTGGTTTTATCAAATGTGAATACCTTAACAGGATTGACTTAATTAGATATTAGTCTTTGCGGAAACAGAAAACATTGTTCAGCTTTGGTGTACGGAGATACAGGACTGAAGAACTCATGGGCTTGAGGAACAAGATCAGGGTCAGCGGGACACCATGAGGGTCTGAACTGCTGCACTGTCATGCTTAGCTTTTGAAAAGTGGGGGAGAAGCTCTCAATAGGAAGTGAACTCTATTAAAATTCTTCAAATTATTTAGATGGCCTTTGCCATGAAGCTAATCTGTCAGATTAACAATCTGTTGTAGCTCAAGAGAATAAATATTTATTGTGGGTTTTAAATTATTTCCATAGTTTTTACTTCTAAACTTTAATTTTCATATTTAGGATATAAAAATATAATGAATACTGATGTACTCACCTTACACCTTAAGAAAGAATGTTGGAATTTTATTCTTATTCCTCTATTTCTGCTCTCTCAACCCACAGAGGTTTCCTCATTCTTAATTTTTGTATTATTTGTACATTTATATATTTCTAAATTTCATGCATATTTACTGCTAAAATCTTTTTGTGTTGCTTTGGAAATTTAACCCTTACATAAGTGATATAATGCAGTAGGTATTCTTTGACAATAATGACATTTTGTTTGTGAGAATCTTCATGTGTCACTCTGGTTCACTACTTTTTTACTGCTGCATTTTAGCTGATTGTATGAATTTACTACATTCACGTTCTGATGACAATATTTGCTTTTATAGGTACATGTAATGAAGATGTTTGTTTATATCTATTTATGTATAATTAGGAGAGTTTTTCTAGTTTATATGTCACCTAAAAGTGGATTTCTTGGGTTATAGAACATATTTAATAATAAATTATTTTTAAACAGTTTACATTCCTATGATTATTTATGAGTTTTTCTTGATCGATACCCTAGCAGTACTTGGAATTATTAGACATTTTCGTGTTCTCCAGTCTGAGGAGTGTGAAATGGTATTTCATTATGGTGTAAAACATATTTTCCTGGTTACTTATGAGATTGAGCACTTTTCATAGGTTTATTAATAATCTATATTTCCATTTCCAATATGAATTGCTCAGTTTATATATTTTGGCCCTTGTTAGACTTGGTTTTCTTGATATGTGTGTGTCCCAAACTCCAATTTATGTCAGTCATAACTCAACTTTAGTTTTCACTCTTAATATGGTGTATTTGTATGAAAATAATTTTTTATTTAATATTATTAAATTTATCAGCACTTTCATTTATGATATGTGCTTTGTATTTAGTTTAAGAAAATCTTACTACCCAAATAATGTAAATAGTTTTTCTATATTATATTCTAAAAGCTTTATAATGTAATTTTTTACCTTTCAGACTTTAAACCATCTGATATTGATTCTGTGTATGGTATGAGGTAAGAGATTAATTTTTGTTTCTGTTTGCATTTTTTTCTCATGAGATAACTGGTTGTGCTTACTACCACCTCACTTATTATATACCAGCCCACTGGTCAATTTTTGGGTTGCATGTTTGATTCTGTCTGTTTCTCTATACTGTCTCAGTTGAGATCTGTCATAAATTATTGGGGTTTCATAATCAGTATTGGTATGTGGGGAAACAAGGCACCTTATCTTCTTCTTCAAAATGTATTGACTTTTCTTCATCCTTTTTGGGGGGAGGGGGACTATTAACTTTAAGCATTATTAGATCCATGATAGCTTCTTTAATTTTTTTTGATACCATGCATGCCTTGAAAAAATATTGTGAAATCACAAGACTTGTTCTATCTAGTGCTATATTGTATTGGCAATTCTCTCTCACAAGCAGTTCAGACTAAATTTATTATGCTAATGGTCCAACAAGGAAGGTTATCTTAGATAAAGTATGAGTAAAAAGATTAGCTAATACAAATTAAATATCTTTATAAAACAATATAAATGAGTTCACTAACACATTATAGTGTAAAAATAACCACAAAGGACCTCACATATCCAAAGAAACCTTGAGAAAGAACAAAGTAGGAGGTATCACACTCCCTGACATTAAACTCTAGTACAAAGCTATGATTATCAAAACAGTATGGTGTTGCCATATATACATAATATATATTATGGGAATAGAATATCAATGGAATGGAATAGAGAGCCCAGACATAAATCTTTACTTATATGGTCAATTAATTTATGGTAAAGAAGGTAAGTATATACAATGGGGTACAGACAGTCTCTGTAATAAGTCTTATTGGGAAAACTGGACAGATAACATGTAAAAAAATGAAATCAGACCATTTTATTACATTATATACAAAAACAAAATCAAAATAAATTCAATCCTTAAAGTAAGATCTAAAACTATAAAACTTCTCAAAGAACACCTAGGTGTTAAACTCTCTGACATGGGTCTTAGCAATATCTTTTTTGATATATTTTCTTAGGCAAGGGCAATAAAAGCAAAAATAAATTGGACTACACCAAACTAAAAAATTTCTGTACAGTGAAGAAAACCATCAACAAAATAAAAAGATAGATTGCTGAATGGGAGAAGATATTTGCCAATGATACATCAAATAAGGGGTTAACATCCAAAATATATAAGGAACTCCTACAGATCAATACCACCAACAAGAAGTAAAAGAAAATCCAATTTAAAAATGGGCAGAAGACCTGAATGTAAGATAGTATAACATATGTTTAGAAATATTATTCACAGTATAAAAACTATCCACATACAAAAATTTGATAGGTAGTACCAAAATTCCTCCCTGAATATTAAATTAAATCATGTTGCCAACAATTGTGTATCAATATTCTTGTTTTTCACATCACTGTTAACCCTAGGTACCAATCATCTTGTAAACCTTCCTAATCGAATAGATAAGCACAAGTCATTATTTGATTGTGTATAGAAAGTCTTTCCTATAGAAAATAAGGTTTCAGTTAAGTGCAATGAAACAGTGGTACAAGGAAAATACCAGGAAAACTTGTTGAAGTTTTCTCAATTTATTTTATATCCCCACACTCCCAACCCCAAATCCTTCTCTTAACTTTTCTATGAAGAGAAAGGTCACAGATCTGAGAATATCTGCTTTTCTTCTGGATTTAAAACACATCAACAAACTACACTTCACCCCGCTGATTTAAAGGGATGTTTTAGTGTTCAGACAGCAAGTTGGCCTTTCTTATAAATAGCCAAAGGGTTTTTGATAACCTTATTCTTCCCACCAGACACTGACAGTTCACATTGTGTAATCTTCAAACTCAATAACATTTTCTTCGTGTTGTTGCTTGAAAATGCCATAGACCAGTGTCTTTGAGCTTGGCTTACTTAGTGTATTTGTTCTTTCATAAGAAAAGAAAATTAAATACAGCTCAGTGCCAGTCATTTGTTTTCAGCTTGATATTTGATTTCAAATAAAATCAAAATGTATTTGTTCTTCGACAGTAGTTTCTCTATGTACTACAAGGCATTTTAAAATAGTAGGTGAGATTATGGAAATGTTGAGAGTAGATAATGTAAAAATCATGAATGCAATTTGTTTATACTATTAAAACAGTGAAAGTATACTTTCATTATACTGTATAATAGGTACTGGATCAGATGCACATACTAGCAAGATATTTTATAATATTAAATGCATACCTAAAATGACCAGGAAGATTTTCCCATTGCTATTTAACCTTTATGTACTGTATATCTCTAAATATGTCAAGATATAGTTTTATTTATCTCAAGTACACATGTGGTTAATTTAATATTTCCATGCTTATGCTAACATTAAATTTAAAGGGATTATCTTACTTCCTTGGAAATAAAACAGAATTTTATATAGGTAGCAGAGTTATTGCATTAAACATGCCTTAATTTAAAATTGAACTGCTGATTTATATAACCCACAATGTATGTTTCATATCTTTGTGGCTATAATCTATACCAAAATTATTAAAGTAAAATTTCTTTTAATTTGTACTCTCTACATTGTGTTTTTTATGTTCATTAAAATGCCTAGGTTTTGGAAAGTATGTGTCATTAGCTGATTTCCATAAAAATGACTACTTAAAGCTTTGTGAGTTCTGTTTTCAAATTCTACCCCTACTGAATATATGGTTACAATGTAAAATGCTGTTTAAGATATTTAAAGAATACTTACTATGTACAAAACCCTTTACATAAAATAGAGAATATAAATACCCTACCTGACTGGCAGGGACTGGCATGGTCATTTGAGTCTCTTACAGAATAAGAAAAAGGGCAAAACTTCATTCACTTGATGATATTTATTCAACAATCTGTATAGTTGATGCTGATATCTGTTACCTTACCCCAATGTGATGCTGATAATTTCCTTGCATCTACAAGGTAGGCTCCATGTAATGTTTTTCCCCAGGGAAGGAGTTCATTATTTCTTCCAGACTCTGATGATGACACTCCAAGAGCTCAAAGCTTTTTGGCCTTAAACTTGAATAACTTACCTTTCATTCAGGTAAATCAAAATTCAACGCAGATAAGCTTTTCAACATAGGCAGAGTATGTACCTGTGTCCTGGCTCCTCCTGCTTCCATAGCAGAGCAATCACACAACTCTTGTCTTTCTAAATTCCCATGACTTTTCACCATGATGATGAAGTTTTCTTTCAGAAGATCCAAGTCCAATGAGCTCACACAGACGTTAGCTGAAAAACTCCTAACAAAAATGAACTACTTGTTTCTCTCCTAGTAACAAATAAACTCAAGAATACAGTCTCATCTAGAAGCATTGGAAATAAGGACATTTTCTTTTTACTAATTTACTTTCCCAGATGGTCTATTCTATCTAAACAAGTCAAACAACACACAAAGGAGTGTTTACCTAGTATAAAAAGATATGGGTGACATAGAGGTATAGAGTACAATCCTTTGAAGTATGCTCAATCCAGTAAGGGGAAGTAAAATATATACAAATCCTTGGAAATTATTTATAATTCTCTCTGTTTTCTAGGATGTGATGACTCATGGTAGCTGAATTAATTATTATTATTATTTTTTATCTGAGGACTGGAATGGACATGGGTTTGAGAGTTTAGGGTAATGCTCATACTGGATTTATTATTCTGTAAAATAAAGTGGGCAGAGTCAGTGCTGACAACTGACATGAACAGGAATTCCAAGCAAGAGACAGGCACTAAGATACTGGACACTATTTGTTGCAGAATTATAAAAGAGATCCCAGGAAATGAAATAGTTTGGGGAAGACAATTAGATGATGAGGTTATGGGAATCAAATGTCAAAATGTGATTCAGCCCCATGACTCAAATCTTTACAGAAAGGGCTAAGCTGAGGAGATACTTAGATTTCTTGTAGTGAGCAATAAAGGAACCAATAGCCATGTACCAGCTTCCAGAGTCGGGGAGACAAAATTAGTTTAGGCCAGTGATTTTCAACCGGTGTGCCACAAGATTTTTTAAAACATTCAATACCTGACTATTCAGTCAGGGGCACTGACCTCTTTTCCCTTAGAGTGTCAAATAAAAAAAATAACAGCCAACACATTAGCCATCCAGTGTGAATGAATCAAAATTATACCTATTTTTTGTCAGATTGACAAAAAAAACCATGTTTTGGTATGCTGCAGAAGTTTATGTGTGCCATGAGATAAAAAATGCTGAAAATTGCTGATTTAGGAGGATGGTCATCTTACATATGGGTCATACATATGAATGAGTAAATAATAATTTGTGGCAGAGCACAATCAGCTCTAAATGAATACTTCAATAGGGAGTATTTTATGAATTCAAAAACAAAAACCAATAATACATCTCTTCCCAGAAGGGCTGTATTAAGGAGAAAAGATTTCTAAGTCCTTACCAATTTATGTTGAAAATTGCCCACTGTCAAATAGTAACCCAAGCAGCACCCCACAAAGCTCAGATCTTAAACTACTAAGGATGAGTATGCACATGTGCAACTGTGGAGAATACTGCTATCAGAATATATATCCCAGAAAATATGAAAGTATGTCCCAGTCCTGTTCTCAGCCTGGGGAGTGGAGATTAATTATGATTATTGCACATGGGGACAGTGTGCCTGTCAAAGAAATCATTGTTAACACCCTCATAAAGCTGACATAAAAGCATTTTCCTTGCAATTTTTGGTAATACTCTGTGTACACCATAGAACAGAGGAGAAACTGAGTCTTTCTGTTTTCTTGTGGTCTGAAAAAGATATGTTGTCAACTAAGGACATGGTATCTTAAATTACATTCTTATTATTAATCCAAGTAACCAAAAGTATTTAAGAAAGAATATAAAAAGGGGTTTAAAATAATTTCATTGGAGTAATTATTATCCTCACAAAACATAATATCCTTGGACTATCTTTGAATACACCTAAATCCTACTTACTTTTTTTTATTGTCCTCTTGAAAAATAGTTGTTAACATTCATTTCCAAGGTCACATCAAGTAATACTTGATATCTTGGATACTATAAAGGCATTTATAGTTCTAGACAATATAGGGAAAATTAAGTATGACAAGACCCAAGAACATATACTTCTATTAATAAATACAAAACTCCAGATGAAACATCTGGAGGTAACCAGTAGGAAGTACACTGGTTATAAGGTTAAGAACAAGGCATTGAAGTTAGGAAGGTCTAAGTTCAAATCCTGGTTCTGCTGAACAGTTTTTGTATATTGGCATATTTTTGGCAGTTGTTCCAATTTTTCCCCCTTTGCCTTCCTCTCCCAAACTCTGCTGCTGCAGTCAATTCCCAAACTGTTGTCCATGTCCGTGGGCCATTCATACACGTTCTTTAACTAGGCTTTTTCCCCTTCTTTGTACCTTTATCCCCTCCCTGCTCCCCTTTGATCACTGTCAGCTGTTCCATGTTTCCATGCCTGTGGTTCTATTTTGTTCATTAGTTTATTTTGTTCATTAGATTCCTTTTATAGGTGAGATCATATGCTATTTGTCTTTTACCGACTGGCTTATTTCACTTAGCATAATACTCTCCAGTTCCATCCATGCTGTTACAAAAGGTAGAAGGAGCTCCTTCTTTCTTTCTGCTGCATAGCATTCCATTGTGTGAATGTATCACAGTTTTTTGATTCACTCATTTACTGACAGGCACTTAGGCTGTTTCTGGCACTTGGCTATTGTATATAGTGATGCTATGAGCATAGTGGTGCATGAGTTCATTTGAATTGGTGATTCTGGATTCTTTGGGTATATTCCCAGCAGAAAAATCACTAAGTCAAAGGCAGTTCCATTTTTAGTTTTGTTTTTTTTTTGAGGAAATTCCATAATGTTTTCCACAGTGACTGCACCAGTCTGCATTACCACCAACAGTGCACTAGGGTTCCCTTTTCTCCACATCCTTGCCAGCACTTGTTTTTTGATTTATTGATGATAGCCATTCTGACAGGTATGATGTGATATCTCACTGTGATTTTAATTTGCATCTCTCTGATGGCTAGTGATATTGAACATCTTTTCATATGTCTATGGGCCATCTCCAGAACATATAAAGAATTCATATGACTCAGTACCAAAAAGACAAGCAATCCAATTAAAAAATGGGCAAAGGACCCAAATAGACACTTCTCCAAGGAGGATAACTGTACTTACTCTTCACCGGAACTCTCATTTTGAGTTTATGCCATTTCTATTTCTTCATATTGAAGTGTAATTTTTAAGAGCTAGGCATTATTTCTCAAATCAAAAAGTGTTGAATACACTGGATTAGATTACCTTTTCTATCACAGGTGACTGATTTGTATGGATTTATTTTCATACCAGTCCTTCCCTTTCCCTTTTGGTTTGTGCTAACAACCCACTTGTTTTCAGAAGTAGATGAAAATAACTCTGATTATCTGGAACATTCAGCAGTAGATTTTGGTGGGAGTAAAGTTTTTTGGGGGGAAACAGTTAAATTGCATTTCATATGGGAGATGGTAAGAGAAATATATTGTTTATTGCCCATGCTCAGCCATTATCCTGTTTTTACTTATCAAGTGATACCAGATTTTATACAAATATTGAGCATCAGTATAAGGGAAGGTAGGGAAGGATGGCAGTCTATTACAATGGCACTTTGTCCATGCCTCATTTGGGTTTGCCATAAACTGGAAAGAATGGCCTGCTGTGATTTCCTGGGAGAATATCTTCCCTTCTGATACAAAGGATAGAGACATACAGTGTATATATTGCTTCTGACTTTGAATAGTATAAGTTGAGGATGCAGTATAAACCGATGGCACTTATTTTTGGACCATAAAGAAAAGCCAGGAGAATCCCTGATAAGTTGACCTTTATGTTGTTTACCTATTGAATCAATCCTGGGATCACCTAGCTTCAGATATTTTGTTGTCATAGAAAAAACAATAAAAAGTTTATGTCACTTTTAGTTGGGCATTCTCTAACATGAAATCAAAATTATTCTAACTGATTCATGGGAAGTTTGCGTGTATTTATTTTAAAACAAATTAACTATGTGGTTAGTTTATATTTTAGTCAAGTGATATAGTATTTTGATCACACAGGGAATATTATATACAAAACCTAAACAGTGTACATTTTGAATAAAACAGTAAGCTTCTTGGATAGTCATAAATATTATACTTGCTTTGGTATGATAAACTCTCTAATAAAGTTTTCAAAAGTGCTGAAAATATGAGGGTGCATTTGTAAAAGCATGAGGAAATATAGTTAAACAACATTACCTGTTAGTACAGCATCATAAATTTTTATTACTATGGAAACTATAAAGCAAAACTTTTAAAAGGCCTTGCCTGAGACCTGAATCAATCATTCAAATGGGTGAGGAGGGCGTCCTAGAGAAATGGAAGAGAATGAACATCAGTTGCCCTGAAAATTATTCCTTACGGCAAGAATACAACAGAGGAGGGTCAAAGATCTATAAAATTCTACTTAATGGAAGTTTGAGAATAAAAATAGCTATCTTGTGGAATTTAGTATGCTTTGGGCTACAGATATAAGAATATATGACTCAAATTAGTTTATCCAATAAGGAAAGTCATTGGCTCAAATAATACAAGCTCCAGATGGAGAGAAATTCTCAGGGTTGGCTTAATATCCCAACACCATCATCAAAGACTCAGGTTCTTTCTCTATCCTTACTCTTAGGCACCCTAGATGATTGGGTGATTGCTCATCATAATTGAAGCCACATTTTTGCTTGCTCATATACATACATATGACTTGAGAAGATAAAAGGGCTTTTCATGACTCTTTTTTTAATTTAATTTTATTTTAATTGTTGTTCAAGTACAGTTTTCTGCCTTTTACCCCCATCCCAGCCCACCACCCAGCCCTCTCTACCTCCCTCCCATTTCTACCCCCTCTTATTATTTTCCATGTGTCCTTTATACTTGTTCCTGCAAACACTTCCCCTTTTCCCATGAAATCCCCTCCCCTCTCCCCTCTGGTCACTGTCAACCTGTTCTCAATTTCAGTGCCTTTGGTTATATTTTGCTTGTTTGTTTGTTTTATTGATTAGGTTCTTGTTAAAGGTGAGATCACATGGTATTTGTCTTTCACTACCTGGCTTATTTCACTTAGCTCTCTTTTAACTGTTAAGAACAATTTTTTTCTAGAGGCTTCTCTCAAACTTCTCTCTGGTTCTTACTGGCTGGAATCGAATCACTCGCCCATTTTTTAATCAATTCCAGGCAAGGAGGAATGGAACTCTAAAAACATTCAGGACTATCTGAGGACTAAGAAATAGGGACATTTTTTCTGAGCCATGTGAGCTGTGTGGGAAGGGCTACTGTACTTGAATAAAAGTGAGGTTCTGATAGGAAGAAGGAAGTCACCTATGGTTTTTCAACTCTTTCATTTAAGGTTGACTATGTATTTAAAGTTTGCTATATATTTCATCAAATATTTCTATAGATTTGAAGAGACATTTTCATTCCAACTCAGACTTCCATAATGTTGGAAATTTATTTGTTTTTCATTATGACACATGATAAGTACTCAACACATTTTTGGTTTTATTATTGAACAGTTGGGTAGATATAGGGATCTAATGCTTAAGAGAGAGATCTCTATTCATTTATGAAGAGGATCATACATTTTTAACTCATTTGAGACTTCCTAACAACAACCCTGTTTGATAAACATCATCCTCACCTCTGTTTTATAAATAAGGAAATCAAAGTTGAGATTAAATAAATTATCTACAGGCAGTAGATACAACCAGAATGATTATTCAAAACATTAACTCCAAATATAGAACTCTTTTTTCTAAGTCTACTTATAAGTTTTAGTTGAGACTTGCCAGACAACATGAGTGCTATATGCTATGTAACGAAAGTTTGACTCATGGTCCTGAATTAGTATCATAACATATAAAGCCATATCAGAAAGGAGACAGAATTTCCATCAGTATTTTGTGTGCTGTGTCAATTTTATCTGTCCTGGGATTTCAAGTGTGGTCAAAGCTCTTAGGTCAAGGTGAATTTATGGTAAATGACTACTTCATATGAACTACATAGGAAAAAGGAAACATTAATATGTGACAATTTTTTGTTCTACGTCAAGAACTTAATCTTATTATCTTTTGAAGATGGGAACAATAATTATGATTTAAAGATGGGAACAATAATTAGGATTTAAAACCATATAGCTATATTATATCATTTATTTTTAGAATTCTAGTAAAACTGTTTATGATTTTAACAGATTTCCTGCAACTTTGTCCACAGAAATTTTGCCTGCAGATATTTGTCTGAGATAGAGAAGGCTGATTATTTCATGCATTCATGCATGACCTGAAACAGTATGTGTGTGCATGTATACACACACATGCATATACATTACATATATAAACAAAAGTTTACATGTGTGATTCAGATGCCTTTCAACTTTATAATATAATAATGTTTTGAGATACATTTTAAAGAGATGTCAGTTTTTTTTATGTTTCAATCTGGAACAAATTAAAGATAACTTAGTTCTCCTTCTTTATTTCAAAGATGAAATAACTTTACAACATAGAACCAAGTCTAAAATACTAGTCTTGGCATATTTCAAATATGTTACAATTCTTCTCAATTTGAAATATAGAGAGTAAAGTAGTGAAATTTAACCAAACAAAATTTTTATTTTATTTATTTTAAACTGGGCTGTTTGAAGTATGCATTACCCCTGAGATTCAACTATTCTGTATTTTACAAGATCAAGTTGTATCTGTTTAGACAACAAAATTTGTTTGTTTGAAATTTCTTATTTTTAATGTGGCTCCGGTACATGGTAAGATCAATGAAGTCAGTGATACAGAGTTCACAAGAAAATATTTAAAATATTAGATGGAGCATTTCTGCTACAATGTTTGTCACTAGATTTGGAGTAAGAGACCACAAATACTGACCTCTTCCAATAATATCTCTCTTGATATAAAAAATAAACAATAGGATAAATAACAGTTTTCTGCTGGCATAGCAGTTATGGCCTCGGAGTGACTGTTTGGTATTACTTCTGAGCCAGTGACTTACCTTTGTTGTACCTCAGTTTCATCTGTAGAATGGGGACCATAATACCACTGTGAGAATAAAATGAGCTAAACATGTAAAGTGCTTAGAAGAGTGCCTGGTGCATAGTAATGATGGATGAGATAGCTATTGTTGTTTTTTGTTGGTGATGGCATTATTTCTTACTTATTTTATCCTGGTAAGAACACTTAACATGAAATTTCTTATTAAGAAATTTCTAAGCATACAGCACTTTGTTGCTGGGTGTAGGTACAGTGTTGTGCAGCAGATCTCCACAGCTTACTCCTCCTGCTGAACTGAAACACGCCCACTGGTAAGTCACTTCGTTTCTGTCTCCCTTCAGCACTTGGCAATGACCATTCCAATCTTTGAACCTAAAATTTGAATTACTTTTTATTACCACTATAATGACTGTCTTCATGATAATTTAGAGCATATGATAAATAGGAATAGAAAAATTGATATTGAATAGTTTAGATCACTGAGATTTATAAGGTGATTAAACTAACATAGAACTTAACTACTCAAAACAAACGATGCTATTTTCAGATTAAAACGTAGTCCCTGGTTAAAAACAGGATTATGATATTATGATTCCAGGTGACCTAAGGCTCTTTTCATTTTCTGAATTTGTATTAATCATGGTTCTCAACATCTTAAAGGAGGCTAACATAATCAAATATAATAACATCAATAATCCAGATCATTCTTAAACTTGAGTGTGTAGTTAGGCCACAAATTAACAATATAATCAAAGATTACTAATTCAAATATACTATGACCATGAAAGACAGAGATTTACTAAGGCAGCCTTTTCTGATGTATTACCTAATTGATCTGTTAACATAATAAACACTTTACTTAAATTATTAGATCAGATTAAGCTCTTCTTTTCTTTCTCATTCTTCCATACTTGACTCTGTATGTCCAGCAAAGGAAGAAAGACATTCATATGTGGAAAATGGAGGATGAGCAATTATTTAAAGGAAGATAAAAAATATTATTGATTGACTAGATGACTGTAACTCACTTATTCACTGTGCTGTTTATCCACTTTCTTTTTCATTTCAAAGCATTTTCATGGACTATATCATGATGATTTTGGTTTACATCTGATTGCATTTACTAAGGATGCCATAAGTCTATGAATTGAAAATAATTTTTATACTACAGAATTACATTTATATTAGACACTATGTTTGCCCTGCCAGTATCTATTTTATCTCTTTGTCATTTTCTAACCGGCATGCTAGTTTAATAATTTTGATCATTTCATGAGCAACAGTTGGGCCGAGGCAATCAGGGAAATTCTATGTTTCCTGCCTAAGGTAATGTTTTAGGAATGGGCCAATAACTCAAACCTAAGCAATCTGGTACAGGTTATTCTTCTGATCACAGTGCAGGTAATCAAAGCTATTTCATTCACATGGAAGCTAAGGGCATTATGGACAATGCAGAAAGAGAAGCCTTCTTTTCCTCTGGATGTTATTAAGGAAGCATTAAGCAGTCATTTTTTTATCATGAGAAAAGCAATTGGAAGTTTCAGCTGGTCCACTGATGATGGCAGAATTGAGAAAAATCAAAGGGAATATGTTATGCTAAGTGAAATAAGTCAGAGAAAAACAAATACCATATGATTTCAGTTATATGTGGAATCTAAAAGACAAAACAAACAAACAAAATGGAAACAAACTCATAGATACAGAGAACAATTAGATAGTTGTCATATAGGAGGGTGTTTGGAAAGAAGGGTGGAAAAAGTGAAAAGATTAAGAAGTACAAATTGCCAGTTATCAAAATGGTCATTAAGATGTAAAATGCAGCATAGAGAATATAGTCAATAATATTGTAATAACTATTTATGGTGTCAGATGAGTACTAGACTTATCCAAGTGATCACTTTGTAAGTTATATAAATGTCTAAACAATGTCATTCACCTGAAACTGATATAATATTGTATGTAAACTGTAATTAAAAATAAAGATAAGGACAGGTATTTTCATAAGACACAAAGATAGAGAAAGAGAGAGAAATGTAGCAGCAAAGAAATGTAGTTGTGTCTTTTACTTTTTAAAAAATTCCCAGCAAATTCTTGACTTTATCTTTAACATACATTAAGGATCTGACCAATTTTCACAGATATTGCTCTGCTCTTGTCCAAACTACATTCATCACTTGCTTGTCTTATTGCAATAGCCTTCTATGTGGACTCCCTGCTTCTATCCTTGTCTCCAGTCTATTTCAGCACAGCAGCCAAGTAACTTGTTGAAGTGTACATTGTTGCCACTTCTCTACTCAATATCTTTTAATAGCCCATCTCACTCAGAGTCAAATCTAAAGTTCTTACAATACCCTGCTAGGTTTTATGTGCCCTGAACAGTTTTCTCTCATGACCCATTTCTATTCACCTTAATTGTCCCCAACAATGGCCACGTGGTCTCCTTTCTGTTTCTTAGCATTTCAGGCAAACTCCCACCTGCAAGTCTATTCACTACTTATTTGCTCTGCCTGGAATGCCTTTCCCCCAGATATTCTCATGGATCATTACTTCATTGTATCGTGGTCTTTATTCACATGTTGCTTTTTCAGTGAGACCTTTAAAGACTAAACTATTATTACTAGAATTCTTCTTGACATACATTCACCCAATCTCTACTTGGTTTTTCCTTGGCTCTGTTTTTTCTCCAGAATTCTATCATCATCCAATGACTTACTATTTATTTTACTATTTTTTTTTAATTTTTTGTCTTCTTTTAAGTTTAAGAAATGTTTCTTTTTGCTTTACTGTTATATCTCCAAAACAGAGTACATTTTCTGGCACAGAGTCAGCACTCAATTAAAACTCATTATTACTGCCTTGGTTACTGTGGCTTGGTTGGGGCATCATCCCATAAATTAAAATGTCACAAGTTCAATTCCCAGTCAGGGCACATGCTTAGGTTTTGGGTTTGGTTCCTGATTAGAGTGCATACAAGAGGCAACCAATGGATATTTCCCTCTCACATTGATGTTTCTCTCCCTCACATCTCAAACTCTCTCTAAAATCAATAAGTATGTCCTTAGGTAAGAATAATAATATTTTTAAAAACTCTTTATTACTTTTTTCTCTTGGCTTTGAGCTTGGAGGAGGCCAAGTTGAAACTTTCTTCAGTAATCCCAAATCCAGGCTCATAAAACACCAGCCATTTACACCATACCACCTAAATTCAATCCCAGTGAGACCAAAGGCATATACTTGGAGGAAAACAGTGAAGTCATGCTCCTGACCCCCAAAGGCGGTCCCCTCGGTCTCTATCCAAGAAAGGTTGGTGATGACATCTTGAAAGCAACAGGCGCTTGGAAGGATATAAGGGTTACAGCACAACTGACCACTCAGGACAGACAGGCCCAGATTGAGGAGTACCTTCTGCCTCTGCCCTGATCCTTAAAGCCCTCAAAGAACCACCAGGCAACAGAAAGAAGCAAACAAAACATTAAGCAGAGTGGAAATATCACTTTTGATGAGATTGTCAACATTGCCCAATAGGTGCAACATTCATTTTTAGCTAGAAAACTCTTTGGAGCCACTGAGGAGACCCTGGGGCCTGCCCCACAGGGGCTGCAAAGCTGATGGCCTTCACTCTCAGGACATTGGAGATGGCATCAGCAGCAGTGCAGCGGGATGCCCACGTAGGGAAGAACTACAAAGGAAAATATTTCAAGTAAAGATCACTTGAACATCAGGCACAAATAAACAATCAAAGTTGTTGAGTAACCCGTGAATCTCTGAATGAAATTGTGCCTAGTTTGGTTTGTTTTTGAATTTTTTATTCACATAAAGCAATGCATTTCTTTTATTATTAAATCAACTTAAGTTGAACCAAAAGCCCTGTAACTGAGATAGTAATTAAAATCTTATTGGACAGAAGGAGTTTGCCAGAAGTAAAGCTTGAGATGGGAATTCGTAGGAAGTGATTTATTATGAAGAACTTTGTTATGGGCTGAATTGTGTCTCCCCCACAGATGTTGAAGTCCTACCCCCCAGTACCTCTGAATGTGACTATATTAGTTAAGATGAGTTCATACTGGAGTAGGGTGGGTTCCTAATCCAATATAGCTGGTGTCCTTTTAAAAGGGGAAAATTTAGACACAGACTTGACAGCATGGTGAACACCACGTAAACATGAAGATTAAGATCAGGATGATGCTTCTCCAAGTCAGGAAGCACCGGCGATTGCCAGAAAACCACCAGAAGCTAGGTCAGAGGCATGAAACAGGTTCTCTCTCACCACTTTCAGAAAAAGTAACCCTGCCAACACCTTAATCTCACACTTCTAGCCTCCAAAACTGAGGCAAGTTTCCACCCAGTTTGTGGTACTTCCTTACAGCAGCGCCTGGAAATGAATACACACTGTTAAGGGATTTAGAAAGTGGTACTGAGATGGGAAAGGAGGTGAGAAAGAGGGCAAGTTTCCACAAAGGGTAATTTAACTTAATCTCACAACACTGGGTGAACAGTGTAAGTTCTACCTCTGAGCTATCCCATCAAGGGCAAGAGAGTAGGAGCTTTTGAATTCCTGTATGCATCAGGCTGTATGCTCCCAGCCAGAGGCCAGCCTGTGAACAAAGATCTATGGGTGCTAACTGCCAGCTCTTTTAAAAATTATTAATTTTATCATATTTTTTTTATTTTAGAGAGAGGGAAAGGGAGGGAGAAAGAGAGAGAGAAACATCAAAGGAAGAAAAACATTGATTTGTTGCCTTCCATACTTCTGTATGCACCCCAACTGGGGCTGAACCCACAACCCAGGCACATGCCTCAGTTCAAGGGACATCACCCAACCAGCAGAGCCACACTGGCTGGGGCTATTTATTAATTTTAGAGAGAGAGAGAGAGGACAGAAAAGAGAAGGAGAGAGGGACATCAATTTGTTTTTCCATTTATTTATGCATTCATTGGTTGCTTCTCATATATGCCCTGACCCAGATCAAACCCACAACCTTGGCATATCAGGATGTTGCTCTAACCAGCTGAGCTACGTGGCCAGGGCCAACTGCCAGCTCTTAGGAGGGAAAAAGCAGCAGAAGATAATGTGTGGAAAATAGGCAAAGGGTCTGAGTGAATATGGGAAAAGCACTGAAAGCATCTGCCACGGTGGGTTAGGAGGCAACTGAGAGATGCTAAATACTGGGAGAAAAGGGGGATGTAAACCAGATATACACTATATTGCTCTTCTGTCTAGTGAGGCACTAGTGGTTATATTTCTTTACATCATTTGAGGCGATAAACTTGAAAAAGACTTCTACTATGAGCATAAGATACAAGGTCTGTCTGGAAAAAGCTCAGCCATTGTGAATATAATAAGAATGGCTTATGCCGCATCAGTGTAACCTGGCAGCCAAGGAGAGTAGACTGGAATGTGCATGTGTGAACAATGATTAGTCATTGGGGGCTGTTGAGTGAGCATGTATATTGTGTGTCCATTGCATTCAAAATGACTGAGTGAGGAGAGCAACAAATCAGCATCGAATTTTGCATTAAGCTTAAACATTCCTCTGCAGAAACTATTTGGATGATTCAGAAGGCTTTCGGGGATGATGCAATGAGTGCAGCATAAATAAAAGTGTGGCACAAATACTTCAAAAATGGTCGAGAATCTATTGAAAGTGATCCACATTCTGGAAGGCCTGCAACTAGCAGAACAATCAACAAAGATTGGCAACTGACAGGGTGAGAACTAGAAGCTGATCCAAGGATATCTAAAACTACTGTGTCAGAGATTTCAACTCAGGATCCTGACAGAAACATGTCATGGCAAAATTTGTTCTGTGGCTTCTACTACCAGAGCAGAAGGAACATCGTGCTGTAGTTGCTAATGACTTGGTTCAAACCACCACCAATGAACCAGATTAACTCTAGAAGGTCATAAACAGAGATGAATTGTGAGCCTATGGCTATGATATGAAAATGAAGGGCCAGTCATCCCAGTGGAAGTGGCCTGGTTCTCCATGACCAAAGAAAGTGTGGCAAAGTGGCAGCAAAATCAAGACCATATTACTGTGCTTTTTGCTTGGGAAGATGTTGTCCATCATTAGTACACCCCTCCAGGCCAAACAATTAATAAGGAGTACTACCTTAATGTTATTCATCAGTTGAGAGATGCAATATGACAAAAACAAGTGCAGCTATGGGCAATTGGTGATTGGCAGCTTCAATGTGGCAACACGCCCGCCCATGGATCATGTCTTCTGCAGAGTTTTTTGATGAAGCATCTAATCACCCAGGTGACTCATCCCCCCTACAGCCCAGATTTGAGCCTATGACTTCTGGTTTTCCCCAAACTAAAATCACCTTTGAAAGGGGAGAGTTTCAGACTGTCGATAAAAATTCAGGAAAATTTGATGGGGTAGCTGATGGAGATTCCAAAGGGATTTTGCAGTGTTTTGAACAGTGGAAGAGACACTGGGAGAACCACGTGAAGTCCCAAGGTGCCTATTTGTAGGAGACTGAGATATCGTTGTCCTATGTAAAATGTTTCTTATGTCTTCTTCATAAATGTCTCTATTTTTCATTGTACATGGCTGGATACTTTCTGGACAGACCTATATGTTGAATATTTACAAATAACTTCCTGATACTTAAAATTATATTTGATATGAGCATCATGGGAGAATAAAAATGGAAACAAATGAGAGTAAAATATTAAAAGATACAACAATGAAATATATGTGAAGGGCACTACCATCCTTTAAATGATGTGTGTGTGTGAAAATGAATTAAAGGGTTTTATATTTAATTTGTGTGCAAAACCCTAGAAACACAGAGAAAGCAAAAAGGAACTTAGTAATTGGTACTCTGATTTAATGCAATATTCATATTGTTCTTTCCCAGGTACAGAGGCAATTTTAATTTGACAGGTTCTTGCCTACCTGCAACTGAGAACTAAGCAGAATTAGTTTCTAAAAGTTATACAAGAAGCTTTTAATTCCAGTGCTTATTAAAAAAGAGTGTGTCTCTGTGTGTAACCAATTCCAATGGGGTTAAACAATTGTAGTATAAAAGATATTGTCACCAACTGTACGGTTGATCATTTCTGTGCAAGAATCCACTGTTTTTCCATCCTATACTCAAGTCAAGATTGTATTTTAGTTTAATTTGTGACTTCTTTAAAGGCCTTTTCATTTCTTGCAGGCCATTATTTTTGATACATTTGATCAAATCCATGAACTACTTGACTCAAAATTCTTACCCAAATATTTACACAATGGAAGTTTATAGACATAGACCATTGCATGGTCTTACATTTTTTTGAATTGTAAAGAACCTTGTATATAATGGACATAATAAAAATTTGCTTTTCTATTATTTTGGAAGACTTTTTATTAGTGGCTTAATCAACAACCATTTATCCCTTCCTCTTTGTTCCTCTATTGTCCAAGAAACTATGTATCTGGCCACACAGATGACTCAACATTAGTCAAAGCCCATCATAATTTGTCTGAACAACCCCATTTGTCTTAGTTACTATTTAATCTGTGAAATGCAAATATCTGTGGAGGGACTTCAGGAAAATATTTTTCTTCTTGATTGAGACCCATAAAAGGGAGAAAGAAGGACCCTTCCTCTCTTTCTCATTTAGACACTGTGACTTTGGGGGTAACAAGCCAGTGACAAAAAGCCAGCAAGATGCATAGAGTTGAGAAGAAGGACTGAAAAAACCCTGGGAGCTTAATAATGTTGAGCTGCTATAAACAAACTTGGGGCCCCCTACTACTAGTTTTGTTAATAAACACCAAATGTCTGTCCAGAGTATGTTACTATTGTTCATTTCTTCTTTTATTTGGTAGCAAATACATCCTAGCTGAGACAATTATTATTTATATACTTATCATGTGTTTCTCTAAAGAATTTATTTATCTTTGATTTCTGAACATGAAGCTTGTGCACCTGTTTGTAATTTTCCAATATTCTGTCTATGAGTTATTCCTTAATGTCAAATATTTGTGATGTGTATGTGATCTTCATATCATATTATTCCACATAGTCTCTTTATTTTATTTCACCTTCTAAACCTGGTTGTTTTGTTGGTCTTCATTCAGCATAATACCATAATGCAGGTCTTTGAGTTAGGCAAGTTGAATTCAAGCTTCTGTTGTGCCATTATATGTATGTGTGTGTGTATACATACATACATATATATATATATACATGCATACATATACATCAGGTTAATCAGGCAGTTAATCTCCCTTTGATTTTCTCATTTGTGAAATTAGGAAATTGATGCTATCATCATCTTTTATTATGAAGATTAAATAAATGCTTCTGTCCTAAACATTTACATTTACATTATAATCTGGTGTATTCGCTTGTTTGCCAATAGACTCAGTTCTATGAGAAAGGGGTTTGGTTTGTTTGTTTGTTTTCACTACCATATCCTAGTGCCTTGGACAATGCCTGAAATATTGTAGGCAATTAATAAACATTTGTTAAATGATTGAGTGGACTGAGGTATTGACTTTTGTTGTGGCAGCTCTGTGATGTAGGAGTAACAGTCTTGGAGGAGACTGCACAGTGCCCTGGGGAATAAGTCATCTGTCCCACAGCTTTGCTCTACAACAGGCACTGTGCGAAGGGAACCCGCGGATCAGAGGCTGTCTACTTGCTGGATCTGGCTGACACTCGAGGTTTTTTTTTGTCTTAAAAAAATGTTTTGAACTTTATTTCAAATTAATTGCCAAAAATTTTTAAAAGATAGTCTACATAAAATTAGCTTCTCTTTGCATTGGAAGGTTTTAAATCCCTGCATGGCAGTCCGAACTGTCACTCCCTGCTTGAGAATGCGCGGGCCCTCGGAGCCCTGGCACTGGTTGCCACCACTCGGTACACCTGCACCATGGTTTTTTGTTTCTTTGCTCATTGTTTAATTTCAGTTTATTCAGGAATAGTTAACAAAATTATAAGATGTTTAAAGTGTGCATTGTGGTATTGTGGTGATTTGTTATATGTATACATTGTGAAGGATCCCCCTATCTAGTTAATTAACACATTCATCACCTCACTTATTTATGTATGCATTTGTTTACTTATTTATCTATTTATTGTGGGATTTGCACCATAGATTTTGTTCAGATTACCTTGCTTCATATATGACTATCATGTGTCTGCTTCTTGTGGGCATTTGAGTTTGTGGGCATTTGCAGAGATAGAACTCTTGAATCTTACCTGAACCTTGCTGCTTCATGGTGACATGTATCAGTTCTAAGTATTCTTTATTAGGAAATTTGACAAATAAGATTCAGGATTACAAATTACTATTTAATGTATACTGTGGAGTCTCATTAAATTTCCTTTTTTTAGAAAAATTAACATTCATTTTTAACCCAAATAAAAACTGCATGTATTTCAAAAAATAGTACTAAAAACTAATGCAATAGGTTGGTAAAATGAAACTCTTTTTTTTTTTTTCAGTTTCATCTGTTGCCGAAAGGCTAAGAACTGAAGAATCATTACCAAAACCCCCTGTATTCTGAAGCGGAGTGTTTATAGATCTGTTTTGTACAGACTAACAAATTGTGGAACTGATTCTTCCAGCTTTGATGATCCCCCACATTTTGCGATAAGAAAGGAGAAGAATTGGAAGAGAGGATTCTTGGAAAGTGTTGTTATGTGCTGTGTGATTTTTACCTCTGTCAGGTGGAGGGCAAGAGATGCCTCACTATCTATCCTCTTAAGACCCATGGGGCTTTCAGAGGCTTGCCAGGATAACCTGCATACTTGCATGTATCTCTTAGATTTTAATATGTAAGTGCTGGTAACTGACTTACATCAGGGAAAGCTAAAGGTGAACAGTAGTAGGTGAAGTTGCCTGCCCAGCAGCAGAGCAAACACAGAAGGCTTTTCCAACATTTTCCTGCTTGGTAGGGAAGCTGCATATCCATTTGCCTGGCAGAATGTGAGACTTTTCCATGAGCCCAGTGAGCTCATATGATGTAAATGATCTGGAATCAAGTTATGATAGTGTATGTTAAAGCACAGGTGGCAAACAGGAGGCCCGAAGGCCAAATCCTGCCCTCTACCTTGTTTTAACCCGCCTGGTACCTTGTTTCTACCCGGCTTGACAACTTGTTTCTACCCTGCGGCAGTGCCAAGCTCTGGTGTTAAGTAGTAGTTACATTTATACAGTCCTAAAAGTACATTCGGCCTTTTGAAGGCAAACAGGAGGTTGATGCGCCCCCGGTGAAAATGAGTTTGACACCCCTGTATTAAAGGCTGAAGGTGTTGTTGGATTCAGAAACTGAGGGTTCCATCCTAACAGGACAAGTAACAAGTGGAGAGCCATTATTATCCACAGCAAAAAAAAGTCTAAGTTAGGGGAACCCCAGAAAATTAGTATGTCTGAGAAATTCACAAAACTGACACCACACACAAAAGTAAAAAAATCACAGGATGAGGGAAAAGGAAATCATTAAAGAGAGAAGAAACCCTCCATTCTCTCTCATCACCTCTCCCAGGTTTTAAAATGAAGAAGACTCTGAAACTCTACAATTATGAGCTGAGTCTTGACAATGTAATTATTATGCTTGGGTCTAAAAATGACCAGAAGACATTTTATTATCTGAGAATAACCTAAACTAGTTATTGTGCCTACTAGAAATTTTAACCGAGAGACAGAGAAAAGAAGAAACTGCAGATTATATTTTTACTTAGAGTTAATTATTGTCTCTTTTTTATCCATTTGTGCAGTGTTACATGTACCACCTACAATTTTTTTCCCTAAATACTCTGACAGGTCTGCCAAATACCTTACAGTAATGTTCACAAATATTGCAAACATCAGATGATTTATCATTTTCATCTCCTTTTTCCTCATTTCCCTCCCTTCTCCAGTTTTCCTTCATACAATTGTTTTTTTTTTCTGCTTCAATTTGAGCAGTTTTTTTTTCCTCAGCCTAATAAATAGGCATCTCCCAGGGATTTTCTTCACTTTTATTTTGGAAATCCTCTTTGTTTATCTTCTTTGCTGCTCATATTTTTCCTCTTCATTTCATTGTTTTCCTGAGGTATACCATCTGTTGGGTTCCTAAGAAGATGCATGAGATGTAATGCTTTTTATTTTTTCATAGATGAAAATTTTGCCCTAACAATTGATTAAAAGTTTTGTTGGATATTTTATGTTAAGTTGGAACTCGTTTTCCTC
Organism: Trachops cirrhosus; assembly: GCA_028533065.1. Classification (NCBI taxonomy): domain Eukaryota; kingdom Metazoa; phylum Chordata; class Mammalia; order Chiroptera; family Phyllostomidae; genus Trachops; species Trachops cirrhosus. Next base: position 46,150,800 of record CM052542.1, on the reverse strand, counting down.
CATATATTGAAGGCATTGCTGATTGTGTCTTAGCATCTGGAGGCGCTATTGAGAGCTACTACAACGCCATGTTTTCTTCTTATTTCCTGGCATTTGACCCATTTTTCCTGCCTGAAGGTTTTTAGGATCTTGGTATCCACAGTATTCTGATACTTCATGATGCTATCTTGGTATTGATCACTTTTATTCAATAAGTTAGTCCTTGCTGGCTCTTATCAATGCAGAGACAGAGTCCTTTGGTTATGGAAAATCTTCTTTTATTAAATATTTGGTAGTACCACTCTTCTTTTTCTCTATTCTTTCAAGAACTTATGTTATTTAGATATATAAACCCCTATATTGCTTAATTTTCTTGTTTTTTTCTTTTAATCTTTGATATCTCTGTCTTTTTATTTCCTTGTAGGTGAGGCTATTTTCCAACATTTTGAACATTATTTTTTGAATACTTTCTCTTTGGTCATCATATTTCTCACTTTCAAGAATTCATTTTTCTCTCCTACTTTTGTAGAGTTCTCTTTTATCAGTGCAATGTTTCCTTTATGATGATATATATTAATTAAGTTTTTATTGCTTTTTTCAAAACATACTGGTCAGAAGATCATAAATTAGGAGTGATTCCAACTGTGATCATTTCTTAACTGCTATACTTTAAATTGAATATTTTTATTTTCAAAAATAAATAAAACATACTTTATTATTAAAAAGTCTACTTCTTTCATTATATTGTTTTTATTTAACTATAGGACTGTTTATTATTATATACACAATGTAAGTATAATAATATAAAATAGCAGTTATTTACATCATTTAATAAACTAGGAATTATTTCTTCCTTTTGCATCTATAATGTTTGTAGAGGATATGTTTGTATTCTGGTCACAATCTCTATTTTAATCAATAGAGACTGACATTTAAGTTTCACTTAGAATCTATACCTTGGGGTCATTGATAATATAGGATAATAAAATTTTCTCACAGATTAGCATATGTGTAGATTTTCTATAAATGCAAGATTAATTTCAATAATTCAAAACTGTGCACTAGCACTTGGTTTTTGTGGGGCTGTGTTTATAGCGTACACTAACTGGGGGGCCATACTTCCAGACAAAACATGCTGTGTTTTCCCCCTCTCATCAAAGCGCAGCACAGGTCCGCCACGTGCGGCAGACTGCGGACCCTCTGCCGCAGTTTGTGCCAAGTGCGTTGCAGATGCTGTGGCAGCAATAATGTATTCGTGATGTGCACAACTACGTTCTGACAGGGCAGTTTCTATTTAGTCAACTTCTGGCCTTTGCAAGGAACATAAATATAGATTGCTTCATATCCTACGCATATCCATCAAATTTAAAATAGAATGGGCCCTTATGAATATAAAAATCCACAAGCACGAGGTGGAATAAAGTAAAAAAATATTATATATAATTTGGAATTATAACAGGTGACCTATGAAGTATTTGTCTGGATGTAGTATGTCTATTTGATTTACGTTACACTCTATTAGTCAAGTAATTCAATAAGTCAAAGAAAGTGCCACATAGGACTTCCGGCCAAGATGGAGGCATAGGTAGACACACTGTGCCTCCTCGCACAACCAAGATAGGGACAACAAAGATATAGAAACAAAATAACAACCAGAACTGACAGAAAATTGAAATTTATGGAAGTCGGACAACCAAGGATTTAAAAATAGACACTTTCAACCAGACCGGTAGGAGGGGCGGAGTCCGGCTGGGTGAGGGACACAGAGCGGAGAGCTGAGCACCCGGGGCGGCACACAAGTCTGCAGCAGGCAGACCCTGGGCACACAAGCAGCAGTGGCTGGTGGGCCCCGGCCAGGGGGTGGCGACTGGCAGACCTAGCAGACCCTGGGCGCACAAGCAGTGGTGGCTGTGGGCCCCGGCCAGGGGGTGGCGACCGGCAGATCCAGCGAGGTGGTCATTGTGAAGCAAGGCACTGCACGCAACTCAGGGTCCCAGCACTGGGAAATAGAGCTTT
>CM052542.1:45967603-46148305 GCA_028533065.1 Trachops cirrhosus | reverse complement strand
AATGTGGGTGGGAGAGGGTGTTCAGGGTGGAGGGGAATGAAGGGGGGATAATAGGACAACTGTAATAGCATAATCAATAAAATATATTTAAAAAAAAAGAAAGTGCCACATAATATCTAAAGTGAAATGTAATGAAAGGTGGGGTTAGCACCACCCAAATACAAATGCAATTCTTTTCAGGGGTGTCAATCTCATTTTCACCAGGAGCCACATGAGCCTCCTGGTTGTCTTCAAAGGGCCAAATCTAATTTTAGGACTGTATAAACATAATTACTGCTTAACTAGGGGCAAGGAGCTTGGTGCTGCTGCTGGGTAGAAACAAGGTGCCGGGCCTGATGAAACAAGGTGGAGGGCCGGATTCAGCTTGCAGGCCTTGTGTTTGCCACCTGTGCTTTAGATAGTTAATGGAATTGAGGTTTATATAGCAATAGAGCCTTAAATTGTGCCATCATTGATAGGTTTTCATTATTAGATTTATGAAGATATTCTTTTTAGCAAATGTGAAAAAACTCAATTTTCCCTTATATATTTTCTCCTTTCTTCCAGAGTAATAGAGATGTTAGCTAAATAGAGTGCAACTCACATAAAGATTACACTTTCAAATATCCTTTTGCATCTGTTTCCCACATGACTAAATTTTTGACTAATGGAACATAAGTAAAATTGATGTGTGTGATTTTCAAGTCTTGCCCTTATTAGGAAGGGGCAATGCCCATTACATTCCCTTTTCCTTCTCTGCCCCCTGTAATGTCTCTAAAGTGGTGAGACTCTTTATACTACTCAGATAAATGCAACACTACAAATAATGGAGCTCTTGATGAAGTCATGCGGTAGGGTCAACAAACATGCTTTTATAACAACAACAACAACAATAATAATAAAGACCTTTAATGTCTTTGAGAAAATCTTTCTTGATCCACTATACCAGAACTAACCTCCCACATTATTATATAATCACTTTGTATGTATTAGCACCTTCTTGTATTTTAACTTTATTCTGTTTGGGATTTATTTTTTATGCTGTGTGTATTTGTTACCTCAATAACACAGTTATGGCTTTTCTTCTCTCAGTTCTAGCAAAAAATGACTAGCATACTCTACTCTAATCCCACTGGATTCCTTGAACAAGCTAAAAATATTTTATCTCAGGGTCTTTGCATTTGCTATTTGCACTATATCAGTCTCTCTGATATAGTTTGTTGTATAACATTATATAAGATATTATGACTCATTTCATTCAGGTCTCTGTTGAAATGTGAATTCTTGCAGATGCCTTCCCCTAACTTATTTCACTTTAACACCTTACTCCACTTATAGCAAGAACAGTAGACCATAATTTTGAGAAATTGCTAAGATAGAAAGTAGGGAATATCCAAGAAAGTTTCCTTGGGTGATGGGAGTGATTTGGGGGACACTGAGCTCAAACAGAGCGCATGGATGGAAGAGGAAGGAAGAAGTATGTTAGGATGATCTCTTAGTGAGATTTATTTGGAGCATTTGAGGAACTGCCCCTTTATCTTCTGATGATTGGCTAAGTAATGTGCAGCTGAGTCATTTGCTCACAGGTTTAAAGGAAGTACTCGTATACCTTGAAACCTGGGAAACAGAATACCCATGTTAGATCATAACTCAAACTGGACTTTGACACCCAACAAGGGTGCTCTATCTTCATTGTTTCCTTTAATTTATTTCCTTATTGAGTTTTAGTCTCTTTCATCACATTATTATCATAACCTCTACTTTATAAAATTCATGTTTCCTTAATTTTTCTTGTCATTAATTGCAATACATTTTTTATCTTTTGCCAAATTTTGCTGGAGTTCTATTTTTTTCCATTTACTTATGTTTAGGTAAAGTAAATTCTATTTAAGTCCGTATGTCACAAAGTACTTTAAGTAGAATCTTCTTGACTATCTTTATGTTCACCTGTACAGTCAGTGCACATGTATTTATCAAGTCTTTATTCTGTGGCAGGCACTATATTTGGCCCTGGAGATATCAAGCTTAACAAGATAGACATCAGACAAACCCTTCAGGAGTTCACATTCTTGTGTGGAAACTTAGGCAATAAGATAAATACATGGGACAATTTTAAGCATCAGTGAGCCCTATGGAGAGAATGACATGTGGGAGTGTAGTAAACCACAACAGTAGGGCCTACTAATATCAGGTAAGGCTTTTCCAAGGACACTAAAATTTAATGCTACAAATTCAATGTTTAAGAACTTTGGTTGTTTATTGAGGGCCCGAGGAGCAGGTACCCTCAGCACCATAGTTTAGGTTATACTGTTTTGTAAAATCATCAGGTTTGTTCCATTAAACCAAGAATATGTTTTGTCTCATTGATAGTGAGCTACCTTGAAGTTCAATTCCTTTCTTCCTTCCCTTCCTGTCCCTTCCTCTTCTCTTCCCTTCCCTTTGATTTGCTTCCCTTCCTTTTCCTTCTTTCTTTCCTTCCTTCCTTCATACATTCATTTTTAATTCTATTTTTAAATCTTAACTTTTCAAAATTAAATTAACTAGTTAATAACATTATATAATTTTCAAGTGTACAAGATTATAATTCAACATCTGTATACTTTACTGCATGCTTCCCACCAGAAGTTTAATTTTCTTCCATTGCCATTTATTTGACCCCTCTTTTCCACTTTGCTCTTCTCCCACTTCCTTTCCCCTCTGGTACCCAACATTATGTTGTCTTTATCTGTGAGCTTGTTTCTGTTTGTTTTGTTAGTTCATTTGAGTGAACCAGTTATGCTATTGAAAATTTAAGTTAGAGAGATGCCACCTAATTAATAAAGTTTTTTACATTATAGCTCAAATATTATTTATCTCTGTATAGTTATTTCTGATAAGTCTACATTTATCTTTCACTATTTCTCATTAGAAAGACAGGTTAGATACTTTTCTAGCCCTGTCTGTACTGATGACGTGAGAAAGTATGGTCTTTATATTCAACCACAAGACCCACTTTTATTTTTGGCCTTCATCGATCAGGGCCTACAAGTACCAGAAGAACTTTCTCATTTATTTCTCATAATGCTGCACCATGCTCATGAACAAGAGAACTGCACATTGATTATCAGCACCCTTCCTTAATTTGATCTAAAACTGTTCTGTATCACCAGAATCTATGGTAGGAGGTTGGTTCGTTACTGGTTTTGGAGTAGACAATATTTTTATCTCTATTTGGAACTTTTTATTGTTGTTAAATTCCTGTTGTAAAGGGGGTTATTAGCTAACATGCACTTATTCCAAAAATTTCATCATATTTGTTGGAAGTCCTTCTTCTTAGTGTTCTTTGATAAGTTTAGATTATTTGTTATTATTTTTTACTTTATATACAAAATATTCTTTCTAATCATTGCTTAACAAATAATATCTATTAGTCATATTAGAAGAAATACAACATGCTATTGTCCTGTCTTTATGAAAAACCCCAGATTTATTTGTTCTGACCTGCTTCTGTAAGCTACAGAAAAAATAAATGGAGGGCATTTTATAATAAAATAATAAACATTTTATGGGAATACATTTAATTGAGTAATTCCTCATCATCTTTCTGAATATTAAGGTATATATGCATACTACAAAGAAGGGATAGCTCTCAATCAGGGAACAGGGAGATAAACTGAAGACAGTATAAGAAGAAACTGGTTAGGAAAAAGTTAAAAAGTATTCTTTGGTTGTGAGGAATTCCAGTCATGATGGAGAGGTAGGTAGATATTCTTTGCCTCCTCACACAACCTAAAGAAGGACAACAACAAATTTAAAAACAAAAAGTAACCAGAAATTCCAGAAAATTAAACTGTATGGAAGTCTGACAACCAAGGATTTAAAGAAGAAATATTCATCCAGACTGGTAGGAGGGGTGGAGACAGGCAGCTGGGCAGAGAGGACTCATGGAAAAGTTGCTCTCTCTGATGGTCTGGGAGAGGCAGCGGCTGTTAGACCAGGTGGTCCCACATTTGTGTGCATATAAACTGGGAGGAAAAACTGTGGAGCAAAACATACTGCACAACCTATGGTTCCAGCATAAAGAAATAAAGTGTCAAAACCTCTGCCTGTAGAAACCTGTGGGGCTTCCAGTGGCAGGAGAAACTCCCAGCCTCACAAGAGAGTTCATTGAAGAGACCCACAGGGTCCTAAAATGTACACAAAAACACCCACCTGAGGATTAGCACCAGAAGGGCCCAATTTCCTTTTGGGTATTAGGGGAAGTGACTGAAAGCCAGCCAAGACCTGAGCAAGTCATTGTTCCCTCTCCAACCCCTGCCACACATACAGCACCAAAATGCAGCCAAAAGTGGGTTGCCCTGCCCTGGTGAGCACCTAAGGCTCTCCCCCTTACTACATCATGGGCATGTCCAGATGATGGCCCAAATGAAAGAATAGATCAAAGCTCCAGAAAAAATACAACTAAGCAATGAAGAGATAGCCAACCTATCAGATGCAGAGTTCAAAATACTGGTAGTCAGGATGCTCACAGAAATGGTTGAGTATGGTCGCAAAATAGAGGAAAAAGTGAAGGCTATGAAAAGTGAAATAATGGAAAATGTACAGGGAGCCAACAGTGAAGGGAAGGAAACCAGGACTCAAATCAATGATTTGGAAGAAATCATTGAGATTTCCTTCAATGGGAAGGAAGAAATAAACATTCAACTGGAACAGAATGAAGAAACAAGAATTCAAAAAATGAGGAGAGGTTTAGGAACCTCTGGGACAACTTTAAATGTTCCAACATCTAAATCATAGGGGTGCCAGAAGGAGAAGAGGAAGAGCAAGAAATTGAAAATTTATTTGAAAACATAATAAAGAAGAACTTCCTCAATCTGGCAAAGGCAATAGACTTCCAGGAAGTCCAGAAAGCTCAGAAAATCCCAATGAATTTGGACCCAAGGAAACACACACCAAGACACATCACAGTTAAACTACCCAAGATTAAAGATAAGGAGAGAATTTTAAAAGCAGCAAGAGGAAAGGAGACAGTTACTTACAAAGGAGTTCCCATAAGACTATCAGCTGATTTCTCAAAAGAAACCTTTTGAGAGAAGGGCTGGAAAGAAATATTTGAAGTCATGAAAGGCAAGGACCTACAGCCGAGATTACTCTACTCAGCAAAGCTATCATTTAGAATGGAAGGGCAGATAAAATGCTTCCCAGATATGGTCAGGTTAAAGGAGCTCATCATAACCAAGCTCTTATTATATGAAATGTTAAAGGGCCTTATGTAAGAAAAAGAAGAAAAATACAAACAGTAAAATGACAACAAACTTATAATCAATAACTGAACCTAAAAAAACAAAAACAAAAGTGAACTAAGCAAACAACTAGAACAATAACAGAATCACAGAAGTGGAGATCACATGGAGGATTATCTGTGGGTAAGGGGATAATGTGGGTAAAGGTACAGGGAATAAGAAGCATAAACGGTAGGTACAAAATAGACAAGGGCAGGTTAAGAATAGTATGGGAAATGGAGAAGCCAAAGAGCTTATATATATGACCCATGGACATGAACTAAGGTGAGGGAATGATGGTTGGGGAGTACATGGTAGAGGAGAATAAAGGGGAGAAAAAAATGGGGCAACTGTAATAGCATAACCAATAAAATATATTAAAACACAATAAAAAATAAAAAGCGCACTTTGCTTTTCTGCACTCTTAGCATTACAAAACTTATCATACATACTTTAAATATAATGAGCTAACCCAAGATTGTTCACATTTCTCTTTCCTCCAAAAACTGGCTAAGTAATAGAGAAAATATTCCCTGGAGAATCATGGCACATAACACTGAGGATATCGCCTGTATTATTACTCCTTTGTAATATTTCAGGTCAATGATTTCAGGGAAAAAAATAAAACCAAAAGCCATGCTAAAACAAAAGGAAAAATAATATTTTAATAACTCCCCTTTGTTTGCAATGATCATTATCAAACTGTGGTGCTTGCATCTGAAGGGTATATAAGACTGTGGTGTAGGTAGAAAATTTTAAAATTCCATTATGTTTATTTTATCTTATACTTTAAACATTTGTTTTGTTTGCATATGTTCTATATAAGTTAGTATAGTAGAACACACATCTAACATATAAATAATTAAATGAGTCCACAAATCTTAGAGACACATGGTTATACATTTTTATTAATAGAGTACATAATGAAGAAAAAATATTTTGGCATAGCACAGGATGCAGATCAAACTCACCATCCATCCTCCACTGAGTATTTTTTTTTGGAACTTTGTCAAAAATCAATTTACTATACTTGTGTAGGCCTATTCCTAGATTTTCTATTCTGTCCCATTATTATGAGTCTATTCCTTTATCAATATCACACTGTCCTGATCCATATAGCTATACAATAGGCCAGCCTTGACATCAGATAGAGTGATTTCTTCTACTTGCTATCTCAATTTCTACTGTACTATCTGAGAATTAGATTGCCTTACTCTGATTTCATAAATAAGGAAACCAAAGATGAGAGAGTTTTAATGCACTGTTTATTGTCATAAAACTTGCAATGATGTCCTGGTTTCCTAATCTAAGGCAAAGCAAGTTTCTGTTCATATTTACTTTGTAGACTGGGAAGGTAGACAACTATATTGTAATTTTAAAATTTTTCAACGAAAAGAAGAAAAACAGAGAGTTGCATCAAGTAGAAAATGTATAGTATTACAGTGCTTCCTTTAGATTAGTCAAGGGTCTGTATCTGGAAAACGAGAACACTGTAAAGAAAGCTGTAATCACTGTTTCAGCCTCGTGTGCTGCTCCCAGTCCCATAGAACTACCATGGAAAATCTCCTGGGAAAGGAAAACATGAGGTGTTGACTAATGTTTGCTGCCTTACTTGAGGCTCTGCCAAAATAATGTCTTAAATTTAAGTAAAACACATATTTTATTTGTAATCATAATGAAGTCCCCGATTTGAATTTTGGTAAACAGCTGGATGGTCTAGAACAACTATATATTTCTGCAATCTGAAAAATCTTGGGAAACTTCACTTGTTTGAGTAAAAATATACTAAAATTGAATTGTTGGGCATGAGGGGGCATTTGCAGTGTTCCTGGCTATCCAAATTAACCGAATCATTCTGGTTGCCTACACAGCCGATTGGAATGAATGCTGCTTGATTAGGATGAAATCAAACCAAATGACAAGGTTTTTTTTAAATCTCTTTTTAGACAACATTTTAACTAAAACCAATATAACCTATTATATAATATGTAAGACTTTTGGTCTGCAAGTGTTCCAGTAATAGCCAAACTAACATATCTTTATATTGGGTCAGAGAACCTTACATTAAACCAAAATGGATGCTTGAATAAATATAAGAGCTTTAGACAGGTATGAATACTATAGATTTTCTAACATTTTTAATTAGTTTCTTTAAAAATACTATATTATTATACACTCTGGGCTAAATCTCAAAATAATAATAAAATCTTCAAATAATGCTTGCAAAGGGCTACTATGAAGCACAGAGTAGGTGTTTTAATATAAAGTTTTAGAATAATTAAGTAATTATTTTTACAAAATTTCTTCAACTTTTGGTTACTGTGTATACTGACCTTTCATCTGAATGATCATTATGATCTCTATCACTTAAAACTCAACTTGTTCCTAACTAATTATCTTTACCAGTCTTTCAAAAACTTGTTCACCTCTCATCAGATACTAAATCCAACAGTCACTTCATTTTCTTCTTTTTTTCTCCTAGTTTCCAAGTACTAACCTAGCACAATACTTCCAGCTATTTTAAAGTATCTTTTCTGTATCACCATATCTCCACTTAATTCAGTTTCTTACCAACTATCACCCAGAACATTGCCATTGTCTTCTAATTTCCTGCCAGTAGTCCCCTCCTCCACCAAAGCAACTTCCATCTGTTGATCCAAAAAGTAAGATCCATTCACCAGAGCACTGGAATCAAATAGAGGTTTTTTCACCTAGCTTCACAAAAGATATGTGTAAAAGAAGAACATGTCTGCCAAAAATTCTGGCATGCCTTGAGATAAATAATCAATTTTTCTATGAACTACAAAGCTTTAGAACTAACTCTATTTACATTATATATAATGTTTTATATATGTGATATATATGTCATTATATATGATATATGATTTGATATAGATGACATATTATATATGACATATATCATGAATTATATACATACAAGTACATCTATTCATTCACATGTGAGTATCTAATGGCTGCATTGCAAATGTCCCCCAAGGGACAGGATGAACAATACAGTTCTCAAACTTGGCATTTGTGTATTTTGTCTTTGCTTACATAAACCCTAATTTTTCTTTCAACTCTCTGCTTCACTCAACACTTATAGCACTTAAATTCTTACTCTGCTTCCGAGAGAACAATATTATTTCTCCACGGAGAAGCAGCATATTGTAGTACAATAAACATTTTGGATTAGGAATCAGAGAGAACATAATGCAGACTTCTCGGAACCCAGTGCAGAGCCCCTTCGCTGTCCACTCGGCCCGCATGGCTTCAGGTCTGACCCATTTGAGTTTCTTTTCCCTTCTCTTCCTTCTCTTTACAGGGAAGGCGCAGAGAGGGAGGGAGCTGGATGTGCAGACAAAAGCTGCTTCATAATAAAAATCACTGGTCTCTCTAACAATACTATGTGAAAAAAACCCTATCTTTCTTTCTCAACCCAGCATAACACAGAATACCCTACCACCTCCCTGCCTAGAAGTGGGCTGCTGCTTTTAGTAATCATTCTTTAAAAAAAAAAAGGCACATTTTAAATTCCAAATCTTCCATTCAGCTTAGATTTTTCAAGTTACCTAAAATCTTTGAAGCTTGGTTTGTCAGATACAACTGGATATGTAATGCTTGCAACTTCAGAAGTAATTAGTCATAACAAAAATAATAGCTAATCTTCATTACCGCTTTGGATTAAATGAACGCATGTGTGTGCACAGCACTGATATGCAACATGGGCCAACTGCACGCCATTTTACTTTCCTACTTATTCTTACAATATTAGCAGCTAAACAATAAAATCATAATAACATTGTTTTTGTGTTATACATCCAAGTATCAAAAAATCTAAAGAATTTTAAAATATTAAAAATGAAACACAAGAGTACAGAGAATAAATGAGGGAAACTCCTGGGGAAGGTCATAGACAAAAGGACCTTAAAGGAGAGGATGTATAGTGACCCAAAGGAGGGAAGTCAGAAGGCACTTGGCTCTATGCATAGATCCATAAGAAAAAACCTATTGTTTTAAACTAATATAGCTGCATAATTTTTTCACTGAATTTACAGAAACCCTGTTACAAAGTTCTTTATTTGCCAATAGAAGTTAAGTGCCTTCTATTCCCAGTAAAATTGACTTTGTGTAGTAATGACTTATTTTAGTTCTTTGAACCTTATTCCTGGGACTTTTGTAAATTTGAGAGTATTCAGTTGCTCATTAACATCCTAATTTACATGTCCCTAGTGCTGCTACAGCTGCTTGATTCAGCATTAGATCATTATTGGAAATGCTGTAGTAGAATCAGAGGTAAATGTTCTCTTGCTTCATGGGACATATGCTGAACAAGCAGAGGTATTCATAAGCAAAAAAATACTTAGTATACGTAAAACATATAACAAAACTAGACAGTCACAGACTTTTTTTTGATTGAGACAATACATTATTGTGATGGTATTTACCAAATTTAGTGCATAGAACTTGATTTATAGGCATTTTACTAACTTGCTACTTATGAGTGTTTTTACTTTGGCTGGATACACATACATAAATTTGTCACACTTAGTGACTATTTGACTATTTGAGTCAAATAGTAGATAATGCTCTACTATATTAGACATACCAAGTGTTAGAGTGTAGACCCCCTGTTAAGGTTTTCCATACACTTAAAGCATACAGCATGCCAGCATTTTATTATGGGGATAGACTCAGAAAAAAACCGGGTTAAACCCCTGTACATGTAAAGTGTTCCTGAAATGTTGATGGGGATATGTTGATAGTCATCAAGGATTTAGTTTTACTATGTATATAAATAATAATTCAATGCATTTGCACTTAGAAGTCAATAAAGTCTGTAAAGGAAGACTAAAGGTATTCCTGAAAAGGATAATTAATAGAACTAATAATTAATTAGTAGTATAGACTAAATACTGTGCTAGGTGCTGTGGTAGAGACTGCAACTCTCCCCCAGGATCAATTTTCTTTTTTATTCTTATATATATTTTTGGTATTAGACTCCCAAACTTCAAAACTGAGGCTAAGAACCAGGCTGGCCTGCTAGCAGCCACACTAGCCATTTGATGAAGTTTGGGCCAGTGGGATGGAAGGTGAAACAGGGTGGACATCATGCGTCAGTTTCCTGAAAATAAGTTGCCTGCCCTGGACTTCCACTCTATCTTGTCCTCCCCAAACAGGAATGAGGAGATAGAGGTCCGCCAGCTACAACCACGAGTGAAATTATTTCATAGGATATAAGAAAACATCAAGATATGTTAGATAGCTGTTAGGAATGAGCCATCAGAGGGTAAATAAAGACAGGGGCCTCACCATTACAATCTAACAAAGAACTTAACACAGTAGGCTAGAAGCAAAATGAAAACATGTCTCACCAATTAACTCAGCAGTGCTGAGCTCAGTTTGATAAGATTGCCAGTGTCCCAAGCATGGAAGCAAATAGCACAGAGGGAGGGGAGAGTCCTTGAAACTTCTGAGAAAGGGGCCTCTGTAACAATCTCACGAAGATTGCTGGGTGTCCTGAATATTACAAGCAGAAGGAAGTAGGGTAGTCCTTGAGATTCTGTTCTGGGAAAGGGGGCCTCTGTAACAATTTCACTAACTAAGACAAAGAACCTTTACTAACTGAGAAGTGAAGCCTTCATAGTGTACATTATTCCCAAAGAGGAGAAGGAGGGAGACCTAGAAGCCAGCTGAAGTGTATAACTCCTGAATTCCAATATATACTTGTAGCTTCAGCTCAAGTGTATAGAACAAACTAACTTTCTTTCCTCTACACATAGGGCATTTACACTAGCTGGGTGCCTGCTTACACCTTTGTGCTTGTATGTATTTCATAATTAAACTTGTTATCTCATTTCCACTACACATGTTTGTCTCTTGCTTGAATTCATATCTTGCAAGTGAGACAAGAACCAAGGCAGGGGAGAGAGCCTCTTGACTTGGGTCTCTCTCTCCCCATTCATAACAGATATAAAGAATTTAAGTCCCCGAATGGCATTATAAAGCAGATCTCACCTACTCACCTTGGTCTGTTCGGTGGCACAGAAATAAATCCCTTTTTGATGTAACTATAATTTTAGGTCTTTTTTGTTATAGCATTTTAGCCTATACCTTGTATAATAAATGGGCTTTATATATTTCCCTTCATTTAATCTTTAAAAGATGGCATGAGTATTTTTATCTCTATGTTAATATTCAAGAAATTGGGCTATGTAATGATCAAGTCTTCAGCTCACTGATTGGAATATATAACTCATGCCCTCTTAACAATCATTTGTTTTTTTTCAAATTTATATCCTCCTTCCATTGCTGTGTAATTTATTCTTTTTTAATTTTTATTTTATTTTTATTGATGAAAGAGAGTGGGAGGGGGAGAGAGAGAGAGAGAGAGAGAGAGAGAGAGAGAGACATCCATTTGTTGTTCCACTTATTTATGAATTCACTGGTTGATTCTTGTATGTGCCATGACTGGGATTTGAACTCACAACCTTGGCATATCAGGTCGATGCTAGAACAAACTGAGCTACCTGACCAGGACCCATGTTATTTGTTCTTGAACATCTCTCTCTCCTTTGTTTCTGGGCATCCAGCTCCTCGGTGACTTTACTGGTGTTGTCTAGCTATTCAGTCGTCTCTGGATTCAGCATTTCCCAGAGCTACAGTGGTGAGGCATTTTAGTTTGTAATGACTAAATTTTTCAGGATACATAACTGAGTGAAAAACTATATTGAAAAAGTTCCATATGTTATGCGCTCATGAGAACCAAAGAGAAATAAATCTGATTGCATTAAAAAGACCAGTTCAATGAAATAAACATGCTCTGTTCCTTGCAGGCAGGTGTAGCATATGAAACCTGGTTTACTGCACACATTGACAACTTCTGTTCCTGACTCACAGTCTTGCTCTCCTCCACACATCCTTAGTGATTTACATATCAATGACGTCCACAGAAACTGGCATTTCCATTCTTGTTCCTTCCCTCTTTACCTCCAGTGACTATTTCCTCTACTCCACCTCAGCCGTCTGCTCTTCTGGACACATGTTGGATGTTGTCATCATCTGAAACTGAGCCTTCTCTTAGATCTGGATTTCAAGTATCTCAGTATATAACTACACTTTCTATTCTAAGACATTTACTTTAGAAGCATAGCTTTAATTCTTCAACTTCCTTCTGAACTAAAACACAAGCTCCACCTTTTTTCATGTCACTGTGCCTCTTCCCTCCTGTCTTTACTGCATTCCTTGTTCAGGTGAAATTCCTTAGTCTATAATTATAATCACACCTGGGCAACCATTCTCACTTCACTTGCCCCCTCTCCCTCTGCTGTTATCACCTGATATACCCCTAGCCCTAGAGAAACCAAATTATTTTCTCCTCTGTGCCTGTATCCAAGGAAATGAATATCACCAGAGAAAAATAATCTAGCACTGATTTCACTTAAAATTCATAATTATGATCCTTAAACAGGTCCCTGGTTCTGTACATCACTTCCGCTGTGTTCTCCTATAAAATTCATTTCTCACTTTCTAAAATTATTATTTCACATCTTGTCCCATCTGCTTCTGTTTCCTCCAGTTAAGATGGATAAAGGCTTCCTTCTCTTCTCCTTGTGTTCTATATTCCATCCTTTTCATCTTCTTGAGGAACTGACTTCAACTATTAACAATGCAACTCTTTCATTATCTTTTTAAAATTTTTAAAAAGATTTTTTTTTATTTTTAGATAGAGGGGAAGGGAAGGAGAGAGGGAGAGAAACATCAATGTGTGCTTGTCTCTTGAGAGCTTCTTACTGGGGACCTGGCCTGCAACCCAGGCATGTGCCCTGTCTGGGAATAGAACCAGTGACCCTTTTGTTCGCAGTCCCACACTCAATTCACTGAGCTCTACCAGCCAGGGCTCTTTCTCTTTTTAAAAATTTTTTTGCCCTGGCTGGTGTGGCTTGGTGGATTGAGTGCTGGACTGCGAAACAGAGAGTCACTGGTTCAGCTCCTGGTCAGGGCACATGCCTGGGTTGTGGCCCTGGTCCCCAGTAGGGGGCACATGAGAGGCAACAACACATTGATATTTCTCTCCCTCTCTTTCTTCTTCCTTTCCTCTCTTTCTAAAAAAAAATAAAATCTTAATTTTTTTTACCTCAGCCAGTCAAAGGGACACTTTGACAATAATCTCCATTTTCTGTATCCCTGTTTTCTCCTTTTCTACTGTGCATCATTTCCATCAGTATGTAAACCTCCAGAGTATTCCTGGTGTACCAAGAAATCTGCCCTCACTCCCACATATGCCCCCTTATTTCTCCACATTTGTTTGCTTCCATTCATAGTAAAATAGTTTGAGAGAATCATCCAATTTCTTCAAACTATGTTTCTTCAGTTAACTTTTCTTGTTGGTCTCATGTCCTCATAAGGCCACTGAAATTGCTGGTTTCTATTTTATTTTACTGTCATTTGAATCATCTTTCAACATAGTTGACCACTCTCTTTTTGAGTAAATCCTTCTCAATGTTTATAACATTATGCTGTACTGTATTGTATTTTCTTCCAAGGGTTTTAGCACTTCTTTCTGTATGCAACTGGTAAAATTCTGTATGGATCTCAGTTCTTGGTCTTTGTCTTTATATTTTCTTGCTAGATGAGTTCATCCATTCCTGCAACTTTGAAAACCATCTTTATGTTGTCAACTTTCATCCTTCTATCTACAGTACTGACATTTTTCCTGATAATTAGACTTTTATAATGGAAAGAACATTTGGTTTTCCCATTTGCATACTTCATGATCATCTCAGTTAGCATACCATCCTTTAGCACTATTGACTTTCCCCCAAAACCTGTTTTTACCCATATTCTCTTATCTCACTGTGGTACTAATGTTACAGAATAGACCCGGGGTTGGGGTGAACAATATACTATCACCAAATGGACCCCCACTTCTGCCCTGGGTGTCCCCCTGCTTACTAGGTTTGCCTTGCCTGCCACCACAGAAAGATGTCTCTTAATGCCAGAGATTGGTGAAAAGGACAGGAATTATTTATTCAAAAATTTATACAGATTTAGAGCAATGACTTAATGTCTTCATTAAAATGCTGAAGTCCTTTACAATACCCACAAACACACACAGTCCTTCCTTCTCCCTCTGCCCAGTCTGGGGTAGCATATCTCAGGAAAAGAGGTAGAAGTCTGTAGCTCAGGTAGCCCCTCAGTTCTTGGCACCATCAGCTGTGTCACCGCTGAGATATCCAGTTAATCCAAAACCACGTGGCACCTTCTCATGGCACACCAGCAAGAGTCCTTTCACCCCTTTCTTTACCAGTAAGGTCTCTCCTGCTTTCTAAGCCATGTGGCAAAAGGGAGCACCCCAAAGCCTCGTGGTCCCCAACCTGGTATATCGGCCGTGCCTGGGTTTAAATCCCAACACCAATCTTCCTCTGAAGCCCCATTTCCGACTCCTCCCACAATTGGCCGCAGCTGCCAGCATTCCCATATTTTTCCAGCTTTACTGGGCTGCCATAGTAAGTCCGGGCAGACATAGCCCTACGGCGTGGAGTCAATCATCTCCAAGTTCTCATGTAAGTGCTGTAACCAGGGAGAATTGCCTCCCAGTTGCATCCTACCTGGAAGTCACTCCCATATCCCTGGCTCTAAGCATGGCCACAGCTATTTAACACATCTATGAAACCAATTAAAAGTTATAGATATGTTAAATGACCATGCCAGCGGTAAACTGCAAAACTGTTGCTATGCAAAACAGCTCTCAAAGGCCCTGCTCCATGTATCCCATCCCCCAGTTCAGACTTGTCAGTGTGAGGACCTCCTATATATATTTTTTTCTAGTATTTCCTGGACACCCTGAATTCTGGACACCATTACAAATCCCTATTTGGGGGCCCCCTGGCTGCACACTGTATCACTAATACTAAATCATAAACTCAGAAACCTGATAATCCTTCCAGATATCTCCATTTCTTATAGTTGCATATCCAATCTGTTTCAGTTCCATCGGTTCTATACACTGTATTTTAAATACATCTGCTCCACTCGGCCATCATTGCTTCTACCCTAGAATGAGTAATCATCTTCAATCTGCATTATCTCCATACTTGTCTCCATAGTTTCACTTTGCATCCTTAAACCCTATTCATTAAACCCTCATATGATCATATTTTCTAACTTAAAACTCTTATATATAATCCCATTGTCCTTGAAAAAAGTCTGTTATCATTTTTGTTATTATTATTATTTAGTCACTGCCTGCCAATAAGCACACACTATTGCTTGCTTACTTTTCCAACTCATATTATGTCCCTATCTCCCTTGCTTCATGCCTTTAGCCACACTGACCTTCCAATAGTCCCTTGTGCGGCCATGCACTGTGTAATGAGATACTGGTCATCAATGTGCCACAAAATCCACAGTGGTCCCATAAGTTTATAATAAAACTGAAAAGTTCTTACCACCTAGTGATGTCATAGCCATCATAATGTCCTAGCACAGCACATTAAAAAAAATACTTAACATTGTGTTATTATTGTGTACTGCTTAGAAACTTCATTTTTTTTAAAGATTTTATTTATTTATCTTCAGAGGGGAAGGGAAGGAGAGAGGGAGAGAAATATCAATGTGTGGTTGCTTCCTGTGCATTCCCTGCTGGGAACTGGCCTGAAACCCAGGCATGTGCCCTGACTGGGAATCGAAGCGTGATCTCTTGGTTCACAGGCCCGTGCTTAATCCACTAAGCTACACCAGCCAGGGCAGAAACTTCATTTTTTTAGTATGACTTTTTCCATAATTCAAGCCAGCTTTGTCCAGTCTAATAGCACTATGACTCACTTTCCCCCTTTTATTCAGATCCTTCCATGCTTAGATTCATGTTCACTCCCTGGATCATTAAACCCGTAGGACCTCAGATCCTGGTTAGTGTTAAACAGCCTTAAGGAAAAATCCTCAAGTCTTTTGATTAAGGGAACAGAGATTCAGTTAAACTAGATAACATCTTGACCTAGTTGTGTTTCATCCCCTGGTTTATGAAAGAGAACTAGACAGAATGACACTGTGGCTGACATCAGGACCTGCCACAATGATCAACTATTTCATATCCTGGTCTCAACCAATCAGTAGAGCCCATAACCCAGACTCCCTTAGTCCTCATGACTAATTATTTTCCCCCATATAATCTATCCCCTTGGGGCCTTCGGGGAGCCACGTCTTAGAGTGCTTATTCACCTATATCTTCAGACTGGGTGCAGTTTCCTTAATCAAACTTTTATTTTCTGTGCTGAAAACTTCTCTTCACAGCTGTCAGTTTGTTTTCTGCATCTATGAGCCTGTTTCTATTTTGTTTGTTTGCTATAGGATGTAGCCAAGGTGTGTAGAAGGCTGTCCGATAGAGGTTTGGGTAATTGAACTCTATGACGTTCTCACAACTGGGAAATCACCACCAAATGACACATTTCACAGAAATCCCCATCATTAAACTATGCAGAGTTTGAGGCTGACCTGAGCAATACAAATAAACTCTTTTTTAAAATATCGTTACATGTATCAGGTGTGTAGGTTCAAGGTCATGACTACCTTGACCATTATGGCTTAACATTAGTCATGTGCTAATGTGTGTGCACCCAATATACATAACAATATTTAAGAAAAGAGTTTCCTTGTATTGCTCAGATCAGCCTCGACCTCCACAGGATGAAGCAGCACATGGTTATACTTGCCAAGCACTTTTCTAGCTCAGCTTCTGCAGTTCTTTTTCCTTGGGACTAGAATCATCTTATTTCAAGTTCCTTGAAATCTGGCCTCTTCTCATCTTTTAGGTTTAAGTTTAAATATCTCTGAAAAGAGCAATTTTTTTCTATTTGTAAATCTGGTAAAAAATTAAGCAGAAGTATTGTTTGCTTGTTTATTGTTAATGCATATCATCATTTCCAAGTTACCTTCATGACATAGAGTATCTAATGTAAGGGAAGTTTTATAGAATTACCTCTGTTTTCAAAATTATTTCTAGAAGAAGAAGTGTTAATGAAGAAAAACTTTGTGGACAAACTCTTTGAAAAATAAAACTTCAGCATAGTTATTTAAGGTGACAATTAATGCAAGTTTGTCGTTGTCATTGTTCTGATTATTCAGGGTCACAGTCAAGTTGCTGCAGCTTGTGCTTAGCTGTGAAATAGCAACAAAATTTAGTCAGTGCATACTACTATTAAACACCGCACTGTGCTGTTTATCTAAGCATTATAGTTTCTCACTCCAAATTTAATTCTGAAAAGAACCTAGGGGACAGGATTAAAGCCAATATGGATTAAGGTCCTTAGAAAACTATTCGTGACATAGTAGCTAATGGAGTGTGTATTCTGTATAAAGCAGTCTTAAAAATTCAATTTGATTGATAATACGTGTTACTGAATATTATATTGGAATGGTGCTGCTTTTGTAATTAAATGTCTGTCTTGCTTTCATAAAACTTTCATAATTTGTTTACTGTCTAAAGGTGAAACTGGACTCAGCAAGACTAGTTTTATTTTACTACCCTTCAAAAATATAGTGATCTGTTTCATAAAAATGGTAAATATCATAGACATTAATGCTTTAAGTGCTGATTTTACCTAAAAGAGTTTTGCTCAAACCAATTTGAGTGTATCTTTGTATAATAATGTCCTACAAAAATGTTTTGAGTTACAGATTCCTACCAGTTGATTAAAATAAGCCATATGTTATACCTTTCTCTTAACTTTTTTCTGATTTCTATCTTATAAGGCCCTCCTTTCTTTGAAAGAAATTCTGTGAATTCCATTTCATAATGGCTGTAATATATACTCTCTATTAATTCAACATTAACTAATAATAAAGTTATGTCATCACAGCTTTTAATAGCCTCAGCTTCTACTCAAGACTCATTTTTACAAAGCTGTTTTCAAAAATCATCTTCCATAATTTGAATGTGCTGGTATATTTCAAAATGATTCCTTTCCCCCTCTCCTTGTCGGTAGCCTAGAGGACTTTCTCTCTCGTGGTGAGGACCTGGGAGAGCTCCCAGCCGTAACACACACAAACGTATGGAAGCCCCTGATGACTAGGTCCTCCTGGAGTTTTTTATTTCTCAGACTCGTCCGCATAGAGTCTGTAGGCATTCGTCAATCACAGTTCAGGCTGCTCTACTTCTGCCCTGGCTCCCAGGAGGAATTTCACTCACCGCCTTCTGCTCCAGTAAGTTGTGTTTTCCATGGACAGGTGCTGGAATGTGTGTAGAAGTCCCAGGTTAATCACAAATTATTAATCCTCCCACCACCCTTTAGCCCTTCCTCTGGTGGGCTGATGACTTCTTCTATTGAAGGCACTTTTGAGACAACCTCTGGTCAATGAGGGACACTTTCTATGCTCTGGGGAAATACCAGGAAAATCATAAGACAGATTTTTCTGGTACTTATCAGGTCTTTGTAGAAAATTGGCCTTTGTCAGAGTGCCTTAGTAGGTTTTTAATAAATAATTAAGGATTTGATTTAAGCAGATAGAAATATCCAGAATATTGTTTAGCATCCACATCAGAATCATTTGTGAAGTTTTAAAATTGTAGATGTTTATAGGCTCTACTCCATTAAGGTTTCTTTAGGGTTTTTTTTTCCTTTTTTACAAATGAGAAAAGCTTTTTATTTTTGTATTTCCAACTCATAGGAGAACTTAGAGAAATGGCTTTCCAGAAATTTGAGCGGATGATATGGAAGCTGATGAACTAGGCCAACTTGGTAGGATAGAAGACAGATGTCACCTACCAGGGCAGATGCCTGTCCTGCTCAGAAATTCCTCCCTGTCCTGCTCAGTATTGACATGGACTACATGAAGACGGAGCCCCTAGTGAGGTGACTCATTGATAATGTGACACTGTGGAATGAGTAGGGGCTTGGAAGTCATTTTGGTCTGGACTATGATCCTGGCTTGGCTGTTTACTTGAGCCACAGCTTCCTCCCATGTTAAAAGCAGATACGAATACCCATCATGTCCTTGTAATGCTTAAAAAACATAATGAAACTGACCAATACCTGGCAAAGAGATAGGGCTGAGTAAATATTTCTCTCATACAATTCCCCATCTCTGTACATGCCACACTCACACTACATGTGATTGAATATGACTGAGAAAGATAGGCTCACCGCACTGATGGGCTAATTCTAATGGCTGTATTTACAGCAACAGACTTGCATAGAGGTGCAAAGAGAATTGGTTGGATTATTTTAATTAAAATGGATGGTCACTAGATTATTATCATTAACAGTTATTCCTAAAGGAAAAGGCATGCTTTCTTTTTAAATTCTCTAATTTGTTATTTTACTGAATGAAAAAAAATAATGTATGAGTATGTAAGGTGGGATGACTTTATGCAGAGAAGTGTCTTTTGACTTTTCTCCTTAATCTAAGTGGTGTTTGTCTTGATGCTAACACTATTTTCTTCTATGTTCTTTTATTTTCTGAATTTTATTCTATCTTGAACCATGTTATCTAGCTTTGCTAAATTTTCCCTGTGAGAAAATGATTTTGAACTTGTCAGTCCATCAGACATGATGACTGGGAAATATGTGAAAGAAGATACAAGATGTATTTACCAGAAAGCTGAAAATATAAGGAAGTGTTTTCTACTTGTCACTATAAAAAAGCATGACAAATTTATTGTTATCCAGACGTCACAGTTGTCAGCTTTTCTACATATATTGGTCACATAGGTGCTTATGGTTGTCACTAGCAGTAGAACTGAAGGTGTCTTTAGAAAAACACTAAACATCAGTGCATTCCCAGAATGGGAAATGCCCCTTATTCCTAGTAAGACAACAGATATCAAAAGGTCTGTGATTTGTTCACTATGCGATTAGACAACCTTGGCAATGAGGAAAACTATGTTGTTTTGATAGGTCTTGGGGGAAAGTAGGTTTGCTTCTTTGAATGTTCATCCCAGTTTCTAACCAGTTTTCCTATAAATGTGTGTAGCTGGTTGTAAAGGTGTCATATGAAAGAGCATTTATCAAACATCAAAGTACAAGACAAGGAAAATAAACTTTCCAGGGATGTAGGAGACCAGTCTGCATGGTGTGGGCCCAGCTCCCACTCGGAGATGCACAGGACCCATGCCCACGGATAGGTTCTCCCGTGGGGAATCAGGCCTGTAATATGCCTAGGCCGCTTTGAATCTTGCTCTTGCTAAAAAACTCCCTCACCCTGAATTGAGGACATTGACTGCAAAGTAACTTCCAAGGATGAGTGTAACCAGTTCAACCACTTTTGTCTTTTCATTTGCAAATATCCCTCTTCCGTGATGTGATTAGCAGCGTTGGCACCTTTGTTTTCTGTAAAAGGTAACCACCTAAAGCAAACCTGTGCATAGTAAATGAGGACCATCATGTAATGTGCCAAGAAACCTAATAAAGGATGGTCACAGCAAGGGCCAAGGCTTTTGCTCCCCTTGAGAGAAAAGCCATGCTGTCCCTTTTCCTATATCAGACTCGGTAGTCCGTGTGAATGTCTTATTTCATCCATAATGACTCAGACACTATGGGCCGGTGTCTGCATCACAGGGAGACTGCATGTGCCAGGCATTGTATAAAATGCTGGGGATACATAAGTGTATTCAGGAAGACCCTGATTTGCAAGACACAGTCAATGGATGGGCAAAATAAAAGCTCCACTGTAAGTGTAGTTTTTGCTGGGATAGAGCTGCACACAGAGATGTGCAGGAGTTAAGGGAGATGTATTTGATGAGATGATTACTATCGGTGTGTACAATGCAGGAGGAGGTGTTAGGAAAAAGCATTTTAGGCCAGTGGAGTAACTGACACAAAGCCACTGAGGCAAGAATGTGGCGGGAGCTTTGGGGTACTGGTTGTTCAGTGCCGCGTGGGTTTGGAGTGGGGACAGTCATGGCAATAAGTGATGCAGGTAAGGCAGAGAGGACTCAGATCCATACATTTCTCCATGGTACAAACACCCTACTTTTTACCCTAAAAATTATAGGGTACCTGTATAAAGGTGATAAACATTTGTAGACAGGTTTTATAGTGGCATGGAAAATAGATAGGATGGGAATACTATTAGGATGAAATCCCTTTGGTTAAGGGCTGTACCACTGTTACCAAGATTTTAGTCCCCAGAGTGAGCCCCATAAATGTTACAAGAAGAGAATGTTAAATTACACAGGAACAGATCATTAGTACTTGTATTTCTGTAACCGAGGACAAATAATACACTCTCAAAAGCAAGCAAGATTTGTGTCTGCCTCCAGGGACACTCCTCATTAGGCAGTGGCAGCACTGTCATGGCACAAGGATGGAGAACCACGCTGCACGTGAGGACTCGTGGTGGAGAGGCGTTTTCAGCAGTGAGAGAGCAGGGTGCACCTTCAGCTATGCCATCCAGGAATGCAGTCCCAGATGCTGCCAAGAAGAGCCTTCTGTCAGCCAGCAGTAAGGCCTGGATTATTGCTCCTTACTTCAAATCTGTCTGCCATTATCTGAAACTCACAAATCTGGTTGAATTCAGAAAAAATCAAGAAATAAATTAGTCCATTAAATTATAGAAAATTGCATTTAATGTGTTTAAGACTTTGGGTTTCACAATTCCCCAGAAATAATAAAATGCACGTGAAGACACTTTGAAACTGCCTATATGAATCCAACCTTTTTGCTTCAGTAATTGTCTTAATACTTATATGGGGTATAGTTCAGAAAAGGGGAATGGACTTATTCCATATAGTTCCAGAAGATAGACCTAGGTATTAGGGGTAAGGGAGATTTACAGGGAAATAGACTTTATTTCAAAATAAAAATATTTCTAAAGCCTCAGAGCTTCCAAATTCTAAAAAGCACTAAGTTACTATGGCAGGGAGTGTATAGATTAGATCTATATTAGTTTGGAAATTGGTTCTAGTCTGTGAAGTTTTCTTTTGAAATTTTAAATAATTTTTGTTTTATCAAGGTACACCCATGTAACCAACATTCAGGTGTAGAAATATAATATATAATAAAGATAAAAGTGAAAAAATATGTATAAGTTGTAATAACTTTTCTACAAAATTAAATGTACAGGGTGTTCAGTGAAAAGCCTGTCTCCTCCTCAGACCGTCTTTCCTAGTTTGGTGGGGTTTAGATACCCTTTCTACTGAGAAGTTATATTTGTAGATTTTTGTCTTCCTTAGTTGATATTTATATTGTCTTTAAATAGTCAAAATGATGAGTTATCAAAATAACATTAGCTCTCCTGGATGCTTCTTGAAATGCATGTCTTTCATCAGCCATGAAACCCTGGAGTGTGGATAACTCCCTGTAAGAGATGGTGAAAAGGGCATTTGTTCATTGGCTAGATGAGGAATAGGGCAACCTCATCTATTCAAACAAATAGAACCAAATAAATACTGTTTTATTTCAAGAGTGAAGGACATTTTTCCTGTATTTCTTTGGTTCATTTAAATAAAAACAGCTTTTTCTACCTGTTTGTCATTCTGGAAGAGAGCAACTCTAAAGTATGTGTTTGTTTTTTACATTTATTTTTATTTAACAAATGTGTTTTCTTCTTTTCACAAATTTTCGCCTGCTTCTCAATGTCTCAAGAGATGTTAGAATCCTTAATGTAGCTATGGTTTCATATTTTCAAAATAATTAATTAATTAATGTTAAAATTTAATATAGCAAATATAAGGATTACTTTTAATATAGCAACTATAAAATTAACTTTAAAATTTAATGTAGAAATATAAGGTTTTTATAGAAAGTCAAGATACATATATCTTATGCTTATCTGTATAATTTTAAATCTATAAAGAATTTTTAAAGAGCATTGTATATTTCAATGTGATTTTTTCCCTGAAAATATCATTAATAATAATAAACTGCTTTGCCATGATTTCCACTTGCCCAGAAATTTCACAATACAAAATAAGGATCATTGCAAATTGATTTCTACTCCTGGGAAAGCAACTCAAAACCACATTACTGATGACAAGTTAGCTACGTTATCTTTGCTTACAGAAAGATAGAAGCGCAGAGAATAATGGTTGAGCAGAACTTACTGTTTTTCCAATCAACAACACTGGCTGACACGCCTTATCCAGCAGCCTTGAGGAATGTCCTCATTTTTCAAAAATCTATTATTATGTGTCTATTCAGGTCCAGGAATACAGTTGTGTGCCCTTTGCCAGTTTGCTAGAGATAAAAAATAAAAACCTACCAATATGAGGCTAGATAACTGATACATGACTTATGAATCTATTATTTCTCATGATGGGTAAAATAGATCAGAATGAGGCATCCGGAAAAGGAGGCTATTAGACATATGGTAAGTGTTTTAAGCAGATAAGCCACGATTTAGTACCATGTGCAATAAAGCCTCTGAAATGTTATTCAAAGACTGTCTAAAATCATTGAAAAATGAAAGAGAAAATGACATTCAATTTAATAAATGTTTACTGAATACATCTTATGTCTTGGACATTATGAAAAATTCTGAGTAGAATAAGGAAAAATACAGCACAAACAACTGGGGAAATAGACTAATATGTTGTTATAATTATGGAAATTAACCTAGTATGCTCTATTGATATGTAGTCTTTGAAATTACTCCCCATTCTCCAGATATAAAACAATTTTTAACTTTGTAAGCAAAGATAACTCAAATTTAAATAAGATATATTGTTTACAATTATTAAATCATCCAAAATTTTATATTATAAAAATCTTCAGTGCTAGAGAACTTGTGATAAAAATATAACAATTATATATTATAAATGATATTATAGATTGGCACAATCTTTTGAATTATTAAGAAATGCTTTCAGTGAGAACTACATTGTTCATATACCTTGAAATGTTAATGGATCTCATATCCTGGAAATTCATTCTGCAAAATAATTCTTTAGGATAAAAGCTACATGGATCAAGATGCTTACTGCAAAAGTTTGTTAAAATGAGATTATTATAAATGTGGTAAAATAGGAATATATTAAGGAAGTTATAGAATACAGTTCAACTGAATATAATGTTATCATAAACATTTCTGTCATAAAACCAATTTAGAAATATTTCTAGAATGATTTTATAAGTTAGGAAAAATACACACCAAAATCTTGATGAATATATGAGAAAGTTTCTAAGGTAACCAAGATATAAGGAACCAGATCAAAGGGAAGTTAACCAAGGTGTGGCCAACCTCCCACATGCTATTTTTCCTCTTAGCACACTTGATCATTTTCAGCACAGTCATGAGACCAAAAGGTCAAGAAGCTGGCTGTCTAGATGCTGACAGGGAAGCCAGGAGAGTTTCAGGGCAACGTCCTCAGGCTGGGATGGGGAATGTGGGCCTGCCAAAGCAGTCTGGACTTGAGACTCTCAGATCTCAGTGCGAAGAAAGGTGTGAGTAAGTCACCTCCACAATGGGCACATGTTTAACCACCAAACATTTGCCATCCCAGCTGCATATGCCTTAGAGGCAAGAAATCAAGCAGAAAGTGACTGTGAAGAAGAGTGAAATTTTTGACAGTCTTCTAGTGCTAAGAAAAAAATATACAATTTGAAAGTCACCAAGAATGAGGGCTTTAAAGTATAACCCAGTCTGTAATCTGGGACCCCTACTAGACACTGAAACCCCAGCTGCAAGTCAATGGAGTCCGTAATTAGATTCAGCTGATCTGTTACCTTTCCGAGAATAGGGTAAACCATCTACGAAGGGAAATAAAATTACCTCGAACACAAAGATTTTCAGATGTAACATCTGACATTAAAAATATATATTTTTGACATACCAAGGTACAGGATGAAGAGAAAGAACAGGCAACACAAGCAAAACCAAACTCTTCAGAGGACTACAAGAAAATTCAGAATTGCAAACATAACATTCATGATATCCACAATGTTACCACAAAACACACAACCCCCTCACAACAACCCCCAAAATATGACCCATTCTTAAGAGAAACAATGAAATAGTGGCCATCCACAGGAAACCCTAGATGTTGAAATCAGCCTTGGAGAATTTTATAACTATAGAACTGTGCTCAACGATGGGAAAGAAATGCTACTGACTTCACATTAAAATTGATGGCACAAACAAGTTAAGGGAATGACATTATAACAAAGTACTAAAAGAAAATTCTATGAGGAGGGATGCCAAAAGATCCAGAACTTATTTATAAAAAAATGTGTATTTATCCTTACATGTTTAAACTTCAGTCACCTTCAAAGTACTCTCCATCTGATGCAATACACCTATGGAGACGTGCTTTCCACTGCTCAAGGTAGTTTTTGAACTTGTTGATTTTGATGCCTTTTAGTACGTCTGCCATTTTTGTTTCACCTCTTCCACATCAGCAAAATGCTCCCCTCTGAGGACTTTTTCATCAGGGAAACAAACAAACAAAAATTGCTCAGGGCAAAATGGAGATCAGGTGAATAGAGAGGGTGGGGCACATGGGTTGTGTCATTTTTGGTCAAAACTTCTGAACCTTCAGTGAGGTGTGGGCAGGTGTGCTTGTAAATCACCCATTATGAAATGGGCAAACACACTGAAAGAGTCTTCAGAGAAATTCGCCAAAGTTGAACGCAGCCTCTCACAACAGTGCTGGCTGATAGATAAACTGATGCAGATGGGTTCCTAGAATGCTCATCTAGTGAGTAAAGCTGGTACTACAAGGGGCCTGCCTTCCAGAAGATAATTTCAGGGTTTTTGGCGTTCCCCCTTGTGAATGCAATATGAATATTAATTGTAGAAGCAAAATAAATATATTTTGAATAAAATATAACTAAGAAGAGTTATTGCTGGCAGGCCTCCACTTAAAGATTCCTAAAAGAAGTCCTTCAGGTTGAAAGAAAAACGATACCAGATAGAATTTGGCTCTTTAGGATAAAATGAATTTCAAAATTTGGTAAATATCAAGGTGATTGTAAATATCTCAAAATACAAGTACTATTTAAAGCAAAAAACATGACGTTTTCTTGTGGAGTTGGTTATGTATGCTATATATATTACATAACTGTAGCTTAAAGGATGTAGGGTAATAAATGGACCTACATGACATCAGGGTTTCTACATTCTTTTTGTGACATAGTATAATATTAACTAACTGGGCTGCAAACCATGATATATGGTTATTGAAATATCATGAGAAACAACTAAAAATAACACAAAATAAAACTAAAATACTAATAGAGAAATTAGGATGAAGGGAGCAGAAACCAACAACAGAGATGGAGAGGAGTCAGTGTAAACAGCAAATGCACAATAAAACGTCAGGCCTAAGTACAACCATCTTAATAATAACGTGTTAATGTTTAGTGTAGTAAACTCTTTAATGAAAAGTGAGATTGCCAGAATGAATTTAAAAAGCAAGAGCTAAATATCTGTTGTCAGAAATGATGTACTATAAATATAAAGATTGAGGGAAGTTGAAAATAAATAGAAAAGATATATTAGGCAAACAGCAAGCATGAGAAGTCTAGAATCATTATTTGCATATTAGATGAACTGGATAAATTATTTGCATATTAGATTAGATTTTGGGTAACACCCAAAATAAAGGGTGTAACCAGAAGAACACTTACAGTGGTAAAAGAGCGAACACACAGGGATGAACTAAAAATTATAAATGCATAGGCACCTCATGCCAAAATCTCAAAATACCTGAAGCAAAAGTTGATAAGATTAAAGAGAGATAAATATTTTTGCATAGTTGAAAATTTTACTCTTCTATTTTCTCAGTTAATAGGACAGAACTCAGGAAGGCACAGGTGATCCGAGCAGCACTGCCGGCCACCTCAGTCTAGCTGATATTCATAAAATCCTATATCCAGCAACCTTAGAATAAATGTTTTTTTCAAGTGCAGAGTGCATATTCATCTATACAGATTATATTTTATACCACTAAACAAGTCTATATAAATTAAGAAAATCAAATTATACAGAATATATTCTCCAAAACTAGGAAATATTAGACAGTAAGATATCTAGGAAAATTTTAAATACTTGCATACTACACTACATACTACTAAATAATGCAAGAGTCAGAGAAGAAATTGCAATGGAAATTGTAAAATATTTCCAACTAATTGATAGGGAAAATTTAGCATAAGAAAACATATGAAATGTCCTTCTCCAAAGAGAATATACAGATGAACAAGAGACATATGAAAAGATCTTCTATGTCCCTAATCATCAGAGAAATGCAACTGAAACCACAATGAGATACCACCTCAAACCTGTCATAATGTCTGTCATTAATAAATCCACAAACAACAAGTGCTAGCCAGGATGGCAAGAAAAGGGAACCCTCATGCACTGTTGGTGGGAATGCAGATTTGGTGCAACCAATATGGAAAACACTGTGAAAATTCCTCAAAATATTAAAAGTAGAACTTATGACTCCGCAATTTTATTTCTGGGTATATGTCCAAAGAAACCCAAAACACTGATTTGAAGTAATATATGCACCCTACGTTTTTTGCAGCATTCTTTACAATAGCCAAGATGTGGAAGCAACTTGAGTACCTATCAATAGACAAGTGGATAAAAAAAAAGGTGGCATATATATATATATACACACATATGTGTATATATATATACATGTATATATGCACAACAAACTATTACTTGGCCATAAAAAAGAATAAAATCTTATCATTTGCAATAGCATGAATGGACCTAGAAGGTATTATGCTAAGTGAAGTAAGTCAGATGGAAAAAGACAAATACTATATGATTTCACTTATATGTGGAATCTAAAGAGCAAAATAAACAAACACAAAATAGAACCAGACTCATAGTTGCAGAGATCAGACTGATGGTTGCCAGGGCAGAGAGAAGAGTTGGGGAGATGGATGAAAAATGTGATGGTGTTAAGTACCGATTAGTAGTCACAAAATAGTCAAATGGTCAAAAGAATTTAAAGTGCAGCATAAGGAATGTAGCCAATAATATTGTAATAACAGTGTATAGTTCATGGTGAGTACTTGAAATACCTGGGGGACAACTTTATAAAGTATATGACCATCTAACCACTATATTGCACAACAGAAACTGATACAAAATAATATTGAATATAAAATGTAATTGAAAATAAGTAAACATTTAAAAAATACATGGGATAAAGGTAAATAGTGCTTAGAGGGAAACATATAGCTTTGAAAGGATATATTAGAAGAGAAAGATGTTTAAAATTAATGACTGGGTCCTGGCCAGGTAGCTGAGTTGGTTTGAGCTTCTTTCGGATATGCCAAATGTGAGGGGTTCCATCCCCAGTCAGAGCACATGGAAGAAGCAACCAATGAATGCATAAATAAGTGGAACAACAAATTGTTTTATTTTCTCTCCCTTCCTCTCTCTCTTAAAAAAATCAATCAATCAATAAATTTAAATTAATTACCAAAGTTTTTCATCTTCTTAAGAAGAGAGAAAAAAAAAGAACAAATTAAAGCCAGACTAAATAAGAATGAAAAAATAACAGAGTAGAAATCAATTAAACAGTAAAAAAGAATAGTGAAAATTAACAAAGCTAGGCTTAGCAATATTGATGAACTACAAAAGAGAGAAGACAGAATCCCAATATCAAGAATAAAAGAGAGATTAGTATTATGGATTCCACAGATATTAAAAGCATGCAAGATAATTTCATTACCAAGTTTATGCCAACAAATTAGTCAACATAGATGAAAAAAAACAAGCACTTAAAGAATACAACTGGTACAATAGAAAACAGAAAAATCTGTTTAGTTATATATATATATATATATATATATATATATATATATGCTTGTATATATATAAATATAACAGATAATGAATTTGTTATCCAAAAATCTTCTACAAGCACTCCTGGCTCCTCACATGGTCACTGGAAAATTCTCTCGAATATTAAGGAAGAAATATTGCCAATCTTACACTTATTCAGAAATAGAAGAATACGAAATAATTACCAGCTTATTTTATAAAGCCAGCACAATCATAACATTAAAATCTTATAAGGAGAGTACAAGAAAAAAAATTATAGCCCCAAAATTCTCATTAATATTGTTACAGCTACTACCAAAATACTAGCAAATAAAATAAAGCACTATATCAAAAGGAAACTACATCATGAGTAAGTAGCCTTATCCCAGGAATGCAAAATCCCAGGAATTTAACATTTGAAATAAACCATTGCACTTGCCAATTTGACATTATAATAAAAGAGAAAAATTCAATACTGTAGAAAAAGCATTAGTCAAAATTTAATAGTCACTGATGTTAAAAAATAACTCTCAACAAGCTAAAAATTAAAATTAACTTCCTCAATCTGATGAAGATATCACTGAAAAGTCATGTGAAAAATATAGTATTCAATGATGCAATATTTAACCTTTCCTACAGGTGAGAGCAAGGCAAAAATTCTCATTCTCATGACTTCTACTCACCATTGTACTGGGGAACTGACAGTCATAAGACAAAAAAGGCAGAGACCACAAAGGAAGACACCAAAGTGTTTTTTTACAGATAACAAGATTAGTTATGTTGAAAATCCTGTAAAATATTTAAAACAAATACAGAACTAAAGGTTAAATTTAGTGATGTTGCAGGGCACAAGGTTAATATAAAAAATGAATTGGATTTTTATATGCCAGTAGCAAACAGTTGGGAAGTGAAATTTTAAAAACTCTCTTTATCATTGCAACCCAAACAAGAATAAGTCATAAATTTAACAAAAGGTATGCAATACTTCTACTCTACAAACTAAAAAAACTCTCAAGAACATTTTAAGACCCAAATAAACAGATTGTTCTTTGATTGGAAATTTAAAATTTTATAACAAAATGCAAAGGATTTAGGCTGTCCAAAGCTAAACTGAAAAACTACAAAGCTTAGAGGACCTGACTTGATTTACTACAAATCAAGATGGTGTGGTACTGGCATAAACATTGATAAATAGAACAATGAAATAGAACAATTGGCTCACAAATAAATCCTCACTTTCAACAAAGGTACCAAATGCAATGGAAGGAAAAGTTTTTTGGATTTTTCAGCAAATATATATATACGTATATATATGGGGCGAGAGAGAGAGAGAGAAAGAGGGAGAGAGAGAGAGAGAACTTTCTTCTACCTTCAAGATTCTTTTGGCTGGTCTAATAATATAATTAGCAAGAGAACATAACCAAATCTAATACACATATAACATATGTATTGGGAATCCCACATACATGAGAGTCAGAGACCCCACCTGCATGAGGAGACCAAAGTTTATAAGAGTCTTTGAGCTAGGGATGCGATAATGCACCTTGGGACTTCAAAGTGTTATTGCAGGATGATAAGATCAAATGTTTAATAAATAGAAGTTTGCCTCGCCATATAGGTGGGTCAAAAAGATTATCACTGATAATCTCTTATGGGCAAGACTCCTAGTTCAATTTCTTCTAGGTTGTTAAAGGGAGCAGCAGAAGTTTCTGTTGAGCCTGAAGCTGAAATTACCTTTAGCTCAAAATAAGTTGCATACTACTGTGGCATATCTTGGAGTGGCCCATTCTGAAACCCCACAATATATATAAGGGGGAAAATAAGCGTTAACTCCTAAGTTATATCATAAGCATAAATTAAGATGTATTATAGATCTAAGTATAATAGAATACCAGATCTAAGTATAATAGTATACCAGAATTGTACATTTTTTCAAAGAAAAATATGAGAATATGTTTTTGACTAATAGGTAGAAAAAAGTTGCTAAAACCTATGATAAAAATGAATGGCTACAAGAGGAAATTTGATACATAGGCTTTATTATCACTAAAACCTTCTGCTCATCAAAAGACATCATTAAGCCCTGGCTGGCGTAGCTCAGTGGATTGAGCATGGGCTGCGAACCAAAGCATCACAGGTTCGATCCCCAGTCAGGGCACATGCCTGGGTTGCGGGCCAGGTCCCCAGTGGGGACCACATGAGAGGCAACCACTCCTCTCTCTATTGATGTTTCTCTCTCTCTCCTTCTCCTTCCCTTCCCCTCTCTAAAAATAAATAAATAAAATCTTTTAAAAAAAAGACATCATTAATAAAATGAACAGAAAACGAAAGACTAGGAGATGGTATTTCTAAAACTCTATCTAACAAAGAACTGGTACTTAGGGTACATAAAGAACAACAACTCAATTATAGAATAGTAAACAATCAATTTAAAATTTGGATAAAGAATTGAATAAACACTTTGTAAAAGAATATATACTAATGGCCAATAATTCCCATCTTCAGTATTTACCCAAGATAAAAGAAGGCGTGTCCATGAACAGACTTGTACAAGTATGTTTTTAGGAGCTTTAGTCACAATAGCCCCCAAATGAAAATAACCCCGATGTTCTTCAACCAGGAGAATGGGTAAACAACGGTGATATACTCATACAAAGAAATCATATTTAGTAATAAAAAGGAGCAAACTATTTTATATCAGCAATAATATGGATGAATCTTTAGACAAAATTGGTGTTCCAATATTATGATAATATCAATTACCTGTTAGGTTTACTGCAATCTCAATCAAAATCAGAGTAGGATTTTATTTTGGCAGAAAGGACTAGTTACTCCTAAATATATATGGAAATGCAAAGAGCCAACGATAGCCAAGTCAATCTCGAGAAGACCAAAGTTTGAGGCCTTACACTGGTACTCATCAAGGTTTAATATAAAAGCTACTGTCATAAATAGAGTTCTGTGTTGGTGCAGGGACAGACTAACAGACCAAAGAAACAGAGGCCCAAAACTGACAGCTGCCTGTTCACAGAGATGAGACCAGTGCAGTGAGAAAAAAAATGGTTTTTTAATCATGATGCTAAGTCATTTGTATGGAAAATAGTGCAGCTTTAACTTTACCTCAAGTCTTACACAAAAATTAATTTGCAATGGACTGTATATACTTGATATACTGTAAATGCAAAGGATAAAACTTGATGTTTCTAGCACTAAAATAACAAGAAAATATCTTTATGACTTTGAGATAAGCAAAGATTTCTTAAATAGAATGCAAAAACCTAACAACAAAGAAAAAGTCTGATAAATTAGATGGCATTAAATCTGTTATTTTGTTTTTCAAAGGACACCATTCAGAGAAGGAGAAAGCAAAGCATAGAGTGCAAAGAAGTATTTGTAGTACAAATATTTGAAAAAAAGGCATACCCAGATTTAAAACAAAAATAAGAACAAAATAAAAAATAATAATATTCCTAAAAATATTTAGGAAAAATAGCAAGAAATCCAATAGAAAAATAAAAAGGATTACACATGCACTGGCACGACTAAAATAGTGATCGATTGGTAGCGCTTAGTGTTGGCAAGGATGTGAAGGAACGGAAACTCACATACACTGCTTGTGGAAGTGTATTGAAATAACTTGGTATAAACACTTGGGAAAGCTGTTTGATAATAGCAACAGCTGAAAGTATGCATACCTAGTAACCCAGCAATTCTTTCACAAGGTTTATTCCTAACAGAAATGTATGTATAGTTGCAGCAAAATCATGCCCAAAATATTCATAGAAGCTTTATTTTAATAGCCCCATACTTGAGATACATCAGATATCCATCTATATTAAAACAAAAAATAAATGTTCTATTCACATGTGATATCATTCAGCAACATTAATAAACTGCTCCTATATGCAAAATACACATGAATCTAATATGCATAATGTTGAGCAACAAAAGCCAGACACAAAGGAGCACCTATTCAATGAGTTCATTTATATATATGTATTTCAAGAACAGAAAACTTTCCTCACCACCGAGGAATGATAGATGCCAGTATAATGGCTATCTTAGGGTTAAGGACAAGGCATACAAGGTCTTTGGTGGTGTTTGGTAATTAAAGCTATGGAACAAAAGATGTGTGTATATTACCATATAAACAAAGCTAACAGCTTTGTTATAACAGCTTTATAAGCTAACAGCTCTCAGATGCTTTTATTCTTTCTTCCCATTCCCACCCCCCACTATCTCACCACTTTTTCAATGCAGATAACTTTGCCTCTGATTTCATAAAGACACCTTCAAATATTGAGAAAGACCTTTAGTTTCTTGTACTCACATGTATGAGCACCTCTATATGTACAAATATCAGTTTCCCTTTTAAAAATCAATCACACCCTTATAATCTCTGTGTGATATCTTTTATATCCACAAGGATACAGAATTTACACCAGTATTATTTATTCTTAACATTTATTGTCATGTTACATCTCATTGGCTAAGGATGATGATCTTTTCTAAAAATTCATTTGAGAGAGATAAAGGGGAAGGAATAGAGAGAGAGAGACTGAAAGAAAGAGAGAAAAAAACATTGATTTATTGTTCCACTTATTTATGCATTCATTGATTGATTCCTTCATGTACCATGAACAGGAATCAAACACATAACCTTGGCACATCAGGAGGCTGCTCTAACCAACTGAGCTATCCAGCCAGGGCAGGATGATGATCTTTTAATAACAAAATAAAAAACTTCCAAACAGTATTGATCCTTTGTTCTTATTTAGTTATTCATTTCTTTTTCTGCTGAAATTCTTCAGGACTACTTCCAAAGAATAATTTATATTTATGGTCTTTTTTTCTTTGTATTTGTAGTATGTACTATGGCTACGTAAAGTATTACTTAAAACTTAGTGGCCTAAAACATCTAGAATATTTCATTTGCAATTTGAGAAGGGTTCAATGGGGATAGCTCATCTTTGCTTCATATGTATCAGCTGGAACAGCTCAAAAGCTAGGGGCTAAAATCATTCAAAGGATTCCTCATTTAAGCAGTTGGTACTGGTGTTAGCACTGAGATGTTAGCTGGGTTGGTTGGCCAGAATACCTACACTCCATGTGACCTAGGCTTCTTCACAATGTGGTTGGTAGGTTGCAAGAACCAAGGATGAGAGAGAGACAGACAGACAGACAGACAGACAGACACACACACACACACACACACACACACACACACAGAATATCTTTATTTTCTTTTATTGTCTAAACTTGAAAATTACAGCATTCTGTTCATTGAGACAGTGACAAAGTCCTACCCTGGCTTGAGGAAGTTGACTCCACCTTTGATGAGGTGTAACAAGATTTTGATAAAAGATTTAAGGTCAGAAATATTGCTGTGTCCACTTTTGGAGGAAAAAAAGAAATGTACTAGTATGTTTAATACATACCTCAAATTTCTGTAGTTTGATTATCATCCCCACCATTGCAAAAAAAAAAGCCTTGCAAATATCACAAGCAATCCAACAATTGTCAAATCACATGGCATTTCTTCCCTTATAATCTTACTTTGTTTACTTGCAACATTTGGCAGGGTTAACCACTTCTTTCTTCTTGATACACTTCTACCTTGGTTTCCTGGGCATCAGTTCTCTTGATTTTCCTTGTACTATATGCCTGTGCCTTTTCAGTCTCCATTTTAAGTTTTTTTTCTACCTACCTTTTATATTTTGATGTTTCCCAAAGTTCAATCCTTATCTCTCCTCTCATGACCCTAACTAATCTCTGTAAGAGGTCACATATGGTCCCATAACTTAATCTAACTATTATATGTAGGTGATCCAAAAATGGTCTTGAACTCTGTAACGAAAGTTGAACCAACAAAACAAACTGTGTGATAGACCTCTGTGTTTTTCTGTCCTACAGGGAACTCAAACTCTACCTCTTCAAAACCAACCTTGTCTTACTCATTTAGTCCTCCAACCCCTCCCCTCAGCTCTGCCTCCCTACCTATCTTCCTAGATGCTGGGTGTCATTCTTGATTCCTCCCTTCTCCATATTGCAACATTATATGTTACTATAGGTAGTTAGCTAATTATTAATAAAAGAAGGAAACAAGGGAATCAGAGATTGTTTAGCCTAATCTTCTGGAGAGCATGAGCCTGTTGCTTAGCCAGGAAGCCACAGCTGCTCACTCCCAGGGTATCACAGCATTACCATATCAAGGATTAACACCCCTCCCATCCCCCTTCAGCACCAGATTGTTGCGGGGAGCAGGGGGAAATAAGCACACGTGCAATAGAGGTCAAAATGGTGCAGGGAGAGGTGCTTGACCATAGAGGCCTAACCTGGGTAAAGAACAAATTGGCTAGGGCGTGGACCTATCAGAAGCCAGTAAAAACTTGGGAAGACAATTGTGTTTTTGAATAAACTTTTGGCCCTTCCCAAACCCAAGATAATATAATCCCAGGGAACAAGAAAGAACTCTCTTGGTGACTCCCTGCTGGTTTTGCAAATTCATGCATTCTCTGTCCATATCCACGAGATCCTAGCAGCTGCATGGTCAATGGTGGCATAGACTCCAAATGTAGGCTGTGGGTGGGAGCCTGGATACCACAGTACAGCAACAGATTGCAGCAACACAAGCAAAGCTAGCTGGGTGGTGAACATGCTGGACTGGACTAAGATTTGATATGGCACGGAAACTCTGGACACTGGCCTTTGTTTTAGCCTTGCTGAAGATACAGTTGGACTTTTTCCATGGCTGGACAGACAGAGATGGGACACAAGGGCAGCCTTCCACCTGAATAACTCTTGCCACATTACAATCTCCCATGCAAGGGTCCATGAAATGCTTTTTTCAAGATCCCATGAAAAAGACCCACTTCCATAGGCAACAATGTTATAGCCATGCTCCATTATTTCCAGCTCCTTATAATCTCACTGTTTTTTCTGTGGTTGGCTTGGCACAAGCTTTTATTATTTCTCTCATGGACCACTGAAATAGTCTTATAACTGTTTTCCTCACTGTGCCCTCCAATTCACACTTCATACTGCAAGCAAAATGATCTCTTTAAAATGCAGAGAGATCATTGTACTCTTCTGAGTAAAGTTCCTCAGTGGCTTTCCATTGTATACCACAGTATGAAATCTAAAGACCTTCAATGTGGAACAGATTTTTCAAACTGGCTCTGACCCATCCAGTTGAAATCAAATTTTTATTCTAACCAAAGTAACAATAGTATCTATCATTTACAATACTCAATGTACAGACTGCATTCATGATCTCATGTAAACTTTATAACATTCCTTTATGTTAGGAATTAGTTACTATGTAAAGATATTTACTTATAATGTAATATTTTATAATTAATTAATCTTTATAATTACTATAACTGTACAGAGGTAGAAATTGAGATTAAAAAAGTAAAGTTATCATCATCATCATACAACTAGTTAGTGGAATAGCTGGGTAGGATTCAAAAACAGGTCAACCTACCCTTAGAGTCCATTGTTCTATCTTCCACACTGCAGCCACAATTAACCACTTGAAGTTCCCTGAATGTGCTATGCTTTTTAATATAGGCATTCTTTACATCTAGGTGACCGTTCCTTTGCATTTATTAGACAAGAGAAAGTTGAATCACTTTTTTTAGTTGCCGTAACTTGTAATCAAAGGAAATTGAATTGTCACCCAATAATTGATCATATTTTAGGCAGCATATTAAATTCTAGAACAAGTGAGAAGTGAACTGCACAGTCTTCTTTGCATTTTCATGACATTTAATGCTTTGAAACCTTGACTATAAACTTGAATATTTCTTGACAATTAGTTGATGTTTTTCCAAACTTTACAATGAATTAGATTGTGCCCAATGCATTATAAAGATTTTTTTTAAAGTAGCTAAACTAAGGCATGAACATTTTCAAGATGACAATTACAAAGTCATGAAATTTATTTATTTAGTACTTGGGGGATACACACTCATAGCAAGTTACTTGGCATAGAGACAGAAAAACAATGCATTTTTTTGTTAGAACTGAAGGTCTTACAGTGATTTCAAATATGCAGATAGCTAAGAGATACATATTTATGCTGTTTGGAGGATGCTCCATGTCATTTTGACAGGAAAGCCAGAGACAAGCAGATACAGGAAGACATCACTATGTATTTTCTCCTGACCTTTCCTGTAACTGCAACAGTGGTTCAAAGGCACATATTCTATTTAGAGATGTGCATATACCTTCATGGGAAAAACTGAATTATATCAATGTTCATTTCCTATTTTTTTGTCCTATTTAGTATATACTAAAGCAACTTTCCCATGCTTTGTTCTTGATGAGATAAATGAATCCAATCAGCTTTTGCACAGTGAAAATGAGCAGTAAGAAAAAGTTCTCATTAATGGTATTCTGTATTCTCTTCTGTTTTCTAGCTCAGCACTGAAGACCTTCCTTTTTTTTTTTTTTTGATAATGTCTTATGAATCAAGCACTACTGCTAACACTTCTTCTTTCTTTAGCTTCAGTGATAAAATTATGTGTTCTTCTTGTTCAGGTATTCTAACCTATTTTAAAGGATTAAGAGTATCATTTTCATTGTGAACATGGACCAGCAAATTAACTGCACTGAACTTCAATTTGCTTCTCTGTAACATGGAATAACAATAGTAAGTTCACGAGTTTTGGTGAGTATTGAACAGAAAACACTTGATGTATAAACTGACAAGTTGTGAGTATTCACCACCTGTAAACTCTAAATTATTTTCTCCAACAGGCCAGTCTTAGAAAGACTTAAAGGCTACTTTCTATGATGAAAGAACTTAAAATATTTGCAATATTTTAGATGAGATTGGGCACGTTCAGGGTGGGTATGGCTGTAGATGATATTTGCAATGTTTTAAAATATTTTAAAATTAAATTTGTTCAAGAGTAAGAAAATATTTCCCATTATTTGCTTATCTGTGAAATAAGGATAATAGCAATATTCAACTTACAGGGTTGTTGTAGTAATTCAATAAAAAAATTACATAAAAATCCATAAGAAGAGCACAAGGGTATATGGCAAGCACTCAGTAAATATATTGTTATTATTAACATTGTATAACCAAGTTCACAAGCAAACATTTGGAGGCAATAGGGACCAATATAGAAAATAATCTGTTCTCATTACAGGAGGTTAGTTGGTTTTCTCCAGTGAGTATGCCCCAAGATAACAGGCTATGAACTTGGCCAAAGTTTGGCCAGCATATATAAACATTTCCTCTTCTCCTTTTGCTCTATTTGCTCTATAAACACATTTTGTGAATTTTCCAAACATGATACTTGATTAGTATCAGTCTAGTGAGCTTGAATTTATAAGAAAAATGGATTTCTCATTAGGAAGAAGACAATCCATCAACTAGGAGACCAAGTAAAGATAAAGAACTATGAGGATTATTTACTTATACAATTAGATGCTGTTTCTCATGTGCTATACAATGTTCTAAGTGCTTTGACAATCTTAACTAATTTAGTGATCATAATATGTGAATACCATAGCCTTCATCATTATTTTCATTTTACTATAGGAGTCCAATCAGGATTCCTATAGGGAAAGTGAGGCATATAGAGGTTAAGAAAATTTTGCAAGGTCACACTGCTAATAACAATTTTATTTGAACACAAGTAGTCTGGGTCCAAACCCCTATCTGTTAACTACTACATAGGCTCTTTCTAGCAAATTTAGGCTGTAGA
This sequence comes from Trachops cirrhosus, assembly GCA_028533065.1. Lineage (NCBI taxonomy): Eukaryota > Metazoa > Chordata > Mammalia > Chiroptera > Phyllostomidae > Trachops > Trachops cirrhosus. The sequence goes on along the minus strand of CM052542.1, from coordinate 46,109,619 downwards.
TCTAAATCCTAGAACAAGTGAGAAGTGAACTGGAAGACCTGCCTGGCATTTTCATGACATTTTATGCTAAAAACCTTGAAGATAAACTTGAATTTTCCCTCTCTAATACAGTTTCCTTTGTATTCTGGCCAACACCACACCCTTTGGCCTATTCTTCTAATGGGCCATTGACTCAATCCCCTGTAAGAATGTGAACTTTACTCCCTTATCATTCCTTAGCCAGGCTAGTGTGGTTAGTGGAAAACACTTGGCTCTGGGGATGAAAATTCAGGTATTGTTTTCTTTGCTGTGTGAACTCTACTTATTTCACCGTTTTCCACAGCACATTATTTTTTGTTTGTATTTTATAAGGGAAGCTTAATGTGTAAGTGGGAAATGCTATGCTAAACAAACTTAAATAGAATTTTTAAATCACAGTACTTCTAAAAGTTGTTATACTTTGTATATATTGTGATTCTTCATAGAGGGACAGAAGAAAAATTATTTCACAAACTCCATTTTGACTGGAAGTGTTTTTATACAGAAAAATCTCAAAATTTCATGCAAACAATGCTTTAAAGAAAAGCATTTCAGAAATAATTTGTTACTTTATCTCTAAGACATGTTTTTATTGTTGAAGAAGAACCTTTTTTATGATTCCAACGAGATAAAAATCTTGTACTTACAAAAAATAAGAAAGAAAATAGCTTGTATTTGCATTCATTTTGATTTGTTATTATGTTTTGAGGCTAAAACTGATGAAATACCTAGAAAATTTCTTCCTTAAAAAGCTGGACAGTAAGTTAGAAATCGGGCTGAAATTCATACTTAAACTAATACAGTACATCTTCTTGCAAAGTGTGTCTCATTTCTTAATGGCAGAAAATCTATATTACTCATCTCCATGTCCCCTGTGTCTAGCACAGTTTTTTGCACAGAATAGGTTTAGATGGAACAAAAGTAACATGACGAAGCTTTTTCAAGAAAATTCTAAGTAGCAATGCCCACTTTTCAGAAATATTTCAATGACTCAAAATATGTACCTCTTAAAATCCAACAAAAGCTTGATTGTTGACCAAATGCAGAAAAAAAATAGTATGCTTATTAATAAGTAGAAAACAATGTGTGAAATCTGAATAGCAGTATTTAAAATAATGTGTTTGCAATTTGTCATTTTGCTGTTTTTCTAAGTTACAAAATAATTTCAATTCAAAATTAATTTAAAAAAAATCTGATCAATTCTCTCATTGTAATATGATGATTTTTACACCTCAAATGTCTCTTGAAACCCAAAACCTTCAGTTTATGGAGCTCAATGCTTTATATGAATTTCTAGAAGCAACACCAAAGATTTATTTAACAAGCCTTATTGAGTGTCCACTGTGCAATCATTCACTTTCCTTTCTCTCACCAAAGTTCAATATTTTATAGGTTCTAGAGTTAGCAGTCAGTACCCTGACACCCAATCATGTTAATTTAGACCATTATAGATATAGCTTCAGGTTTTGTGCAAAATATGCTAATTTATTTTATGGGATATAGAAAGAGACATAACATTAATTTTATTTGCATCAGTTATGCAATTGTGTAATTAATGCAATTTTTAGTATTGCTACAAAAAACACAGAGACCCCTGAATACTGTAAGGCCACCTGGATCAATGTCCAATATTTTAAAATTGGGAGGTTTGGAAAACCCCAAAGGAGGGAGTAGGTATCAAAAGTATACGACTGTAGTCCTAGGAATCCACCCATGCTGACAGTGTTGGCTATAAAAGTGCTGTTTACACCTGCAGTAGCTGTAGATATAGGACTAGAACATACAAAGAAAGCATCTTTTTCCAGAATCAAATTTGCAGCTTGCCCGTGTTGCCTGCTAACATTCAGGCACAAGCACTTCTATTTTAATACCCTGTTTCAGCATACTGAATCTCTCTGTTATGTTTAGAGATGGCTGATATAAATATAACTCTTCCACAATAGTGGAATATGGAATTTATTAAAACTATTATCTTTTGTTATATATTCTTTTTTTCCCTTTTCTGTCTGTCTCTCTTTCCCCACAGTCATACAGTTACATAGTTGTTTAAAGATTTTTTCCCCACCACTATTTTTCAATATGTAATCCTTTGACTTTAAAATAGTAAGTGATGATGTCTCATATCTAGATTCTAACTATCTAGCTGCAAGGTATGTGTTGTTACTGACTGTAAAAATTTTAAATGCTCAGTTGATTTTTCTTCATTTTAATATCAATTGTTAACTTAAAAAATAATCATGTGTTCAATATATTTTTATCATGAATTCTTCAAACAATAGCAAATCTCTCCAAATGCAACCTACTTCCTTACTAAAGATAATATTTATTTAAAATTCCTTTACTAGAGACTATCAAAAAATATATCCCATTCACTCCTACATAGAAAGATATTAGATGTCAAAATAAAAAAAATAAAATTAGTAGTAAATATATAGTGACTTAAATAGTGACTATAATTCTATAGTTTAGTTCTAGAATTACACCATATAATGAGATATATATTCTCCAAAACCCCCACATATAAGAGTAAACTTCACTTTTCTTTAGATAATAGAATTTTGACTTTATTTTGAAAGTAATGCAAAAATAAAAGAAATAAAACCCAAACAAGGCAAGTACTATAATATATGTATAAAATCTTTGAAATTTACTTAAGAATTAATAGACTTCTAAAGAAACAGGACCAAATGGTTGAGACAGTTTGCAATAGGAAAGGACCCACGTATGACCAGACACTTGAGTAATATGACCTGGACATAAAGTAATTATTATTGATATTTTTATGGAAAGAGATAAAAGTGTCAAGAGACAATGGTCTGAGTTAAAAAATCTTCATGTAGGAAATATAATAATGGAAATAAAGAACTTGATAGACTTGCTATAATAACAAATTAGACATGCTGAAGAGAACAATAATAAATTAGAAGGCAAAGCAATAGAAGTTTTCCAAATTGCCACACACAAAGAAGTAAAAGATGAAAATACACAAAAGAGTGAAAAAGGAATGGTGAAAAGATTTAATATAAATATAATTGAAGTAATAAAAGAGGAAAAAAGGGAGTGGAATCAAAGTAATATTTGAAAAAGTATAGTGGTTGGAATCTTTTAAGACTGATTAAATGTATCAGTCAGTGTGATTCAAGGATTTCTATGAACTTAAGAAGAAATGGCAAGAAGACCATCCCAAGGCACATAATAGTAAAATCTGCTTTAAAAAAAATTGCAGACCTTCAGAGTAACCAGAGAGAAAGCACTCCACTTACAAGACAACATCAATGAGACTGACAGCTGACTCACCAATAGGCATGATAAAGCCAAAGACAGCAAATTTCATTGTTAAAGTCCTGGAAAGAAGTAGCTGCCAATCTGAGATTCAACACAGAGCAAAATTATTCATTAGTAAGTAATGCAAAACAAATTACTTTTAGATGAAGATTGGGATGGTTTATTGTTAGCAGACATACACTTTAGAAAATACTAAAAGGCGCTCTTCGGACAGAAAGAACATGACCTCAGATGGAATCACAGAAATGCAGAAAGGACTAAAAAGCACCAGGGACAGTAAAGAATAGAAAACACTACCAGAAGTCTGAGTATATTAGTCAGAATCTAGCCAGGAGACAGAAACCAAACCAGTTATTAGAACAAAGAAAATTTAGTGTAAAGATTTGTCCACTCATCAAAGATAGCTAACTATTAAAAAGGAGTAAAAGAAGACTATAGGGGGACCTTATGTAGCATGTGCAAGCAAACAAAATAAGAGTTGTTATTCTTATGGTGAAAGAGAACCAGAGATAAAGGAACTGAGGACTCAAGAGATAGTCCCTCCTACTCCCCCCTGCCTTATCCCAAAGCTGAGACTCAGGTATTTTATTTTATTTATTTTATTTTTAAGTATATTTTATTGATTATGCTATTACAGTTGTCCCGTTTTTTTCTCCCCCTTACTCCCCTCTGCCCTGCAAATCCCCTCCCACCAGCATTCCCTCCTTTTAGTTCATGTCCATGGGTGGAGCATACAAGTTTTTTCAAGTCTTCATTTCCTATACTATTCTTAACTTCCCCCTGTTTATTTTGTACCTACCATTTATGTTTCTTATTCCTTGTTACATCACCCAAGATTAAAGATAAGGAGAGAATCTTAAAAGCAGCAAGAGAAAAGGAGTTACCTATAAAGGAGTTCCCATCAGACTGTCAGCTGATTTCTCAAAAGAGACCTTACAGGCAAGAAGGGGCTGGAAAGAAGTATTCCAAGTCATGAAAGGCAAGGACCTAAATCCAAGATTACTCTACCCAGCAAAGCTATCATCCAGAATGGGAGAGCAGATAAAGTGCTTCCCAGATAAGGTAAAGTTAAAGGAGTTCATCATTACCAAGCCCTTATTATATAAAATGTTAAAGGAACTTATCCATGCATCATCTATAGTTGTTCCTGAAAACCCTTCCCCACTTTTTCCCCCATTATCCCCTCTTACCTCCCCTCTGGTCACTGTCAGTTTGTTCTTAATTTCAATTCAGACATTTTAAAAGGAGGCATTTGTACCGTTGGAGCATGCTACCATGTGAGTAGGGCTGCTGAACAAACCGGCCACTGGAGCCTCTCAGAAGCAGTCATTAGGTAGAGAAAACTGGATTCAGCCAGTGCTACTAAAAAAGCACAACTGAAGCTCATGGAAATGGCCTCTGGGTGAAGAGAGCAAGGCCTGAGTGTGCTGTTGAAACTGGTCTGTGAAACCTGCAGGGCACCTGTGCTAAATAAAAAATGGAGAACCTTCACCCAGAAGGAAGGTGTCTTCCTGCTGGCATTGCCTTCCATGGTCACTGCAGTGCCTTCTACTGATGAAGTCTAACATTGCTCCAGATGGCAAGGGGCACTATTCAGAGGGGGCAGCCTGAGGATCACTGAGCAGGCAAAAAGGGATGGATTTGGAGCTGAGAACAATAACTGGACGTTTGCTCACTAACAACATGTCTTTTGTGGTTTAATAATACTTATAATGGCAATGCATGTGAATAATAACATAGAAACTGAGTTAGGTCAAAGAGTTATTTTTCTAAGTTCTTTAGCATATCTACAAAAAGAAAAATATACTGATTTCAGATATACTTCAACCAAGTCAAGGATATTGGTTGGTATCTCTAAGGAACCTGTTGGAAGGATAATAAAAGACAGTATGACTAATAACTCAATAGAAGGACAAATAGAATAATGAAACAAGCTTGATACAACAAATAGAATATAAGAAAAGGAACAGAAAAATAAGAGATGAAACAAAAAGTAAAAATTAATATGGTAGATTAAAATCCAAATAAATTAGTATTTACATTATGGGTATAAGCTAAATGCCCAACTAAAAAAAAGATTTAAAAACAAATAAAAATATAAAGGCAGACTAAGATTAAAAGTAACATGATGAAAAAGGATAAACTGTACAAATTGTAATTAAAAGAAAGCCAGACAAACTATACTAATTGACCACTTGGGCTTGAAGGCACAAAATATCACTAGGGATAAAGGGACTCTTCATAATAATAAAAAGGTTAATTCAACAGAAACATAATGTTCTATAATTTGTAGTATTGCTATAATATAATTAATAACGTGGACCTAAAATATTCATAGCAAATTCTGGCAGAACTATAGGATAAATAGAAAAACCTATAATTATATAGCTAGAGATTTATCATACCTGTATCTCTCACTAATTGAGAGAAAAAATAGACCAGTAAGGAATAGAAGATTTAGATATCATGAATAGCAAACTGTCCCAGGTAGGCACATGTAACCAGGTTTAGTGATCACAAACAATGAATTGAAATGAACACGCAGAGAGTTTATAGCAGAAGGGGAGAGAGCAGATTTATTAAGTTAGAGTCCACTGCACAGAACAAGGGAGCAGGCCAACTCCGAGTGGAGATTGACCTTCAGTGGCTGCAGGGATTCTATTCTTATAGGGCTAGTTTTGGCCGGCTTTCATTGTGCACGTACAAGTAGTTATATTACTTTTAAGCTACTGCGCAGGCAGTCTCCCATGATTTTCTTTCATTGGCCAACAGGGGAGGGGGCCCACAATGCTAGTTTATTATGATGCTATTATAATGAAGCAGGGGTCATGTAGCATCTTCTGGGCCAGTGCAGTCATGATTCACCATGATTCAGCACTTTTCCAAAGAGTTGGACAACAGATCTGGTCTTAGAACAGGGTCTGTCCTGTACTGATGTCCTTTGCCTTATCCTTGCAGTGCCTCCATAGTTTTCTCATTCTTGACTGTCTCCTGCCTCAAAAATATTCTAATTCACATGTTTAAAGCACAGCATCAACAAATGCAGAAAACACTTTGTGTTCAAGTACACATGAAACATTTACCAAAATTGACCAGTTCTTATACTTAGCTAATCTCATGACAATTCAGAGGCTTTGCTGACCATGAAGAAGATGGTCGAAGCCAATACTTAATCTAGTAGTACCTCTTCATCTTCAGGGGATACATTCCAAGAGCTCCAGTGGATGCTTCAGTCATGGACAATATCCAAATTCTAAGCAGTCTATGTTTTTTCCTTTTCATCTGAAGCACTCCACTGTTTCTCTTTGGCATATCCCAATGGCCAGCATCACTGCACTTGAGCTTTGGGACCATTATTAAGTAATATAAGGGTTAGTTGAACCCAAGCACTGTGACACTGAGAGGAATACTAAATGACACACAGGAAAGCAGTGGTATACAGCATGGACACACTAGGAAAGGGATGATTTACCTCCCGAGTGGGATGGAGCAGGACAGTGCAAGATTTCATCCTGCTACTCAGAATGGCAAGCGATTTACAGCTTATAAATTGTTTATGTCTGAAGCTTTCCAATGAATATCTTTGGATGCTCATTGACTATGGATAACTGAAACTGTGGAAAGTGAGGCTGTGGATCAGGGGGGACTTACTATAATAAAAAGAAAGCTAGAAAACCTCCAAATGCTTTGAAATTAAGCCTTATACTTATAAATAACTCATGAGTTATTTTGAAATAAATATTAATAGAACAAAAGCACCTTTCTCAGGCCCTCTTTCCCAGAGCTGGCTGGACTTCATAAAGCATGATGGACCCTAATTCTTTTATGAGACTTTATCCTAAGGACCAGAAAATTACTTGAAGCCCCATGAAGGTGCAGAAGCTCTGGGAACTTGTGAAAAAGGGCCTATCAGACCACAGAAACCAGAAGACTGGGCCCTGCACCCAAAGATAACTATCAAAACAAGTTGCAGCCCAACTGGGACATCCTGCTCTACAACCACCCCGTTACCCTGAGAGAAGCTCAAAGCCCCGACACCTCGGGGCCGGGGCTGGTGCCTTCCTCCACACCTAGCCCTTCCCCTCCCTTGAGAAAGTAAAAATAAAACCTTTACTCTCTGCTCTTTCTGCTCTTTGTGAGTTCTTTCACAGACTATGTCACTGACCACCTTAACAAATATAATATTTTGAATAAATTATATTGAAATGTGACTTATCAAAACATGCAGGAGCAGCAAAAGAGATATGTTTTGCTATGAACCCATAAATTAGAAAATAAAAATGCTAAAATTTAATGATTATAATAATATACCTTAAAAAGCTAAAAAAAGAATAGCAAGTGATCCTCAGAATATGAAAAAAGAATAATAGCAAGATGAATAGAAGTTAATAAAATTTTTAAAAATTGATGTAGTCATTTTAAACAGGTGACACACCAATGTACTGGGAAAAGGATGGATTGTAATAACCAATGCTGTGTTGACTGGTGTGGGGGAAAAACATGCACTTAACATTTAATTCACATATATAAGTATAGTTTTTACATGGTTTGTTGACCTAAATGTGAAATTTAAAACAATAAACCTTCTGGAAGGTAATATAAGATAATATCTTTGTGGCTTCAAGATAGTCACATATTTTTTTTATAGGACACCAAAAACATTCATTATAAAGGCACAGATTAAAATTTAATTTCACCAAAAAATTTACAAAAAATCTATTACTAGGAGTAAAAACCCCTACCACATACCAGATTATAATATCTGATATATGGATATTTTACAAAGGACTTAAATCTATAGTATATACAAAATTTGTATTAAGCCTTAGAAAAAGGGACAGGCAGCACAATAGAAATGTTAGCAAAAGATTTGAACAAAGGGACTAGATCAGAATGACTAAATAGAACCATATTAAAAGGCATTCAATGTCATTAATCCAGGAAAATACAAATTACTCCCTCAGTGAGATGCCATTCCACTGAGAATGGTTTATAAACCCCCATTACCCACTGTTAGTGCAGCTGTGGAGGAACTGTAACTCTCAGGCATCGCTGGTGTATGATCTAATGTAAATCAGATCAACCACTTGGAAAACCGTTTTGCAGTATCTACTAAAACTGAAAATACTATGCATCTCATGGTTCTGTGATTCTAGATTAGCTATAAATCTAACAAAAATGGGAATGAAGACGTACACAAGAATGTTCATAGCAGCATTATTAAAAATAGTCCCAAACTAGAAATAAATGTTAAAAACATTTAACTGAGGAATGAATATCTACAAATGAATGAATAAATGCATTTTTTTTGTTGCAAAACAGAAGTAAGAATGAACAAATTGTGCTTCAAGCAGCAACATGAAGAAACTGCAAATGTAATATTGAGAAAAGGAAGCCGGACACAGGAGAGAACATATTGTTATTCATGTAAGTTACAGAAAGAGGCAAAAATTAATTGATGGTGATAGAAGTAAAAATATTGTTTCTTTTGGATTGTTAGTGACTGGATGAAGGCATAAGCAAGGATTTGGGAGGTACTGAGACCTTGGACTTGAGCGGTATCTACATGGCTGTATCCATTCATTTTATCAAGCTATATACCAAAGATTTTTGAAGTTTTCTTATCATATTTAATTAAAAATGTTATAATAATAGTAACATCAACAATAATAAATGTGACTATCATTTGTTGACCTCATTCTAAATTAAGGACATGGTGTTATTTAATTATTAGTTCATTTAATTCTTACATTATTCTCATGAGGACATTGTATTAATTATGCTGGTAAGAAATTGATTCTAGCAAAGTTGAACAACTTTCTTCTCCGAGGCAGAGCTGGGACCAAAACCCAGGTCTGCTGACCTCACAAGGCAAGCTCTAAATCACTCCGTGATACTGTTTCCAAATGCTATTTTATATTGCGCCCATTAAAGGGAACAGCTGCATGATGAAGGTCTGTTGGTAGAGAATATACAAATGAGAAGTGTGATAAAACACTTGGGCTAGAATGACTGAGTCCCATTTGGGACATAATTGTTGTAATCAAGTAATGAAAGAAAGATAACACGAGCAGAATTACTGCCATTGACTCTGATGAACCAAGAGCTGAAAGCGTGTGCCCTTGGTTAGTTACCTAAAATGTCAACTGGTCACAGGCACCATCCAAAAGAGTTTATGGAGTCATGACAAGCAGGGTAATCTGAGAGGTAGGAAAATGCTAAGAAAGTCAGTGAATGAAATGAAACATCCACAGGCAGCGCAAAGGTGGAGTACAGTGGGTTGCTTCCATCCTCTTGGAGAGCCCATTTGTTCCCATAGGGTCCAACAGATTATCTGGAACTTTGTGGTTTTGTAGGTGGATAGTGGGAAAGGCAGGAAATAGGAAATGGCTTGAAAACCTTAAAATACTCTATAACCATAAAAATCACCCTAATTCATTTAGAAAAATTAACAAAAATAGCTATCTAGTTTGCAAACTTCAACTGAAACATTTATCAGTGCATCTTGAATGTTCTCCCCAAGTATCCTCAATGGTAGAAGACAGTAAAAGCAAAACCACCAAGGTCCTGGATGAGTCACACAAATTAGCTGTGTAAGCATAATATTTCTTTGAAACTTGGTCTTTTATTTTAAACTTTCATGTTTATGCAGTCTACTCCACACTACACCTGTGTTTAACTTAATATGAAATGTTTCACGTTACGTAAAAGAAAATAAAATTGATCTGGGAGGCTTTTCCAACCACTCCATACCTATATACCTTCATAGTATAGGCCCAAGTACTTTGAGAAGCATAGCTATAAGAAAAAAACATTAAAGCTATTAACTATAAAAGGTTATGAGAGTATTGTTGTTACTATTATTTTTATCATAAAAACACAACTTTGGTAGTAAAATAAGTTAGGAAGCCAGTACACAACTGTTTAGGGCGTCTTCTATTGTGTATTTTTTTTCCATTATCACTTAGCCCCTTATACCCCCTTCCCTCCAGCAATCACCACACAGTTGTCCGTGTCCACGAGTCTTTTTTCTTTTTTGCTCAGTCCCTCCACCTCCTAATTCCCCCTCCCCCTCAGCTGTCATCCTGCTCTGTATCTATGAGTCTGTCTCTAGTTTGCTTGTCAGTTTAGTTTGTTCATTAGATTCCACATATGAGTGAAATCATGTGGTATTTGTCTTTCTCTGATTGGCTTATTTTACTTAGGATAATGTTCTCCTGGTTCATCCATACTGTCACAGAGGGTACAATTTTCTTTTTTTCAGCCAAGTAGAATTCCATTGTGTAAATGTCCCATAGTTGTTTTATCCACTCATCTACTGACGGATACTCAGGCTGCTTCCATATCTTGGGGACTGTAAATAATGCTGTGATGAACATAGGGATGCTTTTGTTCTTTCAAATTACTGCTTTGGGTTCCTTCAGATATAATCCCAGAAGCAGGATCACTAGATCAAAAAACAGTTTCATTTTTAATTTTTGAGGTACCTCCACACTGCTTTTCACAGTGGCTCCACTAATCTGTATTCCCACTAATAGTGCAAAAGGGTTCCCCTTTCTCCATACCTTGCCAGCACTTGGTGGTTGTTGACTTATTGATGATGACCATTCTAGCTGGTGTGGGATGAGATCTCATTGTGGTTTTCATATGTCTATTAGCCATCTGTATGTCCTCTCTGGAGAAGTGTCTGTTAGATCCTTTGTGCACTTTTTAATTGCACTGTTTGTATTTTTGGTGCTAAGTTTTGTAAGTTCTTTAAAGATGTGTATGCAGAAAATTATAAAATGCTGAAGAAAGAAATTGAAGAAGATACAAATAAGTGGAAGCACATACGGTGTTCATAGATAGGAAGAATTAACATCATTAAAATGTGCATACTACCCAAAGCAATTGAAACTATAGATTCAATGCAATTCCTATGAAGATTCCAATGATGTATTTCACAGAACTAGGACAAATATTTCAAAAATTTATATGAAACCACAAAAGGCCTATATAGCGACAGTGATCCTGAGAAAGAAGAATACAGTTGGAGGAATCATGCTACCTAATATCAAACTATACTATGAGTCCATAGTAGTCATAGTACTGGAATAGTACCATAGTACTGGAATAAAAACAGTCACATAGATCAATGGAACAGAATAGAAAGCCCAGAAATAAACCTATACCTTTATAGTCAATTAATATTCAACAGAGGAAACAAGCACATACAATGGGCTAAAGATATTTATTCATTATTAAATGGTGTTGGGAAAATTGGACAGATACATGTAGAAAAGTAAAACTAGACCACCTTCTCACACACAAGAATAAATTCTAAATGGATTAGAGACTTAAATGTTAGAATCAAAACCATAAAAATTATAGAAGAAAACACAGGCAGCAAAATCTCAGACATTGCTCGTAGCAATTTTTTATTGGATACATCTCCCAGGCAAGGGAAATGAAAGAAAAAAAAGAAAAAAAAACATGCCCTGCTTGGTTTCAGAAGCTGTAGACCCCCCCATGACTAAGGCTGAGTGAGCGACCTTCGGACCATAAGCCACTAAGGAGACAAAGTTTATCTCCCTGACAGGAGCGCCACTTCTGCTCCTTTTACTTCATCCATAACTGGCCCCGAATGCTTGGTCAGTTAGCCAATGATGGGTAAGATTCTCCAAGGGGGAACGACCTAAGACAGGCATGATCATGGGGAGGTCCCAGGGAAGGACTTGGGGGAGTTTGGAGAAAGGGGGTGATGGACCCTCACCCCTCAGCTTTGATAAAGCCTGAGTACTCATTCTTTCTGCGAGAAGTCTCCTAATCTCTTGGCTGCCTTACTTCCCCTGCATGACTTAAACCTGAAACAATGACAGAGGGTGGTGCAGCCCTGTGCTGGAAAGGGCAGGTTCCCTGGGTGATCGGGCCTAAGAAAGAATGCATAAACTCCTGTGAAACCTGCTTTGCTAAGAATGCTCACAATTAAATGATATGGGTCCGAGCAGGAAATGAGTTTGTTTCCCAAAGTTTTGTAGCCCTTTAGCTAATAGACCCTGACTCAGAATAGGCCCTCAGAGTTCTTTGTATGTTATCTATTGTTTGATCCTTACTGCCTGACAATGATTAATGAGCTTTACCTGTATTCCTGTGCAAAATGAACCCAATAAAAGCCCATTGAGGAAAAGGGTCTTGGTCCTTCTCCTTTGAGAGATTGGCCACCTTTCCTCCCCAAGCAGATCATTTCCTGGTAGGCTTATTCTCATCCGTGGTGAATGGGCAGCGGGGGGCACTCTGCAGGCAAAGCTCCCCCACAAATAAATAGGACTGCATCAAACTAAAAAGTTTTCACACAGCAAAAGAAAACATAAATAACAAAAAAAACCCACAACCCACAGAGTGAGAACATATTCGGGGATCTTCTAACACTTAGAAGCAGTGTGGTGAGGGCTGACCACCCGCTGCAGGGCTAGGTCTTCCTGGGGTTTTGGTCTCGCTTTCCTTCCTTCCCAGGGCTTCTGCCCATTGAAAGCTTTAGTCTGTCCCAAGAAACCACTGAACACAGTTTCTATGAAAGCCAAGAATGTCAGATACTACTTGACAATTTGTATATGAACCTGCCATGAGTTATTTACCTGCCCATTGATTGATTTAACCATAAATACTATGGTAAAAAAGAAGAGATTAATTGAAAATCAGCTCACATGTGACCTGGGTATTTCAGGTCATTTACTTGCCAGAAGAAAGCATTTTAAATATCTGCTGACTCTGTTACTACATCCCCTATAGGTTCCACATAGTTTACAGCTCAAAACAAAGAAATGTCAGGGCAGAAAAACCTATCCAGAAGACAGTTTATGATTTAAGATAAGATTGGCATCAGATGGTCTGGGTTCAAGTTTCAACTCCATCACTTATTAACTATATGAATTTTTGGAAATTACTTCACATGGAAATCTTAGTTTCCTCATTTGTAAAAAAGAGAATATAATACATACCTCACAGTGTTGTTCTGCAGATCAAATATGACAATATATGTAACATGGTTGGGGTTATGCATTTGTATATGGTAAATAGGAAATACAGTTTATTATTATGAACACAGCTGCCAAAGACAGACTGACCATGACTTACGTCCAGGCTCTTTTATTGACTCGATGTGTGATCTTAGGTATGTTTATTATGTTTTCTGAACTTCAATTTTCTTATTTCTAAAATAGGGGTACTAAAGCCTACAATACTAGATCAATGAAAAATATAACTCCTGACATACTGGAATGTGACTGGCAAAATATATTTATATTGCTATTGATAATACCTTATCATTATTGAGTCATAGCATGCATGTGTTTATAATTAACAATGAGTAAGCATGTGGACAAGAATAACATCTTACAGTAGCTAATGCAGAGTAATTGTTGGGGGTGGGGATGGTATAGGAAATGCAGAGGTAACCAGGTTCCTCCCCCATGATGCCTTGTATGAAATAAACTGTTGTTATACATGAATAAGAAAGAAAGCTGGATACAGTGAGTGGTCTCACAGAAGATAAAAAAGGTAAATTTGCGCTGACTTAGAAAGTAAGGGATGGTTTAATGAGGATGGCATTGAAGTAGGATTGAAAACTCAGCAAATTTCAAAGAGCAGTGAAAATTGTATTCAAGTAAATCCTAGATAAAGAAGACAAAGTGAGCAAAGATACAAAAGCAAGCAAGTACAAAATGTGCTTGTAGAACAGTGAGTTTTGGCGCACATATTGTGGTTATCACATGTGGAATATTTAAAAGCCCTACTCAGGGAAACAAAGAGTAGAGTGGTGATGACCTGGGACTTGGGGTCAGGGGACTGGGGAGATGATGAAGGGTACAGACTTGCAACTAGAAGATGAATAAGTTCAGAGAGCCATTAGCATGGTGATTACAATTAACAATACTGTATTATATTCTTCAAAGTTGCTGAGATTACATCTGAAATGTTCTCACCACAATATGCAATGACAATTATGTGACTTGATAGAGGTGTTAACTAATGCTTTGGTGGCAATCACATGGTAATATATAAACATATCAAATGAACACTTTGTGTACCTTAAACTTACACAATGCCATAATGTCAATTATATCTCAATAAAAAAAGAAGTTGTCTTCTCAAACCTTCCAGTGGTCTTAGTTTAGTTTTACTGGAGCTCAAAGTGGTGTGTGTTTTTGTGTGAGTTTAAAGAAAACTGAAGCTGGAAAAGTAAATTGGCAAAAATTAAGAAGGGCTTGCTATAATGCTAAAGGATTTTAACTTTTTATTTTGTTTTTAGTACACAGCAGATAATTTTTTAAGATTTCTTTTTAAAGCAAAGGAATGGCAAAATGAGTTTTAATTAAACATGATAAGTATTTATAGTATATACACTATGCACCAGGAACTGTGCTAGGCTCTGGGGAGGTAAAAATCAATGAGGCCTGCACTTTATCTTCATTGCGCTTAGAGTGCAATAATGGAGACAGACATGTAAATAATAATTGCAAAAATAGATGTCTCTGTAATTGTCACAGGCTTCACTGATTTTTTTTAAAGCTAAGAATTCTATTGGGAATTGTGTGAGGTCTGGGAGGTCAAGTTTAAAGATAATAAAAGTGCTCTCCAGGCTGGTAAGGTGAGGTAAGGCATTCGGGGGAGGAAAAAGCACACACAAAGGAGTGGAAGTAGAAAGCAATGGGCTGTGTTATGAAAATACCAGCAGTCTATGTTTCTGAAGGCTGACAGGTGTGCATGTGTGTGTGTGTGAGCACATATGCATGTGGGGACATATGTATACTCCCCTACATTAGGGGGGTTCAGCCAAGGTGAGGTAGAGAAGAGACTGGAGAGCAGATGGAAATTCATACTATGAAACTGAACTATAAAATATAAAATGTGTTAGAAAGTATAAAATTTTAACTTCATAGGCAGCACAGCATCTTGCTTAGGAGCATTGGCTTTGGAGTCCCCTGGCTTGGGGTGATAATCCCAGCTCTAACATTTATTAACTCCACAGCTTTTAACAAGTTATTTAACCATTGTTTATCACGATCACATCTATAAAGTAGAGGTAATAATAACACCCATTTCATAAAGTGCCTATGAAACTTAATTTCATTAATATTTTAAATTAATATTTAATATTATAATTAATATTTTAAATCACTTAAAGCAATATTTGTTACAAAAACTTAGATTACTCATATCTGAATACAGAAATTCTACCAGGTTGGTAGGATGAGTGATTTGAATGTAGTGATTTTGACCTATCTACAAAAAAACAAAATTATGGGCAGAAAAGAACAAAATTATGTGATGGTCAACAAAGACATACAGAGTCCAAAGAAGCAGTAGGGATTGGCCTTGGCTGTTGAAGTTGACTGATTCCCAGAAAGAGAAGGATCCACATAGCCCACTCTGAAACAGACGTCTGTGCTTGAATGTATTAGAAACCTCTCTAGACTCTTTACTTCCTCAAACACATCTCTCAATTAGAAGAATTCTGTTCATAAAGCAAATCAACAAAAATAAATTCTATGGAAGAGTATTTCTAGAGATTGTTTGAGATTGAAGATGGGAGGGATATAGGAAACGTAGTTATGGAACTGGCAGCAGCAGTAGCACCAGCAATACCCACTTCAAGTAGTGGCTCCAGGAGAGGCAAAGGTGAGCGAGAGCCCTCAGCCCCTGTCAAATCACAGACATGGCACCTTTAGGAATACCAGCTGTCAGTGAGCTCTTGGGCTTCTCTGGAGTGACAATAATTTCCTATAGTTCTTAATCTAAGGGTAACAACACATCCTTCTGTTTTCTAGCCCTTCCAACATTTTTATTGTCTAATATCCTGAATTGAATTCCTGTCTACTTCAAAACCCTTGCATTGTTTCTGTTTTTGAATTGATGTTTTATCTAGGACCAATATTCTTAGACTTTAGGTAGCCAGGTGTGTTGCATTTTTATCTCACTCTCTTAATCAGTGTTTATGTTGAAGGACTGAATGGCTACTATGCTGAGGATATTAAAGACTTTTTATGTGGATCTTAGGATTTTAATGTAATTTGAATTCTGTGGGTTTTAGGATTATAACATCATTTGAATTCAGTTCTTCTGTGTCTCTGAAATTAAGGCAATGACTGGGAATGAGTGGGGCTCTGAGAATAAGAACAGTTCCATGTGGGTGGATTTGAAAATATCTGAGACCTTTGAACCTTCATGTTACCATGAACCTTAATTTAATATAGAAGCAGTATTTTCTTTTCTATTTGAGAAAACTAGGCATTTCTTGCTTGAAGAAAACCAATGACCTTACCTAATAATTTCTATTCTCTTTAATTTCATCCCACTAACCTCCATTTCTATTTGACTAGAATCAAATACCCCCAATACGCCCCAGTGGAACAAGTGTAAAGTCTCAATATAGAAGAGAAACCTAGCCACCAATTAATATTTAAATATTTTGATTTATATTGGCAGAGACTGGGAAATATGTAAGAGAATATATATGGTGCTAGATCAACGAGAATAAAACCACATTACACTGGGATAATTTGGTGATACAGCTGCACTTAGTTGATTGTTATGAACTGAATTGTGCCCCCTCCAAATTCATATGTTGAAGTCCCAACCCCTAGCACTTTAGAATGTAACAATATTTGGAGATAGACAAAGAGACAAAATTAAATAGTATCTTGGGATAGGCCATAATCCATGTAACTATAGTTGGAGATGGGGCCTTCAAAGAAGGATCACATGAAAATGAAGTTATTAGAATTGGACTCTACCTGATACGATTGGTATTCTTATGAAAAGAGGCAGAGCCGCCAGGGATGAGCCATGAGAATATGGTGAGAAATGGCCATCTGTAAGTCAAGGACAGAGTTCTCAGGGAAATCGAACCTACTGACAGCTTGATTTTGAATCTAGTCTGTCGTATTTTGTTATGGAATCCCTAGCAAACTAATGCATTGACATTCAGTATTTATTGCATTAGTACAAGCATCCAGGAATGGATTACACAGTTTATTTGATTGATTTGAAACCTCTGGATTCATTTGATAGCTCAGTTCAGTGGTGACTAACATTCCATACCATGGTTTCATGTAGAATGGTGGTCCTTGGGCTGCAGGTAAGAATCACCTGGAAGGCTTGTTACGACACAAATTATTGGACCCACCCTGAAAGTTTCTGAGGGTTGAGAAGAAAGAATTTGCATTTTTAACAATTTCCCAAGTGATAACAAGGCTGCTAGTCTAGCCATCACAATTTGATAACCACCTAAGACAAGCACTCAGGCGTTCCTTTCATGGAAGCGCCTTTCAATTTCTAGGTGAAGGGAGCACCAGCATACATGAAAAGTTTTAGTGTGAATTTTCCCTGATGATCAGAAATGCTGGTGGGAGACAGTGGGAAAATAGGATCCTGGAGAGTGAAGGCCTAGTGGCAATACCTAAAATACCAGATACATGATGGGATATAGTTAACATAATAGACAGCAAAGTCAAAAGACAATCAAAATGTTTTACCCAGAGAGAGTGGCTCAGTAATAACTTTGTTCCTTGAAATGAAAGAGATGGACAGCCTACTAACATATGACTTGATCTAAATAACATAAAAATGAAACTCTGAATCTGGTGGCCCGAACTCTGATTTGAGTTGTCACAAAGAGCTTTTCCCCATTCGCCACACCTAAGTTAATTTATAGATCAAGAGTCACTTTATTGAAGGGGAGGTCAAGTTCCCTTGCACTGCCACAAATAAAATCATAAATTTTCAAATCTTTACTAAAGCAATTAAGAAAATGGAGGGAAATATACTTGGGGAGGATTACTAAATAGTGACTCAGATTTGACACTAATCTCTAGGGACCTAAAATAGCACTCTGCTCCAATAGTAGGGGCTTATAGAGGTCAGGTATTAAACTTTGGACTAAAATATTCTCAAAGTGAGCTCCAGTGATTATGCAGACATAATCAGTTCCTGAAAGTATAGTTTAAATATACATTTTTGTCAACCAGTAAAATCCCACGCTGGTGTCCTGACCTACCATTAGGTAAGTAAGGTCTATTATTAGAAATGACCAAGTAGAAACCACTGAAAAGTCAATAATAACCAAAATAGAAAAATTAAATGTAATTCTGAATTCCTGAGGTCATTTCAAAAAGCAGTAATACATTATCAAATATTTGAAAGATTTGAGGTAGTGATTCCTATAACATCTTCATTTAATTTACTTTTGGACTTGTGAAGAGACCAATGGGTCCTGGAGAATGTGCATTATCATAAACCTATCAGGTGCTGACTCTAAATGCAGCTGTGTTCAAGACTGATCTCTTTTTTGGAGAAAATCAGCACAGACTCTGGCATTTGGTGTGGACTTATTGAGCTGAAAAATGCTTTTCTTATACTGTTTAGCAAGGACCATGATAAGCAGTTTGGTTTCATCTCACAGTGACAACTATGTGCCTTAGCTGTTTTATCTCAGGGTTATGTTAGCGCTGTGGCTCTCCTGTCATGATCTAGGTGACAGGAATATTGGTCAATTGGCATTTCCAAAAATATCATGCTGGTCCACTACACTGATGACATCATACTCAGTGGACAAGAAGCATTTTAAATGACTCGGCAATACACAAGAATCCCAGTGTGGAAAATACATTTATGAAAACTAAGGGGCATGAATAAATGAAAGACATATTTCACTCTTTATATAACCCACTATTGAGAAAGAGGCACAATGCTTGCTGAATCTATTTGGAGTTTAGAAACAACATATAACTATATTTAGGGTGTTTCTCTGATTCAATTACTAAATAACCAATAAGCTTAACAGTATTGAGAGGAGCCTTGAGTAAGAGAAGAATTTGCAACAGATCAAGTACACAATGTAAGCTTTCCTTTACTTGGAACTCATGTCACCCAACAGATTAGATGATGCTGAATGTATTGATCTATATAATAGAGCTTCTATTGACACAAGACTAGATGGGGCAAATCAGAAAGTTCAAGAAACAAAGTCAAATCCTCTTTAGAATATAACTAATTTTTTTTTTGAAAACAACACCTCACTCACTAAATCCCAGACCATGGGACAAACAGTGATGAGAATTGGCCTTATCAGATTCACCAACCCAGTGAAGCCAACAGTACACCATCACCAAGTAGAAGTAAATAATATAAAATTGGGCTTGGACAGGTATTAAAGGAATAAATAAATTGCATGATCTTGGACCATTATGGTAATTATATTGTTTACTCTCCTTCAACCATTTCTATGATCCCATAAAACAGAAATTGGCAAACTTTTTTTGAAAAAGAGCTAGCTAGATACTAAATATTTCATGTTTTATGGCCCTTAATGGTCATGATTGCAACTACTCAACTCTGCCATTATAGTGTTGTAGCAGTCATAGACAGTATGTAGATAAATGCATGGAATTATGTTCACATAAAACTTTATTCATAAAAGCAGGCTGGATTTGGCCCATTGGCCAGTTTTCCACCTCCTTTTCATAGAGAATCCCTTATAACTAGATGACTGAAGAAGAAATATGTTAGGCCTGGGCTTACTGATCATTCTTCACAATATAATAGGACTAGCCAGAAGAGAACTGTTGCAACATTCCAGGCCTACTCAAGCAAAGTCCTGAAAGACAGAAGAGCAGGAGATTCTCACAAAGAGCTAAAATTTAGATAGTATATCTAATTAACAATTTAACAGAGAGATGATAAATCTACACTGAATGCATCTACACTGACTCATAGAACATAGCCAACAGTTTGGCCAGACGGTCAGGACTTCGAGAGAAAAAGTTTGGTAATTTAACAAAAAGATGTACAGATGATGCATGGGGATGGACATCTCAGGACAGGCACAGGCTGTGATGATATTTGTGCTCCATGTGAATTACTAACGAAGAGCATTCAGAGCAGAGGGATATTTCAATAGGGAGATAAGATGAATCTTTGTTATGATCAGTCCAGTTCAATCAGCTTGTTTCTTCATCCCGCTGCACAATGGGTTAAATTGTGCCCTGAAAGAAGATATGTACAAATCCTAGCCCCTGGTACCTCTGAATATGACCTTATTTGGAAATAGGATCTTTGTACTTATAACTAAGTTAAGAATCTTGAGATAAGGTCATGCTGGAGTTAGGGTGATCCCTAAATGCAATGACTGGCATTCTTATAAGAGAAAGAAGGGGAAGATCTCAGACCCAGACACACTGGGAAAAGGCCATGAGAAGATGGAGGCAGAGAGTAGAGTTTTTGCCAAGGCACACCAAGGGTTGCTGCCAGCCTCCAGAAGTAGGAGAGGCATAGATCAAATGAACATAGATGCTTCCTTGAGGCCTTCTGCAGGAACCAACCCTGCTAATAACCTGATTTCAGCCTTCAGACCTCCAGTACTAGGGGAAAAAATTTCTGTTATTTTAAGCCACCCAGTTCGTGATATATCAGTCCTAGGAAACTAATATATGATGCTTGCTTCATGGAAAAGTGGACTTGGCATCAGGGTTGAAGGCTCTGCACATGCTCAACCAACAAGGCTGCTATGGCTGCTGCCCATGCAGTGTTCCCAGCCTGCCAACAAATGAGAATGACGTTGAGTTCTGAACACACCACCACTGTGGAGGAAGATCAAGCCAGCTGTTTGGTAGCAGATTGATTACATTAGACCTCTCCCCCCATGGAGTAAACAGTGTCTTACTGTAACTGATCAGGCACTTTTTAAATTAAATTTATTGGAATGACATTGATTAATATTATATGAGAAGCGAGTGTACAATTCTATGATATGTCTTCTGCATATTATATTGTGTGCATATCACCCAAAGCTTAATCTCTTTCCATCACCATATATTTCCCCCTTTGCTGTGTTCGTCATTCTCCCAAACTTCCTTCCCCTGGGGTAAGCACCACACTGAAGATGCTTATTTTTGGTATACAACCATACTTGTGATGCTTCCACATGTGAACTCATAGAATGCCTCATTTAGGATCATGATATGCCACAAAACATTGCTCCTGACCAAATAACTAATTTTACAATAAAGGGCATAATAACAGATTAGAACTACGGAATTTATTTTTTCTTCATTATTCTGTTGCATCTGGCCTTATAAGTTGTAGGAATGACCCACTAATCAGTCATGATATCATGTGGGAGGCAAAACCTTGTAAAATTAGGGTGTTATCCTGTAAGATATAGAATGTGTTTTGAAGCATGCTGCTGTTTTTCCATGCCCATAACAGGACTTCCAAAAAGAGTTGAGGAAGGGAATAGAAGAACTAAAGTTTACCAAGATTTTGTGAGGAGGAATAGCATCTACTGGAAATGGTAAAATTTGATTTCAGCACATGTGCTCCCAGGAAATCTCACTGGGACATTTGTTTCTGAAAGATAAATAATATTTCTATTTTCTTCATAAGTGGATAGTCAATGTAATTAAAAGAAACACATTCAAACTAAAATTAGCAGAATGAAGCAGAACAGTAGTCCTATTCTATCCAGTAAATGTGAATCCCTGTTAATGTGAATTAAAAGTTATTCCAATATTAATAGTTTTGAAACTAACAAGATGCTTAATTTTGGTTAAGTAATGAGTAATTGGTAAAATATTACATTAGAAATTATAGGTATCGATCATGCCTTTTCAGTATCCTACCCTTCCGCTGGTACCACTAATTTTTTATAGTTAAATTTTAATTATTGATAGCTTTCAATTTCCTTCTCTTAATATTCTAATTTTTATAAGTTGCCCCACTGTTGTAATATGAAATCTAAAATCTTTTATTTTCTGGTTTTATTTTAAAGTTTTGTTGTGTACTTTATCTTCATTGTTGTAAGTGTAGCTGCCTCCATTCTTTAAGACAATGATGACTCAGATGGAGAATGATGAAGCACAACATACATATTACCAGCTGTAAACATCACTTTCCAAAAGTCATGTGTTACATTGGATATCCAAGTGTTCCTAATCACATCTATAAATCTCAGGAATATAATTAGAATATACAAGTCAAAAATAATGATTTCCATAATATGCCTAGAATTGGAACATAATTAAACATTCTATTTGTATACTTATAGAACCTCAACATTATAGCATTATATAGTAGAATTTTAAACCAAAGAACAGTGACATTTTTTAAAATGATACTTTCAATATGAATGTATCGTATGCTTCATTGTATGGTGATACCTCAATTAACAAATACCCGGGAAAGAGCTCTTTCAATAGCAGTCACGCAATTGAAAAAACATCATCAATCATGCTATATAGAGCTGCCTAAGATTCCACCCTCCACACAGAATCCTTCTGTGTCCTCCTCTATATGTCAGGGCCTGTTGAATGTAAGGAAAATAATTTTTAATATGTTAGTATATCATTTGTGTTAGAATATTTGCCTTTATAAATTTTTATACTTTTTTCTCTGCAAATCCAGAGGACTAATCCCAGAAAATCAGGTGGCTATAACTGAGGCTGTTAAATGAGGGCCATTCCATGCTCCAATCCTTGCTTAAGCTCCCAAAGCTTACTGGAGCCCCATGGTGAACCAAATTCAGGGGCCTCAGGGAAGGAGAAAAGCGTGGCTGTAGTTTGGTCAAGTCAAATTAGTGGGTATTTTGTCCAGCTTTGTCAGTAGGGACAAACCGTTTAGCTAATTATTTATGAGGTAACCATTGGAATTTGGAGAATATGTCTGGCCTTGTCATAGATAAACAGGAGGTCATCTGGGAGCCTTATCTAAGTCATATGGGGAATGAAGGTCCTTTGCAGGAAACCATTCCCTAGAATACACAAGGGTGGAAGGACTTTTTAAAACCATTGTTATTTTCCGGAAGCATCAGCCTCAGTTAAAGGCAACAATGTCAGCCCTTAATAACTCTTACAAATGAGGAGCCTGGCTGGTGTAGCTCAGTGGATTGAATGTGGGCTGCGAACCAAAGCATTGCAGGTTCAATTCCCAGTCAGGGCACATGCTTGGGTTGCGGGCCAGGTCCCCAATGGGGGCCCATGAGAGGCAACCATGCATTGATGTTTTTCTCTCTCTCTTTCTCCCTCCCTTTCCCTCTCTAAAAATAAATAAATAAATAAATAAATACAATTAAAAAATTTAAAAAAATAACTCTTACAAATGAAATAGTAAAATCTTGGAAAGAACATCAGCCCCTCTTTGAGTGGTCACTTTTCTGTGCAGACAAAACTTGGCTACAAATATCAAGTAAACCTATGGATCAGGCACTTCATGGCTGAGGGAATGGCACCAGCTGCAGCACCCAGGAGCTGTTTGGGGTAGTTACCAAATTCCACATGCAGGCACTTGCCCACAGTTCAGGGGATACCTGAGTTTGTCTGCACTAATAGGGAATAAAAGAAAAGTGAAACCCCTTTTTACATTCTGTCTCTTCAGTGTCTTTCAGTGTCTGCTTCATTGAAATCAAATAATCAGACAGAAAATGTATTTCATATTTTTCAGGTGTTACTAGTAAAGGGGTAGAGGGAGGAAAGGAAGCTCTAAAAAAACAACAATGAAATACAGCTTCACACTGGTCAGAATGGCCATCATTAATCAATCAACAAACAAGTGCTAGAGAGGTTGTAGAGAAAATAGAACCCTAGTGCACTGTTGGTGGGAATATAGACTGGTGCAGCCACTGTGGAAAACAGTATGGAATTTCCTCAAAAAACTAAAAATGGAACTACCTTTTGATCCAGTGATCTCATTGCTGGGACTACACTCTAAGAATCCTGAATCATCAATACAAAAGAACTTATGCACTCCTGTGTTCATAGCAGCACTATTTACAATAGCCAAGTGTGAGAAAGAACTTAAGTGCCCATAAGTAAATGAGTAAATAAAAAAACTATGGTACATTTACAGAATACTATGCAGTAGAAAGAGAGAAGGAAATCCTACCATTCACAACAGGATGGATGGAACTGGAGCGCATTATGCTTAGTAAAATAAGCCAGGTGGTGAAAGACAAATACCATATGATCTCACCTATAAGTGGAACCTAATCAACAAATGAAACAAATGAGCAAAACAGAACCAGAGACTTGGAAATAAAGAACAACCTGACAGTGACCAGAGGGGAGGGGGGAGGAGGATAATGGGAGAAAGAAGGGGAAGGGGTAAGCAAAGGAACATGAGTAGAAGATTCCTGGGCAGGGATGCGGGGGAGGGATTGACTGTGGGAGTGGGGGTAATAGGGTTGGGGAGAGCAATGGGGAAAAATGCAGCACAACTGTAACTGAACAACAATAAATTTTAAATGTTTATATTAAGACAAAAATAAATAAAATTATCTTTCTGTCATTTTTTACTCAAGTGTTTTTATTACTCAAGTAGTTGTCTCCATTTTTAAGAGAGACAAAAAAGTTAATATTCATCTCTTATGAAGAATTGAGATAATATCTAATGACAGTGTTCAGATAAGAATAGAAAGCTTATGGAAGAAATATTTTGCCATATAGAGATGACATAGATCCTTGAACAATCCAAAGTAAGTGACTTTCTAACACTTATTAATTTCTTCTTTCAGCCAGTGAATACTTACTGGTCACCTGACATATACCAGACCCTGGATAATGGTAACATAGGGATTAATGAGATGTTTTCCTTCTTGCTATGCCTTTATGTCTAGTAAAGAGGTCTAACATTTCAAATTTTCTTATAACCCAATGCTACAAGGAGAGGTTAGTGCAGGATTTTACTAAAATATGGGAGAAGATATAATTAACTGCTTCCTGAGGGGGACTCAGGAATCGAATGACATTTGAATGAAATACCCACAGGTAAATGGAAATTAACCAGACAAAGTGTGGAAGGACTTTCCAGGAAGTAGAAATAGCTACTATAGAAGCAAAAAAGCATATAAAGCATATTATGTTTGAAGACCCACCATTTATGCAGGATGGAGAGAGTGTAGGGGTAGTGAAAAATGGTCAGCTACGAACTGCAGAGCAGGGTGTTTCTCAGAAGATGATCTCAAGAACTCTGCCTCAGAATTATCTAAACTGACTGTTAAAAATTCAGATGTTTCGTCTTTCATTGAGACCTACCATGTGATACTGTTCATGGAGTAATATCTAAAGTCCCCGTTTTCAACGAACATCCCAGGTGACTCTGTTACACTGTGAAGATTCATATTCACTGATGTGGAGGCTGGCAAATTTGGAGGATGAGGTTCTTATCCATTAAATTATGGAGATTAAACCTTATATGTATTTGGGAAACAATGAAGGTTTTAGAACTGGAGTCAGACTCACATTTTTATACTGTGATATGATGGATGGCTGCAATGCAGGGGAAAAATGGGGAAGAAGGGTGTGATGCACAGGAATAAAAATGAGATAAGATGTGAGTGCCACACTCCAAGTAGAAGATGTTGTTACTGAGGGTTTAAGCTAAAGAAGGATGGGAAACAACTTGAAAGATATTTAGAAAGTACACTTGGCCAAATTTTGTGATCAGTTAGTTGTGGAGGAAAAAACGTAGAATGATTGCAAAGTTTCTTGCTTTCGTGGCTCATATTGCAGAAGGGTATACATATTTGCACACACATATCTTATTAATACTTTCAACGACTCTGAATGAGGAAAGATATTTATATTTATTTTATCTCTTTTACAGTTCATGAGAGAGTCTCAGAAATGTAAGTTGTCCTAGATCCCAGATTGCATAATAATTAAGTACCAGCATCAGGATTCAAATGCAGGTAGACTAAGTCTAGACTGTACACTTTTGTGCACTAAACCTACCATTTCACCACAGAATTAACCAAAACATTGTTTAAGAAGGGAGGGTTGCTCTCACTCTCCTCTTGCACACCTCACTGAAGATTTCACTAAAGAAGTCTATGGTGTCTTGGCTGACTGTTAAACTAGTACACCAGATGGGTTTTTTGTACACTCTAGTCTTATGTTTGCTTCTGCATTAATTACACAGTTCTTTCTTTTATGTGGTTAAGATCTGAGAATTGAAGAGTTAGTCTTTCTTTGAATAGCATAGCACCAAATAAATTGCTCTGTTTGGAATCATAATATTGATCACTGCTTTTGTTCTTTTGGAATGGCATAATTTCTTTTCATAATAGATGATCTTTCATTTAACAAACTGTCTTCATAGGCTGTTCTGGGTAGGGAAAATCAGATGCTCCCTATCTCCCTGTGCTCATTGTAGGATAGAGGGAAACTTTGAAATTCATGTTCTGTGTTAAGAAATGATGAGAAATTAAATTGGGAGGTGGAAGAAAGAAAAAAGAGGGGTGAAAAGGGGGAAACTAAGGGGCAAGTGATCAACCAGGAAAATTTTCTCAGTGGTAGAGGTGGCCAAAGGAAGAGAAGTATTCACTATCCAATTTAATCCTTACCATATGATGCTGTAATCCTTACCCTGTCAGATAAAACATTTTTTATACCAATGGTGACTTTTTAAAAATATTTTTTATTGCTATTCTATTACACTTGTCCCAATTTTTCTCCCATTGCCCTCCTCCACCCATGCCAACCCCCCACTCTCAGAGTCAGTTCCCACACTCTTGTCCGTGTCCATGGGTCACTCATACATGCTCTTTAACTAGTCCATTCCCTGTCTTTCCATCATTATCCCCCTCTCCCTCCCCCTGGTCACTGTCAGTCTATTCCCTGTTTCCATGTCTGTGGTTCTATTTTGTTCACTAGTTCATTTTGTTCATGAAATTCCTCCTATAGGTGAGATCATATGGTATTTGTCTTTCACCGCCTGGCTTATTTCACTTAGCATATTCTCCAGTTCCATCCAAGCTGTTTTGAAGGGTAGGGGCTTCTTCTTTCTTTCTGCTGTGTAGTATTCCATTGTGTAAATGTACTACAATTTTTGATTTTCTCATTTACTGATGGGCACTTAGGTTCTTTCTAGCACTTGGCTATTGTAAGTAATGCTGCTATGAACACAGGAGTGCATAAGTTCTTTTGAATTGCTGTTTCATGATTCTTGGGGGGGTGGTATATTACCAGCAGTGAAATCACTGGATCAAAAGGCAGTTCAATTGTTAGTTTTAGTTTTTTAAGGAAATTTCGTACTGTTTTCCACAGTGGCTGCACCAGTCCGTACTCCCACAAACAGTGAACTAGGGTTTCCTCTTCTCTGCATCCTTGCCAGGACTTGTTGTTTGTAGATGTATTAATGATGGCTATTCTGACCAGGGTGAGGTGATGTGTCACTGTGGTTTTAATTTGTATCTCGCTGATGGCTAGTGATGTGGAGCATCTTTTTATATGTCTATGGGCCCTCTGTATGTTCTTCCCAAGAGTGACTTTTAAGAGTGCTGTTGTAAGTAAAGAAAAAGGCACTATGATCCATATATGAAACAGTGCACATCACAGGGCATATTATTCTAGAAGAGACAATTATATTCTCATAAACCTAAATTTAAAATAAAATATCAAATGGCTAGCCTCAGAAATTTATATACAAGTACAATTGCCTAGAAATATCAATGTCCCATCCAGCAGGAAATCCAAAGCCTATTTAATGATTTATATTTAAAATTAAGTAACATAATAAAGGGATGAAGGGAAGAGATAGGGAGGAGAGAATAAATGGGAAGAGAATAAAAATTGGGGGCAGGAGCTTAGCAACTGAAATGTGAGGGAGCAATGTGGAATAGGAGAAGTTTGAAGAGGTGATACAAGGAGAAACAGTATTCAGCATCATGAATTAAATACCTTTACATTTTTATTAAGAGAATAAAAATTATCATGATAATTAAATTTAATTTTACAACCCTTCTAGGGTTTCCTCCGTTTCACAGTGGCTGAGTATTTAGGGAACACATTTTCAAGATTATCTTGACTCCAGGGTTTAGAATACAATTTATGTTCTACCAGTGAGAGGCATTGAAGCATGACTTGGAAGGTGGAAGGGAGGCAGAACCTTATCATCATCATCATCATCATCATCATCATTTGGCAGTGGCAGTCAAATGTATGGGCTTCAGCAGATGTCAGACTCTGTAGAGGCTTTGCTGTGACAATTGAGAAGAGCTTCCTGCAGTTTTCTGTCCAGATTGGAGACCCCGGTCACCACGTGGTTCTCCACACTACCCCTGTGGTGGGGAACCCGAGAGCTAGGGAAAGCCTCCCCTGCTGCGTGCATCTTCAGCCCTTCCAGTGGTTTGGTAAGCAATGAATTCCCTGTATTAAGTCCCCTTTTGGTAAAAACACTTAGACTGATTTTTGTGTCCTGACTGAAACTCAGATTTGGAATTGATGATGTTGAGCTTTACTTGAGTCCTTCCTGCCTAGAATATACTGACAGTTACGAAATAACCTCTCCGTTTTGTTCTCAGCCACTCCTGCCCTCACGTATTCCAAGATACAGCCTCCTTCATCCTTCCTCATGAGTCTCTTCAGATCATGACGATTTGTTTCCCTCTTTCTGTCAGACACAGGCCCCTTCTTTCCCTTTGAGACATTCTTCTTTAACAAACATTATCCCTATTAACAAGACCCTGAACAAATCATCTCTTGATGGTCTGCTGCATTTTATCTTTCACAAGTTTGTGTTTTCTTAATATGACTGCACAAAAACTACTTATATCAGGAATTCATAAGGGCTACATTATCAATTCTTTCAAGATCAGTGGTGGGGTTTTCTTGTTGTTTTTCTCCTGGCCTCCTTAGACACATAGCTTAAAGAAATTTTCTGACATCCATATGTCACTGTGGGTTCAAATGACATCACAATTAAGAATTTACTGCAACTTACTCTAGAATAAAATGCTTACTCTGTTCTTCAGTAAAACATGCCTATTATGCTAAAATTGTTTTTGGTTATCAGGAAGAAGACTGTTAAAATAAAATCTATTCTATCAATAGATGAATGGATAAAACAACTCTGGGACTTTTATACGATGGAACACTAGTTGGCCATAAAAAAAAAAGAGAGAAAATTTTACCCTTTGTGACTGTATGGATGGACCTGGAGAACATTATACTAAGTGAAATAAGCCAGTCAGAGAAAGACAAACACCATATGATTTCACTCATATGTG
The DNA here is from genome assembly GCA_028533065.1 of Trachops cirrhosus. Classification (NCBI taxonomy): domain Eukaryota; kingdom Metazoa; phylum Chordata; class Mammalia; order Chiroptera; family Phyllostomidae; genus Trachops; species Trachops cirrhosus. The sequence goes on along the minus strand of CM052542.1, from coordinate 46,080,281 downwards.
GAATCTAATGAGCAAACTGAACTAACAAGGAAAATGGGGACAGACTCATAGATGGAGAGCAGGATGACAGCTAGTGGTGGGGGTTAGGGAGTGGAGGGATTAAGAAGAAAGGAAAAAGGACTCGTGGACATGGACAACAGTGTGGTGATTGCTGGCGGAGGGGGTATAGAGGGACTAAATGGTAATGAAAAATGCAGTAAAGATAAAAATAAAGTAAAATAAAATAAAACAAAATAAAATAAAATAAAATAAAATAATAAAATAAAATAGAATCCATTCCAAGATTGAGTAGGTAGGTCATACTATATATTCTTTTTTATTATTGATTTGAGAGAAAGAGAGGAAGGGAGAGAGAGAGAGACAGGCCAACAGACACTGATTTGTTGCTACACTCATTTATATATCAGTTGGTTACTTCTTGTATATGTCCTGACCAGAGATCGAACTTGCAGTCTTGGCGTTGGGATGATGCTCTAACAAACTGAGCTACTCAACCAGGGCAGTCATGCTATTTTTTAAAACTTCTATTACTTGCATTTATGTCCGTGAATAGGTCATTTATGTCTAAAGCTTAGATTGTCTATAAAAAACATAATTTGTTGAAATTTTGTGATAATATATGACAAAGATAGCACCCTTCTTTATAACAATTTATTTGTAGATAAATATAAATTTTCTCTATGAGCATGCTTATTTAATAAAAATCTAGATTTTAACATAGAAAACTTTTCCATTATAATCATAGCTTAAGACCAAACTCTTTTTATTAGTTGCATTCATCATCTTGTCTTTTTAAGTAATTCTCAAAATAAACAGCAAATGTCTATGGGATTTGAGACTGTAGTATAACATTTATGGCATTTTATACATAAAATAAAGTTAAATCCTTTCTTCTTTTCTCAAGAAATTTATTCTGTTATACCCCTATGTTTTCATTGTATAAGCCTATCTCCATATCCAGTTCATACTAGCTAATTTTCCCCATCAATGATTCTATCTTTTTTCCACATGTGCACAAATTATGACTGATGTTCTAAGTAGTGTGTGATAAGAAATGTGATACAAAAAATAGTGCAAAATAAAAAACTGTGGAGATTTTGTGTTATAAAGGATGTCCAGGCTTGCTAGATTGAAAAGAAAATAAATGTACCATCAGTTAGAGTAATCTGGTGTATGTGGAAACCAAAGAACTACAATTCTCAATGGTTTAAGTACCCACAGTTTTATTTATTGTTGATTCTAGATCATCAGGGAGCTCTTTTCTCCTTAATGTCTCAGGAACCCTGAGAAGAGAGCCCACCATCTCAAATGTGTAAGTTACCACACCAGAGGGAAAGGAGGGCTCTCAAAATCTCAAGCAATTAAATGTCCTGGCTCTGAACTAGCTAATGTCCCCTTTACTCATTGGTTAAGACAGTCACATGGCCCCACTCAATCTCAAATTGTGCCTGAAGGCAAAAAAGCCAGACATATTTGGTGTATACACCATTAATGACAACCACAGAAACTGAGGGAGGTGATTGATTCTATAAGATTTTTATGAACGGTATTATTTGGGTTGCATAATCAGGGTCACACTCATATATGATATTTAGGTTATACCTACATAAAGCAGTTTAGAAAACTTGGCACATTTTATTTGAGAGATGATCAGTATCCACTGGTAGCCTTTAATGGGATTGCTTTTATTGTTATTGTATCCTGTGTTCTCCTATTGGAAGATCATTTGTGCATTTGCTGAATACCCAGCATATATAAGGTACTCAAAGAATATGAACACAAATCATCATGCATTACATACTCAGGGAACTTACACTGTACAAAAAGAGATAAGGCATCCTTAGGTATTGCAGAAGTTTTAAAATAATAAATCTGAGAGTTTGAAGGAGAAAAAGCTTACTTTGGTCTGGGCAGGAAAATGACAGTAGAAGAGATCATATTTTTATTGGATCTTAAGGAATGAGTAGCAGTTTAATACTTGTAGAAGGAGGAAGTGAGCATTATAGGGAAAGGCATGGCATAAACAAAGCTATGGTGATAGAACATTGCAGACAAATGAGAAATAGAGTAGGTAAGCAAAACATTTGTGAAGTGAAGAAGAGAGAATATTGAAAGTATAATAAAAATATGCAACAAAACAGATGAAATGAATTGCAAACATTGTAAATACATTTATCTGACATTATATCAAATGACAAAGTTTGGAAAATAATCAAGGGAATCTCTGGTAGACCAAAAGATGAAAGTAAGACCTCTATTTTCTGATGCGATGTTAAGAAAATTAGAAAATTTAGATGTGAATAAATTTTGAAACAGCATTCTCAGGAAAATAGTTCAAAATGATCTAAACAAAGGTTAATTTTAGAACATTTAACACTTGGAGCTGCCAAAGTTAGATACGATTGATTACTAGGCAGGACTAGGAGTATAGACAAAGTCGTACAATAGTATAAATTCACTTGCACATTGGCTTGCACATTCATTATTTTAGCAAACACTTAAGAACTTTATTGGTGTATTAGGCACTGACCTAGGCTGATGGTATCTGTGGACAAAGAAGACTTGAGTCTAGTGGGGAAGACTTCACTTAACAGATAACGACAGTAAAATGGGATGACTAGTATGAAAGGGACACATTATGGAAACACATAACTTGGGTACATAACCTAATCTAAGAGTCAGAGGAGGCCTTTCCAGAGAGAAATAAACATCTTTTACTTCTCTTCTAAATGTTGTTTACATCCAAATTTAATGACAATAAACTTGTATCTGTTGTCTTATAGTAAGGGAAGGCAGAAAGAGTGTTAGGTGGGCTAGAATCCTAGAAAACAATTTTCATTTTACCAAGTGTATACCAGTCGGGTTCTTGATTACACACAATAGAAACCAAGTCTGGTTGATTAAAGCATACAATGAATCTATTGGAAAATATTCAGGTAACTCACAAAATCACTAGGTAAGCCAAAGAGCAGAAACCAGGGAGGTTTGTAGCCAAAGCCACAGTCAACCAAAATCATGCTATAGAACTAGCTTTATGACACCACTAGCTGTACTCATGCACACAAATCTCAGCAGCACACCTGTCAAACCGCCCTGCAGACTGCCTCTGACAGAGCTGTCACTGGAGCCTGCTGCTGCTGCCGCCACTACCACTTATAATGGCACAGATTCCTCACCACCCCTGATTCTCCATGTCACTATTCCCCAACCCAAAGAACAGGTGTGCCTGCCTGACTCTAAGGTGACTCCCACAATCGCTGCCTCTTGGTATTCACAACGTTGTGTGATACTCTCTCCTTGAGCAAGGTCAGGGTCTGAGACTTGCTTATAAGCCATAGAGTAGACAAAACTGACAGAATCTATGTGATTACCCATACATTATTATGTGGTACATAAGATTTTAATGCCGACTTTCTAAAGAGACACTTTTCCTTTGAGGAAACAGACAGCCATGGTGGAAAGGCCGACGGCAAGGAACTGAGGGTAGCCTTCAGCAGAGAGCCAGCAAGAAACAGAAGCCCTCAGTTAAACCATCCACATAAAACTGAATGCTGCCAATAACCACATAAAAACGGGAGCAGATCCTACCTCAGTTGAGCCTCAGAGGAGACTGCAGTCATGGCCAAGTACTTGAGGTGCTGGACCCAATTGGACATTGTCCAGACTACTGAATGGCAGAAACTGTGAAATGACAAATGTGTTGTTTGAAGCTACTAAGTGAGTGCTGTTATAGCAACAGATAACAAATACAGTGACTAAGCCTAGACATTAGGCCTTCATGTTCGCAATAAGAGAAGTTAGAAAAATGAGCATCTGGACTTTTTAGCTTCTCCAACATAGGAAGAAATCTCAAAAAGGTTAGGAACCTGCCTATACAGGGTGTAGCACAAATAGTGCCCCTTTTTTATTATAAAATCTTTTACTACAAAATCATAAGCACATAATTCTGCAACATAACAATATCACATGCAAGCACATCATATGACATTTTAAGTGAAATGTTCAAATTAAAACTGTAAATTATTACATCCACACTATTCCCCTGCCAACCACCCTCAGGCAGGCGCTATTTCTGTCAGACCCAGTATTTGTTTCCTAAGCTTGATGTAACAAATTACCACATATTAATACTTGGGGACTCAAAACTTACCACATAGTAATTTATTCTCTAACAGTTTTGAGGGCAAGAAAGTCCCAAATCAAGGTGCTGCCAAGACCAAACTTTCTCCTCAGCCTCTAGGGCAGAATTCTTTGCACTTTCAGCTTCTGGTGGATTCTGGCATTTATTGCTGTATGGCAGCGTAATTCCTAATACCTGCTTCTTTCTTCACATTATCTTCTTTTCAGTGTCTCTGTGCATCCTTTTTTATGACTTGCTTATAAAGACCACTCTGATTGAATTTAAGGTCCACGCCAATCTAGTATAATATCCTTTCAATCCTTAATTTATTATTTTTATACAAAATTTCTATAAACATAAATGTGTTTCTGACCATAAAGAAGTAATCCAAAAGCATTGCCACGTGGTTAACTTACTCTATCTTGATTTATCTGGTAAAAGTTCACCTGGCAAAGCCATTTTAATCAATATGATTTGAAGTACTTGTTTTTAATTCAATAAAAACACATTTTAGGAGGACTATGAGGGAATTTTGTCTTTGCAGGCAAAAATGTTTTAGAGTCTAATACCAACCCATGATTTCTCTTTTTTAAATTAAAATTCCCACCCTTACTCTATCTTATGCTTATAGATAAAGAATGCACATTCAAGTCCACTGAAATAAAGAAGGGAGTGAAACCACACATTCACAGCATTGACACGAAGACCCTGAAAACATGCCGTAAGTGGAAGAAGAGAATGGCAGATTTTTCTTTGGATAGGAAGTTGTTTGAACTCTCAGGGTGTTCCCACTTGTTCTTTATGCAACTTCAAAGGCAAAAGAGTTTTGCCAGCACTTTTTGAAATCAAGAGATTCTTTGGCTTGTGAATTACGGTCAGTGAGGTCATGTTTATTGTGTTAAAGGTTTAATCTAGATTATGGTAGTGAGTTCTAATAAAGAATTCTCCATGAATTTGCTTCTGAATTTCTATATACTCAGCAAGAGTGAGATTTGGGGGCTAGAAGAGAAAACAGATAATTTTGAATGTAATTTACTATAAGTTATACCAGTCAACATTCATGATTTAGAACAGTCAGTTTTACAAACTCTACCAAAAATTCTGTAAGAATCTGGCTTTGAATACAATAGTTATAGGTTGATCTTATAATATGTTGGATATTGACAAGAGCAATTCCTAAACAGCCAGCTATACTCCCTGCAGGTCACCTCCTTTTTTTTTTTTTTTTTTTGGCTTGAACAACACATTTTATTTCTGGAGGTTGGAAAGTCCAAGATCAACATGCTGGCAGAATGAATATTGGGTGAAGGCCTTTTTCCTGGTTTTCAGACAGCTGTCTTCTTGTTGTATCTTCAGGAGGTGGAAAGAGAGAGGGCTCTGGTCTTTTCCTCCTCTTATAAGGGTGCACATCTCATCATGTGGCTTTACTCTCAGGAGCTCATCTAACCCTAACTACCTCCCAAAGACCTCATCTCCAAATACTGTTACAACTGTAGTCTTTCCTAAGGTGTACCAACCACACATTAATAATCTGAATAAGCGTATCAACAGGAAACAGCATCAAGCTTACAGAAATGTCATTCATAAAACCTCCTTATATCTACCGTGCTTTCTGCATCCCCTCTTACTTGAAGTGAGGCATCATCTCTGCTTATGTAACAAACTCTTGAAGGTAATCCTGCTTTGAGGTGATTACATCTCAATCCTCCTCCCTCAAATCATGATCAATGCTCTGCTTTTTTAGTATTATATTAAAATACACTGTATGGTGTCAGGAAGCATCATGCTATAGTTTAATGGTATTAAACAGAATTATAATATAGCAGGGAACCTTGACAAACACAATTTTGTAATTTCAGTACAATGCTAGTATTGTCTATATAGTAAGCTCTTAAGTAATGCACAAATAGAGAAGAAATATGATCTTGGATCACAGAAGTCAACATTTTCATTGGCAATCTTCTAAACATTGTAGAACCATATCAGAATCAAATTTTCATATATTTGTCACCTATTAATCACCAAAGTTTATTTAGTATCAAATTCCAGTTCAAGGTAGAAAGAAACCAAACCCAAGATGCTATCTCAATCATTCAACTTATAATAACACTGACCTACAAATCTATATCTGGACTGGTATCAAATGGCATTTGCCAATCTTATACAAATGGCAAGGAAAGACCACTCATAGGATTGTTCAAAGATATATCTGATCAGTCAACCAACAAAAACTTAATATCTCAAATGAGCTTCTTTGAAATATGAATGTCTAATTCATTCACTGATTAAAAAATATTTATTTATCTGCTGCTATAGACCAGGCCCTGTGTAGGTGTTTTTATCCTATACCAAGTGGTTTAGTGCCCTTTAGCATCATCATTATTCAGAGTAGGTGGTTTTTCCTTCATTTTACAAAGAAAGCATGAATCAGAGAGGTTATATGGAATTCAGTAAATAAATTATTTGATCATTTTACTTTAACCAAACATACTCTAAATATTTATGTAAAATCAAGATTTATATAAAGCAAATAGTCATTGTAGACTAATTATGAAGTTATTTGGTAGCAAGTAAAACAAAAGTGAATTAAGCAATTTGGGATATACTTTTGTGATATAATCAGGTATCTGAAGATACCTGTAATTTCTGTTAATATTGGTTTAATAGATCAAATATATCAAAACAAATATTTCTGAAAATCCCTAGCTCCTCCCCCATGTCACACCTCTGCCCCAGCCACAAGCAACATAGATACATTCCAAGAAGAAAAGAAGAAGGAAGTGGTGTCAGCGATACTGATCAAATCCCTTGAACCAAGAAAGCAAGAACCTTCCCAGGAGTCACTTCAGCAGAATTCCAGTTACACACCAAGATCTGGATCACATGACCCTTCTCCGCTCGGAAGAGAATCTAAAAAGTATATATTTATTATTTTAGCCTCTGTGACAGAAACAAGGGGCAAGAGGGTAGAAAATTGGTGTTGGGTTTCCCATACAATGCAAGCAGAAATCATCACAATATCTATCTAAAACTATTGCCTGTGTTTTCATGGTAGGAAACACACACACACACATACACACACTCACATACAAAAACAAAACCACAAGCAGAAAGCCAGCCTGGAAAAGAGCTTACCATGGTGTATGCACACATATTCATTTATATGTGTGTCTGTATGTGCGTGGGAGAGGGGAATGAAATATAGAGGCTAACATCTAGGACCTAGGTAAATGTTACAGCCAGGAAACAGACCAAGAAAGAATAGAAAGAGTTTTTATATATGACAGCTTATTTGTAATTAAGGAAAAGTTGCAGAAAACGTGCTCCATAAAAAGGCATTCCCTCAGTGGCTTCTTATTGCCTAACAATTTTGGTAGTTCTTCTCAACTTGATCTTTATGGTTCTTTGCTATCTGGCTTCAGACCCATTTTTAGTTTATCTTTTGTTCTTAATGCCACATCCAGCCACATAGGTCTAACCTACTTCTTGGATATGTCCCACATATTTCTAACATGTTATCTCTCATCTTAATGACATTTACTTATTTTTTCTTAATTTTACTCATAATATCTGCTACTCAAGTTTTAGGCATAATTTTAGATGACAAGGACAGGAGGACGGGATGTCAGTGACCAGAGGGGAGAGGGGAGGGAATTTCAGGGGAGAAGGGAAGGGTTTACAGGAACAAATATAGAGGACACATGGACAAAACTACGGGGCTTGGAAATGGAAGGGAGGTGGGGAGGGATGGGTGGGTGGGCTGGAATGGGAATAAAAGATTGAAACTGTACTGAATAATCAACTTTTCAATGAAAACTTGATTTCTCCAACTGAAGGTGAACATTCAGACAATGAACTTTCTAATAGTAAAAAAAACCCCAAAAAACCCTTTTTTCCTTATATAATATTTACCCTGCATTTTTTTCCTGTTTAATCCAGTACTTGTTATACTGTTATAAGAATGTTTTTCTCAACCTTTCCCTACCTTCAGCACCAAGTCTAGTACCTTGGATGAAAATATAAAACAGAACTGAGGGGGAAAATGTGTTCATTTATAAAAAAACACAGAATGACTCTACCCACATTTGGGTGCATCTTAGCACACCATATATGATTATAAGGAATCATTAGTGAAGGTAAGTAGTATTCACAGTTGATAGATGATCCTTTATAAAAACATTTAAATGGAATAATAATCTAGGAGGGTGAGAATTGGTACAATAGGTCTATTAGAGTGTAAATGCCCGCTTGTAAATATCAATTAGTAAGGACAGCATTTGCAACATTTTATCTCCCTTCCCTTCCAAATACTCTACATTTTATATAAACCTAAAATGACCATGAAATTTGAATACTATAGCATAAGATTTACTGATAGACATAAAAGAAATAGCGATTTTCTTTTAATACTGATTTTGTAATTAGACAAAGAATTTTTGTTAGGTTTCAAGAGAGATTTGTTTTAGGAGATAAAGATCCTTCAGCTTAATTAATCACTAGAGGTTAATTGCATGTAAGATTCATTTTTTTATGGGCATGGAATCCATAGTTTCCCTGTTACATGTTAGTCTTTAGACCATGAGTTACTATCCTTTAGACCAAAATTGAGGTGGCACCAGTTACATATTAAATATGTCACTCTGTTGCAATGTAGTGTTGACATCTGCACTGTGCTCACTAAAACAGTCAATTACTGTAATACTCTTGATATTGATCCAGGACATGTGACCTTCCTCAACAGCAGCAGCTCAAATTGGATCTCATCCTACTAAACTAGTTCATTCTTTAATCTATTCTGATTGCTTGGCATTCTGCATATCAATAGCATTTAAGAGTTTATTATGTGCCTCTGAAGCTCATATAATATTGAGTATAATATGAATACGTGATTTTTCTGCTGGGTTACCAAAGCCAATGGGGTGGGGTTGTGGCACAGCAGAGAATGTTTAATGACATAGCTCAGAAGGTGTCATGACAACCATATTTCTTTCCAGTGTGTGTGTGTGTGGGGGCATTAATGTCATAAACAGAAAATTAAAAATCAGCTCTTTTCCAGAAAAGTATTAAAGTTACCTCCTGTTTTTATAGTTTGTGTAGAAGACAGAGGTGACTGGAGGAGACACAGACATACAAAATAGTAGGGAAAGACACAGCAGGATGTATGCAAAGCATTGCAAAGGGAAGCAAATATCAGGGCTAGTATTTGCAATATTTACCAAGAAGATTTCCTCAGATTGCCTTGTACCCTTTGCATTTCACACTCTGGAGGAACAATATAGCACAAAAGCATACAAAAAAAAAGTAAACTGTTTAGGATTACAAAAATCTAGTCTTTAGTTTCTCAAAAGCCAATAGTTCAAAGAACTCAGATATAACAAGCCATGAATAACTTTGAAAGAAAAGATGAAGAAATAAGCTATCCACTTCACCTCCTTCTCCATACTAGATGGAAGTAAGTTCTCTGGAAGGAAATGAGAGAAGGACAACAGAGAAAGCAAACAACTTAGTCTATCATGTTTCCCCAAGAAGTGGATTTATGCCTTTCCCCTGCCACATACAGAACTCTTGAGGAAAAATATGGGAGAATATTCTGGATATACTTGGAGATCTATGATCAGAGAGGAATTGTAACCTTGTCCCAAGAATACAGCCTCGAGTAACCACATGACAAACATGCTGCTAAAGCGAAAGGCAAAGTAAAAAAAGCCAACACCTTTCACAGTGGAAGTACAACAGGTACCCACAGCCTAATGGGTTTAGAGCTAGCAGAATGTACCTATGTACAAGGAGTGCTGTGTGGCCTTGGCATAGGGACTAGTGTCCTGAATGTGGGGCAAGGAGAGTGAGCAGCAGCCTGGGTGAATCTATGACAATAGGTCAGGTGGAAATGAGTGTATGTCAATGGGCACTGGAGTAGAGAGAGGATAATGTAGAGTTTATTGTGCTATGGTATTCCTAACATGATGAAACCAGAGTGCTACATAATCCCTTCTTCCTATAGAATTTGGATAGAACTGCTGGGAAAGGATGGTGGGACTCCAAGTTAACTGAAAAATAAACTTCTAATTTTTAAGGAATGTGGATTTAAAATGAAGTCCATTAATTCAAAATATAATACTCTACTTTTCATACACTCCAATGATGGCTTGCCAAATATATGCAACATATGATTGATAAAGTCTGGATGTTCAAACTGAACTTTAAAGAAAGATAACATGCTTTCTATATTTAGAAATGAAAGCCAAATATATCAATATTCTCAGGCAAGCAGGTTTAAAAAGAAGCATCCCACAGCTCAGAATATAGACTATGTAGGCAGAAAAATGGGGTGTAAATGAAGATCAGAATAGAAACTTAGTCTTAAGAATATGGAATCTAATTCTTGTAATTTTCTTAAAATAGAGGAATTTAAATTTTTTTATTATAATATATATATATATATATATACACACACACATTACTTAGAGTAAGTAGTGTAAAATTACATGGAGTAAAATAATTGACTTCTATCTTCACATCAAGAGTTTGGTCATTCTTAAGAAATCATCATCTTCATATGTTCTGATATTATAAATATTTTCAAGCTTTGTTGCAGATAGAAACTTGACAAAAATGTCTCCTTATAATTAAGAGTGCCCTGGGTGAAAAATATACGTTATTAATATATCTTACCAAATGAATTTTTGAAGGCTTCTTTCTTTCTAGGTTTACTGAACACTAAATATCCATTCTGGAATCCTTGGATTGAACTAATTTGACACAGAATTTATAATATCTTGGCCTTCTAATTATATAATGGATATGTATAATTTTCCCTAAATTTTTATCAAGTATATAACTGAAAAGAAGCAAGTTCATAAGAATAGCATTAATGAGCCATCTCCCATCAACTCTACTCCAACACTAATTCACTGAAAAAAATATTTTGATAGTTACCCTATATGCCACATGTGGAAGCCCACTATGTCTTCAAAAATAGTGTGCAGCAGAGAATCAGAGGAAAAAAATCAACTTTTACTTAATATACATTCTTACTTAAAACACAAAATGTGTACGAGTGAAGGGGAAATGAAATTTTAAAATGAAAAAGAAATAAGAATAGGTTGAACTATCTATAGATTAAATGGCTTGAGTAAGAGGATCTCAGCACAAACCGAACGATGTCTTACACAGCACATGGCACACCCATCCAAAGCAAGAACCTGTAAACCCAAGACTGGGGTGCTTGGAGGGGTTAGCTGCAATGCACATAACCAGTTAAAAGAGATTCTCTTTTTATTCTGAATTCTAAAATACAATTTTGAGATAGAGATCATTTTGAACTAGTCTCATATTCAGTGTTTAAGCTATCTTTGTATAAACCATTCAAACTAAGAAAAAAATCTCTGAAACTGCTAAATAAAGGAGAATAGCATGTTCTCATGTGTTGTTGTCCTGAGTATAAGTATACAATTTCAAACTTGTTCACAAGCTGGAAACCTGTGGAAAATGTGTTTTGCTTTGAAGATTTGGTGTCAGAGTTTGTGGATGGTTTATATATTCTGGGTACACAAGTGCACCTTGGTTATGGATACAGTGCATATCCCTCCCCTGCCCCCACTCCCAAATCCTATGTTGAGGCCCTAACTCCTAATATGATGGTATTTGGAGATGGACCCATTGGGAAGTCATTTGGGGTAGATGAGCCATTGAAGATAGGGACCTCACGATGGAATTAATGACCTTAGAAGAAGAGACATCAGAGATCTCACTCTTTCTCTCAGGGAGCCCAGTAGCGGTGATGTGAGCATGCAGTGAGGTGGCTGCTGTCTGCCAGCCAGGGAGAGGTCTCCAGTCAGAACCTGACCCTGCTGGCACCCTGGCCTTGGACTCTTATCCTCCAGAATTCTGAGAAAATACATTTCTTTTTTTAAGTTTCACAGTCTATAGTATTTTGTTATGGCAGCCACAGCTGGCTATTATAGCCTCTTCAATAATGAGGGGATGAGAGTTCTAGGGGCCAAGGGAGAAAGGGAGGAGTTTTTAGCCATAACTTCCTGTGTTATTCATGTCCACAAATCTAAGTCCTGGGGCTCCTGTGCAGTCACCTGTTATATTTTTTCCTAAAGGCTGTTTTCCCTTTTCTTCTCACTTCATGGTTTTTGGCCTCTGATCTCCTTAGACAATAGCAAGCAATAGTTTTTTTTTTTGGTTTTTGTTTTTTTACTTTTAGAATTGCTATCTGTGTCCCTAATACCTAAGGTTCACTCTACCTTAAATCATACAGCCATATGCCCACTGTTATTTCACTGAGGAAGCATGGGGGATTTTGGGGTGTTCAGTGTGAGACTGGAAGTGGGGTGAGGGGATACAGAAGAGAAGTGGAAATTAATATTGTCAATTTATTATATGATATAACAGAGGGAGATTGAGGAAGGCCTCAGTGCTCTTTAAGGATAATTTAATGAAGAACAAATAAACCAAAGACCTTCAATTTAACACAGCCCAAATTACTAATAAGAGCTACACCTGAGTACCAGGAATTGGGTTGACTTGCCCACCTTCTAGGGATATGACCTTGGAATAATCTTATGCAGGTCACATCAACTCTCTGAGCCTGTTTCCTCTCTGATAAAATTAGAAGTTTGCCCAAGATGAATTCCAGGATGCTTTCAGATCTTTTAGTTACAGGATGCTTTTATTTTTGCTTTGAATTCTGTCAAGCCAAGTTTCTATTACAAAGACAATATAGGTCACCTTTATTCATTTTTTTTTTTTTTTGGTACCAGCTGTGCTGGCCTTCTTCACATCAGAAACCCTGCAAGACAGAATCTGCCACTCTGAGTTCAAAGGGAGTTTAGGTCATGTAGCCCATCTCACCCAATGCAGCCTACACAAATAATGCAGTCTTGATGTCCAGTGGAGGCTTGATAGGTTCTCTCTCAATGAGTTCTCCTGGGAAATGCTCACAAATCATTTAGGAGAAACATTTGTTTTACTGAGCAAGTCGAGATTTTATATACACCTTCCAAATGGTAATTTGTAAATACCCTGACACATTGGTACTAGTGCCCATGTATTTGCATCAATCCATTAATGAACAATAAATATATCGTTCACTAAATAAGTATTTAATACTTTATTTCCATCAGGTTAAATGTCCTTCATTTCTTCAGTCACTCCTCATATGACATGGTTTCCAGATCCCTTAGGCCTATGTCAAAATTGCTATAAAAATGCTCTGTTCTTGAAACCAGTTTCTAATTAATTGGATGGTCTATGGTTGAATGCTTTTGCCATAATTCAAGACACACTCCAGTTGGTGGAGAGCCTAGGAGATTCACTCCTAGTGTAAATCCAGGACATGCTGTCATCAGTTACAGTGCAGGAGACAATTGTCTCTAAAAAAATCATGAAAAAGTTTTGGGGATTGTAAAGCAGACAACCCTGGAGTGTGTTAAACAAAGGAAAAAACAGCCTTACTATAGTTGAAAATATGATACACTAAAATTCAGAAGCCTTTTCAAATTTCACACTTTTTTGCTTTTTTGTAATCCAAGCTTAAAGTGTTGCTGCAGACATAATTTTCTCAGGAATCTTGTGGATTTCACAGGGATTCACTCAATTAGTCAGAAGCTATGCCCACAGATTTTTAATATAATGCCTTTCTCTATCCTGACCTCCTGTTGAGGAGGCTTGCAGACAATACATTCAAGCTTCGTAGAGGTCTTTTGGGTTCTGATTGAGAAAATCTGTAAGGCATATCCTTAATCTCCAGTGAATGAATTTTTTGAACTTTAGATCTTTCTGAGTTTTCAGCATAGGACTATAGAGTCACAACCTCAGTCTTTTCTCTGGAGTATGCTTTCTAGACAATCAATCTCTTAATTAAATAGTTTTGCCCTCAATTTGTCTTTCCTCTCCATTTTCCTGTAAGTAGCAGGAGAAACCAGGCTGAACCTTCAAATCTTTGCTTGGAAATCTCCCTAGCTATATATCCAGGTTCTTCACTTATAAATTCTGCTCTCCACAGAACTGTAGGACACACTTCCTACCAGTACATAACAAGGATCCAACCCTCCTGTTCTGGTTCCCAACAATGCATTCCACACTTGCTTCTGAGACCTCATCAACAGTATTTTCAACATCTATGTTTCTCTTAACAGTCTATTCAAGGTACTTTAGCTCTTTCTAGCATGCTCCTCAACATTCTCCTCAAACTTTGCCCAGCTTTTGCTCACTGCTTAGTTCCAAAACTAGTCCATGTTTTTGGGTATTTGTGATAGTATCACCCCACTTTCAGGTACCAAAGTCTGTATTAGTCTTCTAATGCAATGTAACAAATGACTACCATTGAGTATCTAAAATACACCCACTTACGAACTCAGAGTAATGCAGATGAGAAGTCTGGATGTGGCGTGGCTATGTTGTCTGTTTAGGGTAGCATAAGACTAAAATGTGGTTTTGGCTGGAGCTGCAGTTGTCATCTGTGGCTCGAGGTCCTCCTCCAAGCTCACTGATTGTTGGAAGGATTCAGTCCCTAATCACGGCACACGGCACACCTAGATCCCGTTTCCTTGCCGACAGACCATCAGCAAGGGCTGCCTGCAGCTCCTTGAGATCACTCCTCTCTACCAGTAAGTTCACAACACTGTTGTTTGCTTTCCTCCAGGCCAGCCAGAGTGCATCTCTCTGACAACTGCTGCTAGTAACCAGAGAAAACTCTACTTTTAAAGGGCTTCTATGATTAAGTCAAGCCCATCTGGATGGTCTCCCTTTCTCAAAGTCAACTGTGCCAGATGACATAACCTAGTCACTGGAATAAAATCTATTATCTTTATTACAAATACATAGTCTAAAATCCATGAAATTATACTGGTTATGTACAACAAAGGGGTGGGAAATCTTGGGATTTTGCCTAGCATTAAGAGTAATATGTTAAGGACCTTGATGGGTAGCTTAGTTGGTTAGATCATCATCCTGATACACCAAGGCTGTGGGTTCCATCTCTGGTCAGGGCACGTACAAGAAAAAAAACAACTAAGCAAACCAGAAGAACAGAGACAGAATCATGGATATGGAGTGCATTTTGATGGTTGCCAGATGGGATGGGATTGTGGGGAAGGGATGAAGAGGTGAGGGGATTAAGAAGTACAAATTGGTAGATACAGAATAGCCATGGGGATGTAAAGTACAGTATAGGAAATGGAGTAGCCAAATAATATATACTCATGACCCATGGATATGAACAATGGTGGGGGGATTGCCTGAGGGAGTGGGGGGTACTGGGTGGAGCGGTACAAAGGGGGAAAAATTGGGACAACTGTAATAGCATAATCAATAAAATACAATTTAAAAAAGAATCAACCAATGAGTTCATAATAAATGGCACAACAAATTGATGTTTCTCTCTTTCTCTCAAATCAATACATTAAAAAAGATTAATATATTAAATAATATTGAACAATATCATTTAGCCCAAAGTCTGTCACTAAAAGTCTAGATAAACCAGTTGCAATTATTTTTTGCCACTGAAATATACTGTGAAGGAAATAACAACAGCTACAAAACTCCTAGAATTATTGTATTATAAGCTTTACTATTTTACTTAATACTTGAGGAATCCAGTGAACTCCATCTGATATTACAAAACTCAGTTTACTTACTATAATACAACAAAAACCTATATTTTTTGTTTTTTATATGTATATATATTTATTTTAATTGTTCAAGTACAGTTTTCTGTCTTTCACTCCCATCCCAGCCCACTCCCCAGCCCTCCCCACCTCCCTCCCATTTCCACTCCCGCCCTAGTTTTTGTCCATATGTCCTTTATACTTGTTCCTGTAAACCCTCCCCCTTTTCCCCTGAGATTCCCTCCCCTCTCCCCTCTGGTCACTGTCAGCCTGTTCTCTATTTCAGTTTCTTTGGTTATATTTTGCTTGTTTGTTTGTTTTGTTGTTTAGGATCCTGTTAAAGGCGAGATCATATGGTATTTGTCTTTCACTGCCTGGCTTATTTCGCTTAGCATAATGTCTCCAGTTCATATATAATCATTTATAAAGAAAAAAACCTTTTAGGCACACATAGTTTAATTCGGATGCATATTCTCACTGTATATGTATGTGTGTATACATATATAAACTATTAAGTACCAAATAGGAAAAATAGCTTTGTGTATATAAATGCAACCAAGAAAGACTTGGTGGTCCTTGTGAAGTAGTTCTCAATCTTGGCTGGGCAAATGCATCAGAGGAGATTGTAAAAAGCAAACTCCTGGGTCCCATCCCTAAAGATCCTAATTCAGTTGCAGGTCATGGCCATAATTAATCTTGTAAGTAGCTCTAGCTGGTGTCTTCAGGGAGTTGACAATCTAATGTGAGAAAAAAAAATACTTCAAAATTAGCTGCTTTTACCAAAGATTTAATGTTAACTTTTTAAATTAACGTTAAATAATAGGCACAAGTGTATATGGCTCAATGAATGATCACAAAAGAATAAACCCATGTAATATCCATTCATACCAAGAAACAAAAATAACAAAGTACCGAGCTCCCCTCATGACCCTTTCCAAGTACCAAATACCTCCTTCCCAAGGATGACTATTTTCTTGAACATTAACCCAGAAGAGTAATTTTGACTACTTTGAATTTCATAAACAAACTTATAATTTTAAAATAAATGTGTATTCTTTTACTCATTATTATGTTTGTGACATTCAGTCATGCTGTGGTATGTAACACAGATTTGTGGTTTTTTCCATGCTGTTTTCCTGAATTGTGTAAGTATATTGCAACCTGCTTATCTGCTCTTCAGTTGATGGACATTTGGGTTATATCCCAGTTTGGGGCAATTATAATAATGTTGCCATAAATATTCTTTTTTTCTTCTTTAAAATTTTATTGTTGTTCAAGTACAGTTGTCTGCATTTCCCCCTCCCACAGCCCCCTGCCCCACCCATCCCACCTCCCACCCTCAAACCTACCTCCTTTGGTTTTGTCCATGTGTCCTTTATACATATTCCTTGATGGACCTTCCCTTATTTTCCCCTAGTATCTTAATGGACACAGTAACTGAAACTATTTGAAGCCCTAGAAGGGCTGGTATATTTCAGGTTGACCCCTATTTCTGGGGTCTAAACTTTTGTTGTTCTATTTTGGGAGCCCTCTACTCCTGGGGGACTCTGGTCTCCAATTTTTGTTACCCAGCCTGTGAGTTGGCCAAAATTTCTCAGCCTCTCAGCTACCACTGTACATGTCAGCAAATGCTTTGAAGAAAAATGTCATTTTGGGCATCTGGTTAACATTTGTGTGTTTCCTTTCATCTTTGGGATCTCAGTATGATGACCCTCACTTCCATGGTAGCTTACAAACAATGCTTACACACCGCTCTTATTTTAACATTTTGTTTACGTCTTTCTAGATGTGCTAAACTGGTGACTTGCTTCAAAACAAACTGGTTCATGTCATCTGAAACAAAGCTTTTAAAAATGTCATTTAAGATCTCTGTTGGCTATGGAGTTTCCTAAAACAGATAGGAACCCAGCAAATTTTTGTTTACTTTACTCCTTTTGAAATAGAATAAAATATGTATTTAATTTATTCATTGTAAGTACTTAGTGACTTCCAAATGCTCATTTAGAAGAGGTTTTCTGGGATCTGCTGGTAAAGGTTAGTGGAAGAAACACATTTTTGGCCACATAAGGGAGTCTTTCAGGCACATTTCAAATGATAACCAAGAGGCAGATGCTGATTCCATCTTCGTAAAAGCTTTCCTGGTAATGGAGGTGGCAGAGATTATCTGTGTTTGTAATAGTTGTTTCTGGAAGCTATTGACACTCATTTCTACATACAATGACAACTATGGCTCAGAATCTGATTTTGGGAGAACAGAAATACTGTGAAATCAAATTGCATTTTGATTTCCCCTCATTTATCACTTTGTCCTAGGTTTTTGTCACAGGTTATTTTGGAGGCTATAGCTCTGTGGTTAAGAAGAAGTCACAGGTCATTGGTGTTGCCTAGCTTATCCAAGCTAAAACAAGTATCAGTTTGGTCTCTACCATCTTTGTCTTTTCCCCCACCTTTCTATTCACATTCAAGGCTTACATAGGTTTAAGAATTTGATTTTGATGGTTAGGGCCTTAGCATCTGTTTTTTCTTATCGCACATTAATGTTTTCATCCCTTACTTCACTCTTGGTAAGAATATGCTGAAAATATTCTGGAGTTGGGGGGGACGACATTCTGAATCCATATACTTCTTTCAGGAATTTCATACTTTGTATTTTCTAAAATTAAAAAAATTGGTACATTTCCTCCTTTTCTGACCATTAGTAGTACTAAATAACTTAAAAGTATACGATATCCAAAAGTTAAAATATTTCTGAAGCAGTGGTCTGCAGATAATCTGCAGAGGATCTGAGGGTCTACAGAACACACATTTAATATTTATATTTGGGGTCTAACCCCAGATCTAAATCCAAATCTCCAGAGAAGGCCCCAGGGAGTGGCATTTTAACCAGTTTTCTATGCAAACATATTTTCATACATATTACTTAACATTACAGTGGGGAGTTTTATCACACACATTACCTCAAGGAGCCTTCTAGATACGTATGATTATCTCCAATTTCCCAGTAAGAAAACTGAGACACAGAGAGTTAAACCACTGGAATAAAATTAAAATGTAGATTGTGCTGGCATCCCACCCAGTTCTCCTGACACCAAATTCAATGCTTCTCTCACTACATTAACTTCACTCTCTATAAAGAATCTCTATCTTAGGAAAGAGATTTTTCCCCCCACATATAGCTTCCTAAGCTGCATAAGCCCCAATATCCTAGTAGTTGCTATGAGATAGCAATTACTGAGACAGAGTATTATTAACAACTTTCAGCACACACACTGGGCTCTTCGTTTTTAGAGCGCCCAATTTTGTCAAGGCACATTAGTGCACCCTTTAAGATTCTGTGTATAAAAGCCATGCCCTGGAGAGAGCGTGTTTAACGCCCATGAGCGACAGTGCAACGGGAGGTCACCAGGAGCAGTGACGCTGCCACTGTGAGAGCAGATATAGATGACTTCTAACAGCCTTTGATGAATGACTCAGCCTCAGCTCCACAGAGGCGAAGCTCATCAAACCCACTCAGAATTACCTTCCATAACGAACAAGAAAAAGGAACATTTTCTTATCTGAGATATGAAGCATTTTTCTGGTCACCAAATAAGTTACTGATAAAGACTTGCACTGACTAAAATTTAGTGTATTTTCTGTTATTTCCTCAAGCAAATACATGAAGATAAGAAGCGTGGCACTATTTACAGCTACTAATGCTGAACACTCACTATATGCCACAAACTCAGCCTAGAGATTTGTAACAACTGTCTTAGTTGGCTCATCACAGCAAGCTTATTATCTGATTTTGTAAGATAAAAGTAAAGACTAGAGAAGTTAGGTAACCTGCCCATAGCTGCCTTGGCTGCTAAATCCTTGTCTATCTGAATCTAGATCCCATTAACTTAATGACTTTACTACATTTCCTTCCTTGAGGTATAGAAGATCTATTTGATAAGATGCAGATGCGTTGCAATTTAAAACAAGTAAAAAGAAAAGACCATGAGCCCTTCTTCTTTTTTTTCCCTTTAGGTGAGGATTTTGCTAGTAGTTTATACCTCAAGAGCATTGGTCTCACTCTTATAGACAAGAGATTAGGAAACCGACAGTGGAGCTTGGGGTGGTTAGCATTCCTTCTTCTGCCTATTTTTTTATTTTTTAAAATCAGAGTCATTTGAAATTTGGTTAACTGGACTTGTAGGCTAAAGGATATGGTGGCCAGTAATTGGCCTGTATATCTATCAGGCCAGCTGGCCAGTAGGACAACTAGGGTTTTAACATGGTAGAAAATGTAAGGGACTTTATAGGTTAAAGAGGAAGAAGAAAGATGCATGTCTGGAGAGGAAGCACAGCTTTGAGGGTGTGTGCTGCTAAATTCAGAACAAAAAGGACCGTTGGACAACTGAGTCCCGCATAGCTGGATTTAACTCTCAGATGTGCCAAGTGAAAAGGCAAAACAGATGCAATACATGTAGTCCAGACAACAATGGCAGTAGCAACAATAGGTTTTGGGTTGTTTGGGGTTTTTTTTTTTTTTTGGATGTTTTTCAAATCTGTATTAGTAGGCAGAGCCATCTCTTCAGAGGAATTAGTTATAATTTAGGAGCTACAGACCCTGAATGGCTGAGTCAAACACACAGAATAACTCTGCAGCCTTGCCGGGCAACAGGAGGTTTTATTCTTTCATAGTACTGTTCTCCGAACTTATATAAAATTGTTTGCTTAATAATGTTATCAGAATCCTCACTTTATTGTCAGTCCATAATAACCACTGTACCATTTATTCTCAGATAATAATTTTATAGTTTTATTCATTCATATTCTTTTTTCAGATAAGAAATTAAAGCAGTTTATATGGAGCTGGAAAGCATTATGCTAAGCGAAATAAGCCAGGCAGTGAAAGACAAATACCATATGATCTCGCCTTTAACAGGAACCTAAACAACAAAACAAAGAAACAAGTAAAATATAACAAAAGACACTGAAATAGAAGACAGGTTGTCAGTGACCAGAGGGGAGAGGGGAGGGAATTTCAGGGGAATTTCAGGGGAGAAGGGAAGGGTTTACAGGAACAAATATAGAGGACATGTGGACAAAACTAGGGGGGTTGGAAATGGGAGGGAGGAGGGGAGGGATGGGTGGGCGGGCTGGAATGGGAATAAAGGATAGAAACTGTACTGAATAAACTAAAATAAAAAAAAGAAAAGAAAAAAAGGAATTAAAGCAGTTTATATTATAACCATTAGAAATTCCAGAATGATTGTGCAAACTGTGGGATAAAATTTCTTAAAATAAATATAGCTAAAATATTCTATATTGGCATTCTACCATTACTACTGCAGGTTTTTCTCTCAGGGTACATAGCATTGCCAAAGAATATCAATGTACTAGTTAATTATTGCTAAGCACTTCAGAATTTAGTGGATTAAGAACCGAACTTTTATTTATTCATAGTTTTGTGGGTTGGCCAGGTGATTTTTCTGGTGTGGGATCATTCACCCGATAGCATTCAGCTGGTGACCTTGCTGGTGGTCAGTGTGTGAGGTAACTAAATGAGGGTGAGAATACCAGATGAAACCCACTGGGGGCCTTTAAAATAACTATCTACAACAACCAGTGGCTCCCTTTCTCTTCGAATTCATCTGAGGGGTTTAAACCTAGCCATTTCCACCTCGATAAGTAAGTCTTACCTCCAGAGTAAGTCATACTTAGAAACTGACTAGTGTCCAAATAGAGAAATGCCCCATGATTCTGGCAAAAGTTACTTTGTCAAGGTTCCACCTGATTACTGTTGCCTTCACTTTATTCCTCTGTTCCTTTACCCACTGCTCCTCCTACTGACTTGTCACTTGCTGAAGGCATCCTTTTCTCTGCTTTCTCTTTTAGCACTTGTATCTATTAGGGATTAATCTGATTAGCAGAACCAGTAGGGAATATATGTTAAAATATTTATTGCAAAATTCGTGTTGATCGTAGGAGCTGGTAAGGAAAGTCCAAAATTCATAGGACAGGCCATGAGGAAGGGCAAGCTGGAATTCTGGGACAGGAGTTAAAGCTGCAGTCCACAGGCAGAATTTCTTCTGCTTAGGGAAACTTCAGCTCTTATTGAATCAGCTCCACCCAGATCTTCTAGGACAACTTTCCTCACATCAAGTCAACTGGTTAAGGACTTGAATCAAATCTATAAAATACCTGCACAGCAACATCTAGATTGGTGTTTGACTGAATAACTGGGAACTGTAGTCTAGCCAACTTAACACATTCAAAGACCAGCACAGCGCGTTTCAATGTTTTACAATAGCAGACTTTTGTAATTTGTACTCTCTCAGGCCTTATCTACCTGACTATTCTCAATTTTCTTTTTTTTTTCAACTGGTGTCGTTTTCTACAAGGTGTAACTTGGCTGCCTAACTCTAACTCAAAACATCTATCTAATATTACATTCCAATAATGTTTTTTTCTGTTAGACTTAGGGAAAGAAGATGACAATGGATGCTTCTAATTTTTAGGTTACTTCACTGCCTTTTTTTTTGTTGTTGTTGTTTTGCTTTTCCAGTTTTCCAAAAAATATAAGTGATACAGCTGTGTATATGATTTTCTATATAAACCTGACATGGTGGCTATTTTCCTGACAGGACCCACACTAAGGCAGTACATAAAGGATAGCATAACACCTAGTTAATTATAGCCATCAATACATATCAGTTATTTTTAAAAAAACTGTATATATTATATAAATACTACATGTATATGTATATATACGTGTGTATAGTTTGTCCAGAAAGTATCCAGACATACAATATGCCAGAGACACTTATTGAAGAAGATTTAAGATACAAGAAACATTGTACCTAGGACATTGATGCCTCAGTTCCCTTCCAAGTAGGCACCTTGGGATCTCACACAGTTCTCTCAGTCGCCATCAGCTGCCCCATCAGATTTTTCTGAATCTCACAGATGGTCTGAAATCTCTTCCTTTTCAAAGGTGATTTTAGTTTTGGGAAAAGCCGGAAGTCACAGGGCACCAAATCTTGGCTTTAAGGGGGCTGAGTCACCTGGGCGATTTGATGTTTCACAAAAATTTCTGTATGAGACATGAGGCATGAGGCAGCACATTCTGGTGATGAAGCTGTCAATCTCCAGTTGCCCATAGCTGTGGCTTTCTGAATCATCCAAATAGTTTCCATGGAGGAATTTCAAGCTTAACACAAAATTTGATACAGGTTCATTGCTCTACTTGCTCAGTCATTTTGAGTGTGATAGCCATACAGTACACATGTTCACTCAAAGGCGTCTACCATTCCCACTGACTAATACAGTGAAGTCCTCACCATTCACACATGTGCACTCCAGTCCACTCTTCTTGGCTGCCAGGTTACATCGATGTCAAGCAAACTGTTTTCATTATATTAACAATTGCTGGAGTTTTTCTAGACAGACTATATGTATATGTATGTGTATATACATACACACATACACACACACACATACATAATACTTGTGTTTGGGTACAGCCTTGGTGACATGTCTATGTTTTCATTTTTCTTCGACCTGTAAGTATCTATTGATTCATCCATCTATCTACCCATCATTCTGTTATTCCTACAGATCCTGATCTACCAGTCTTTACCATCTCTGTTATTGATTACTCCATTTTCCCTGTAAATTAGGTCAAAATCCCAGGATTAATCTTGACTTCTTTTTTGAGTACCAATTCCTCTTTTTCTTACATCCACTTCATCCCAGGCCATAAACTGCCATCAACAATGACTCAGGGAGATGAACTAGGAGTCCCAGTTCATCTAAGGAGCTAACATTTCAAACTTCTGAGTCCAAATCCCAGCCCAGAGGTAGAAGTGAAACTTAGTGAACTCAAGTGCAATTTCCGATAATGTCATTTTCTAAAGAATGTGACACATAGGGTATGGGACTGCACATTGTCTAAGTCTTCAACATAAATGAGGTTAGGGCATCAGTTGTGATGCCAAAGTCACAGTTAAGGAAAGCCATCTAAGCTAATATAACAGATACAGAACTAGGATCCAAAACTAGAAATCAGAACTGAAAGCCATTAGTCAGCAGGCCAGGGTGCTTGTCATTCATCTTTAGGTGTAGGTTCAGGCTCAATCTCTAGTACAGAGTTAGTTCCAAAAACAAATCGGAGAGTTACACCAGACAGATAAACCTGCCACAAACAGTAAGGAAGTTCTAACCTGATCTTTTCTTGGGGACTCAGAAATTATGCTTACCCCAGTCACTTAGACAATTGGATCAAGGAGAAGCAGACTATTAAATACTTATAATATACAGCAGGTATGGAACTCCTGGTATTTCATTTGTTCTCCCTCTTCTTGCCTCAGTGTCTGGATGAGGTGAAGCTCCCAGGTCACTGTCCATAACCCCTGGGACAGATCATGAGAGAATGACTGATCCTAATACCTGACTTTATTAAGATGTAAATTTTGGCATTGGAGTGACAAAGCGCTTTAATATTTAAGGGGGTAGGACATCCCTCTGGCTGCCACACTGGATGATGAGAGACATGCAGTGGGCCATGCTGGATGTCATGCTGGGGTGCCATGCAAAGGGGACAGGTGATGTGCAGGGACATGCAGGGGGACACACAGCTTGCAGGGTGTGTGGATTGCCCACCCTTGAATAAAGGCATGTCAGACATAAAAAAAAAAGCAGCAAGTAAAAATAGCAATATAATAGGGTTGGAAATATAAGTATATTTATGTAAACTATAGAGAGAAAAGATGTGATACAAATTGCAATATATTTTGTAAAATCTTAGCAGAATTATCTCTGAGTGAGAAATTATATATGAATATATTTTTCATTCCTCCTTTAGACTTTACTATTTTATAGCTGTATATTCATTAATTTTTTCAAGGTTAAATCTGAACTTGGGTAGAATCCCAATGTCACTCATTTGCTGTTAGTTCTATATATATGGAGGGACAGAACTTGTTTTATGCCATAAATTAAATCATCAATATTTATTGTGAATTTACTATGAGCCAAAAACTCTATCATGTGCTCAAGAGCAGTAAATCTTCATTCAAATTTTTATTTTTATTTGAGAATGCCTAAAAATTTTAGACACACTCCTCTTGCAAATGTATATCTGCAACTTTATACAACATTTTGCATGAAATTTAAAAGTGTTCAAAAATCCCTGCAATCCAACTAGGGACCATTCTGTGCACTGCAGGTTAAAATCTGAGGAATGAAAATAAATGTAAAACCCTATGCCTCTTCTTAAGTTATCTAATTATGGAAACCAGCCCTAAAGCCATGAATAGTTAAGCAGCAAAGGAGAAGGAAAAGAGCAAATGAATAAATGAATGAAAGAACGTGCAATCGCATACATGCCTAGTTGTACATGCATATGTACAAATTTTCTACCAGGAACTATACAGTTAATAGCTAAATGAGAAGAATACATGTTAAGGGGTAATAAATGAGGCAATGATTGTACAAAAGAATAAAGTTATCTTCCAAATAAGTTGACTCATACAATGGATTAATGCTTTAAAAAGAAAACAGACCCAAAATAATACTTGAAGTCCATTCCATTTTCCTAGGTATGATATTCTACTTTGTTGTTATTATTGTTGTTACTATACACAGAAAAAATAAGGATTGGGATAAAGTACTCTAGTCAATTCAGCACAGTATTTGGTTTTGGGGTAAAGATTTGGAGTCAAAACAAATCCAAGTTGTAGATAATCTCTATTTGTCAAATGTTTTCTTGGGAAAATCTTACATTTTTGAGCACTGGTTTCCTCACTGGAGATATTCTGCCTCTTTACTGCTGTATGTAAGTTACTCTAAAACTCAATGGCTTAAAACAATAACCATTAATTATTTATTTTATTATATCTCATGCTATTGTGAATTACTAATGTGGGCATGTCTCCGCCGCACAATTCATCAGTTCCATGAAGTGTTGTCAAAGGTCACTCAAAGGTCACCCAAATGTTTATTACTTCGAGACTGTGGCGGTTGCTAGTGAAGAACCCTATGGCTTCACCCCCTTGTCTGGCACCCTTTGTGTGAGATGTTTGTACTGAACCGAGGCTAGTCATTTGGAGAATCTACATGTGGCCTCCAGCATGACAGCCTCAGAGTAATTGGACTTCTTCATTATTGTGCCTTAAGACTGTAGAGAGAGGTTTTTATTTTCTTTTTTTAAGAGAAAGGAAGTAGAAGCTGTCAGTTTCTCAAGATCGCAGCCTGGAAACTGGTGTAGCATCCCTTCTCCAGTGCTCTTCTCAGTATAGCAGTCACAGATGACCTACATTCCAGGTGAGGACCCATGGATTCTATCTCTCTCTTTTTTTAAAGACTTTTTTTAGAGAGAGGGGAAGCAGGGTGAAAGAGAGTGAGAGAAACATCAATGTGTGGTTGCCTCTTGTGTACCCCCTACTGGGGACCTGACCCACAATCCAGGAAAGTGCCCTGACTGGGAATCAAACCTGGGACGCTTTGGTTTACAGGCTGGCACTCAATCCACTGAGCCACACCAGGCAGGGCCATGGGCTCCATCTCTTGATAAAAGAAAGGTCAGAGAGTTTATGGACATCATTTGTCTGCTTCAGGGAATAAATTTCCTACCTCATTAGAGTTGTTATCAGAGTTAAATAAATTTTAATATATATGATCTTGTTTATTAAAATACTTGAGAAGGTAGAAAGCAAGTTTGCTGTGTGATAATCTCCCAACGACTACTCCTACAAACTGCAGTCTTCTTAGGGCTCATTTATCTCTAATCCTGCATAAAATCTCCAGAAGACATCATGGAACAGTCATTCTCAGGTATTCCAATACTTTCTATTCCTAGGTTCTAATAATAGGTCAATCCAGAGGCATTTGAAAGATTGACTTCATTTCAATTAAAAACTTTTCTTTTTCCTTATGCTCTAGTGGAGATAGAATGGGAAGGCTTCCAATCCTGTTTTCACTTGATGTTGTTCCATACCTGATAGTTGTTTTGTGACACAATAGAAGGTAGGAAACGTTATGGGGCAGAGGAGGTATTACTTGTAGTCTTTCAGTGACACTGTTTCATGTGGTGGATGTACAAAGCCATTTCTTAATGAAATATCCTGTGTCACTTCTGTGAACCTTTGATTTCAGTTCCTTGGTGCACATGATAATCTCTAGTTGCCCACATCCATCCCCATTAGCTTTTGCCTCTAACACCTCTAGCTTCTTCATACCAAGATTTCCTTAGTCTTTAAGGAAGGAGATTAGCATAGAGCTATTTTCAGGGAAAGTCATGACCATCTACTTTCTGACACATGAAAATTACACCAGCAAATTCTAAAAGTTTGGCTTGCTATCTGTGAAGACTTTTTTATTCTGCTGTTATAGGCTACTTCTGCCAGTCAATGTTGCTATACTTTCGGCTTTTTAAGTATGAGTCAGATAGCAGTCAATGTATCCTTCAAACTCCAGCTGATGCATATTAGACTCTATAAACTCTTAAAACATCTCTTCAGCCCAGGCAAGAGCAAAGTAATCTCCTCCCATCCCATTTTTTTTCTACAGTGGTTGATATGAAGCAGCAGAATACAGGAAATACTGATATCTGCTCTCTCTCACTCCTCACATGTCTTTTTATCCTTGAGGTAAGCAGTGAGCTAAGAATTTCAATACCATTTTTACATTTTTAAAAGAATTCCTTGTCTATGTGATCCGTTGTTTTTTTTTTAAAAAAACATGGCACCAAAACTTTGATGCCCATTAAAAGAAGGGTCTATGTCCCTTCCCCTTGAAGGGACAGACTATGATCAATAGAATATGATGAAAGTAAAGCTGTGTGACTTTTGATCCTGGGTCACAGGAGGTGATGAACTTTCTGGCTTGCTTGCTAGAACATTCGCATTGGAATTCCTGAGCCTCCACAAAAGTAGTTCAAATGCCCTGAGGCAGCCATGCTACAAGGAAGTCAAGCCACCTGTAGAAGGCATATGTAGGAACTACTGCCTGCAATTTCAGATTTGAGTCCTCTAAGCTAGACATCAGTGTGAATGAGCCTTTAGATGATTTTGGTTCACAATTTTTGAGTCACCCCTAGTCATGGAGTTAGCCAAGATGCATATTGTATACTAATTCCTTACCCACAGAATCTGCAAGCATAAGAAAGTGCTTTTCTTATGCTTTTAGGTTCTGGCTTATTTTGTCACCCAGTATAAGTGGAACAAGTACCTGCTGTGTATGTGTTATCCACATCTTTGGGATAACATCTTTGGGATCTCAACCACACACGAGTAAGAAAGAATCCCTTATTAATGTACAATTACATAAACCACTTGGAACACAATATGTACTTAATAAAAGATAGTTGTTTTTCTTCTTGAATAATGTAAAAAACAAAATCTCTGCAAAATTCTTTTACTCTCAATATAGGATAGTCCATTTTAAAACAATTTTTCTAAAATATTTCAGGTGAAATAAGAAAAAGCTACCCAGGCAGTAAGCATCTCTCCTTGCTTTCTTGGAGCGTTTGCTCCTTGGCATGTGTCAGCATACTGCATCATTCATATGAGATGTGATCTTCCCATGACCCAGGCTCGGCACTTCTACTGTACACAGCGGTTCATTGCAGATGATGTGCTTGGGAGAAAACTGCAGGACTGCATTCAGAGTGAAAGTAGGGAAATTTCATTAGATTAGAAACTAAGATGCCAAAAGTGAAGGAAATTCTTAGGCAGCATCTGCTCTCATCCACTACTTCTCCTAAATTATATTGAGTATAAAGAAACATAAAATCACAAATAGATCTGTGAAGACCTGTGAGGTCCTTGATGAGAGTTGCTCAAGTCTTCAGACCTGGTGGTAGGGACTCACCACACCAAGGGAACTAATTTGTATAAAAATGCATCTTGCTTTGGTAGTCAATTTACTCCTGATAAGCTGCAAATGGAAATTTCACAAGCATTGAATATACTTGAAGAGCACACAGTTCAAGAAATATTTCTTGCGTTAATCAAGTGAAGAACTTCAGCAGTATAGTGAGGCCATATTTTTATACACTATAGTCCAAATTCCTCAATACTGTTTACTGTATTGTAGTGAATACATACAGATGTTTGCTTAGTCCCTCACCTTATCCTGAAAGAGCTTCTTCAGCAATCATAATGGTGATATGGTGGTCCAGTATCAGTCAAGCTTAAATTATCTCCATTCAAGAATGACAACTGTATAAGAAGTTCTTTCAGTGTAATGCAAAGGCCAAAGCACAAAAAACTTTGTGAGTATTGACTATGAAAAACAAAGAAAGACAAAATTATAGCCTATAAGTGTGAGTAATGAAGCTAAAGATTGAAATCAACACAGATAGTGGAGCAAAGATAGATAGATAAAAAAGAATCTTAATAACATTTAAGTTCTGAATTCTCTCTTTTCTTGAGGTCAAAGAAATCCTTGACCTTTAGGTTCATGAGATCATAAGTAGGCTTACAATATATCCTGCCTTTACTGTTCAAGTTAGAAAACAATGTGTTTCTGTATTTTATTCCAAAAGAATCCTAATAAACTTACAGATTCATTTTTTAACTTTCCCTCTTCATACTCTGAACTTTAGCCCTACAAACATCTCCTAGCTCTTGGAATTTGATGTTCTCTTTCATCTTGCTGGGAAATTATACATGTTTTTTTCTGCCTTCTCCCTTACTTCCTACTATCTTGTTCTTACCCATACTTTATATTTCAGCTTAAAATTTATGTTTCATTTTTTTTCTTGAGAAAGAGGAAGGGAGGGGGGAAGAAAGGAAAAGAGACTGAGAGAGAGAGAGAGAGAGAGAGAGAGAGAGAGAGAGAGAGAGAGAGAGAAATATCAATCTAAGAGAAACATTGGTTGTCTCCCACCTGTGCATGGTTACTGGGGACAGAACCCATAACCTAGGCATGTGTCCCAACTACACATTGAACCCATGACCCCTCAGTTAATGGGACAATGCTCCAACCAACTGAACCACACTGGCCAGGGAAGAATGCACTTGTTCGGAATACTTTCTTCCGACTTAAGTTTTCCTCAACCCTTCCATATTTCCTATCCTAATGTATCTCCTGTTATAGAAAGTATTTCACTGAATTTCTGTATGTCTTCCAAGAGACTATAAGTTCTTAAAGATATAGGGACCTGGGTGATTTTTGCCAGCACATATTTCCAGGACCTACAAGACTGGCACATGTAGGTATTCAATAGCAATCCCTCAAATAAATGTATACTACATATATATACATACCACATATACACATATAACACACACAAACACATACATATACATATATACTAAAGATATATACATACCATGGTTTATAAGGTAATATATACAATAAAAGTGGGAAGTAAATAAAATGTCTTATTTTTAATATGAATAGTTTATAGTACTGTTTTTCTGAGATTGATTTCCTTCTTTTCTTTCAACTGCAGTATTTTTTTTTTTTTTTTGCTTTAACTTAAGCTGGCTTTCTTGAATAGTTTCTCATATTCAAGACCCTTTTCTTTTCCCTCTTTTCTAGCAAAACCCAAGCATTTTGTGACCTATTCCTTCATATCCTTCTTGGGACAGGACACTCACTGATATATTAGAATATTAGCCATTGCTAGCATGCCAATAAACCTTCCTTTGCCAGTAAGTTCATGTACAAAGTAAAAGTGACTTTCTGAAGACAATGTCTTAATCACACAATATGGCTTACATCACAAGAAATTCATACAAAGGCAGCCTAGAGGGAAGGTAATATTTTTAAGCAGATGAGACCTTATATTCTTCAAATCAAATAAATAGCCACTCATCTTCCTCTTCTGTAGGGTCAAACTTACTTATACATAATAGTAGTGTACATCACATATGTAAAGGGAAAATTTATCAAGTATTCTTTTTTTTTAAGTTAATGAGAATAAGCACCTTGTACATGAGCAAGCACAAGATTATGTAGCATAAATATTTATGATGACAATAAATAAGGACTAAAAAATTCTCCCAAACTGATTCTATTCTGATTCTGACTCAATTAGAAAATTGTCCTTTGTTTCCAACATCCCTTAGTAGATATTTTCATCAATGAAATATGAAAGTGGGAAAGACAGTCAATAAAACTTGCTACATTTAGGTGAAGAGATGTGAATAGTGGTCAAAACTCTTACTTTCAGAATAGGTCACATTTCTCAGTATTTTTTTAAATAAAGGTTTTGAGAATTTTATTTGGTGGACTTAAAGATTATCTCTGCTGTTCTTCATAATCTTTTATAGCACTTTAGTATGTTGTGTTATAACTTCTTTCTCTGCCTTTGTATTCCATGAAATTATTATGTATTCAAGGATAGGGTCTTTGTTGTATTGATTTCTATACTCAGAGCCTGGTATCCATTATTAATTCAATAACTTCAAAATACTGCAGTGATTGTATAATGGCATATTGTGCTATGCAGAGGAAACTTACATTTTAACTAAGGTTTCTCAAACTCAAACTATACTCAGTTTAAGAGTCTAGGGACTCTCCCTTTCCAATGAAGTAGCTATGTATGTTAAATAATTACTGTACTTCAACAGCTTCTTAATTTATAAGCAAGATTAATTTGTTAAGCAAGCACCTGTGCAGTTTCCCAAGACCTCCGTCCACTAGCTTGGGAATGTCTTGTTAATAGAATCACAAGGTTTTTATTGTAGAATTAGTGAACTGGAGAAGAACATTTATTTGCATGTCAAACAATTAGTATTTTTAAACCTGTAAATAACAAAATAAAATACTTGGGTTTTGTCTGAAAATAATTTCTGGGTGAAATGAGGAAATTGGAGTTACAAGGACACTGCTAAAGGACTTACTGATTGTTTCCCTGTATCATAAAACAGCTATAGATTTGGTGTCTTCTGTCTAGATAGTGAAGAAAGATAGACTTTCTATATTCTAGATAATTCATATTTAATACTGATGAAATAATACATCTGAACAATTTCACAATTTTTCCCTTCCCTCTTTCCTTCCTTCTTTGTCTCTCCCTCCCTCCCTCCTTCCTTTTCTCTCTGTCTCTTTCCCTTTATTTTTCTTTCTTCTCTCTCTTTTCTTTCTTCTTTAACCCTTCTTGCCTTTTTTATTATTTTTTAATTTTCACCTGAGGATATGTTTTTATTGATTTTAGAAAGAGAAAAGGGAGACAGAGAAAGAGAGAGGGAAAAACATTGATGAGAAAGCAACATCAATTGATTCCTTCCTGATGGGGGATTGAACTGGCAACTTAGGTATGAGGTCTGTGCCTTGACAGGGGATCAAACCCACTTTCAGTGTATGGATTGCACTCCAACCTACTGAACCACCCGGCCAGGGCCCTTCTTGCCTTTTTTTAAATTTAGTCTTCTTCCATTCTGAAGAGAGTAAATTTTGTTTGTCTTTCTCTTTCTAAAAGAGAAAGACAACAAAAGCTGTACTTTTAAAAATTTATAATTACAATAAAAATAACCTTTTGATTTTGAATAATGAAGTAACTTTTACAATAATTTAGTTGTGACCATAGACTATTGTCTTAGTTTTCCACAAAACTTAAAATTTGCAATAACATATTCTCAAATACTGTAGAAAATTCTATGTAGCAGAAGCCCTCTAGACTAGGAAGTAGAACAGACATTTAATGCAGGGCTTAGTCTCATCTTACACTGGCTGTGTAATGTTAAGCAGCTGATTCAGTTTCCTCATCTAAAAAATGGAGTGTTTATTAAAGGAAACTCAAATAAAATTGCTGGTGTTAAAGTAAGTTAAAGTGGCAAAGCTTCACATCAATGTAGGACATTATTATTTAAGAGCAAAAGAATGTTTCTTTTCTATATTTTATCTTTATTTTTTAATTTTTAAAAATATTTTATTTTTTTATTTTTTAGATAGCAGGGAAGGGAGGAAGAAAGAAAGGGAGAGAAACATCAATCTGTTGCCTCTCACATGTCCCCAACTATGGACCTGGTCCCCAATTGGGGACCTGATCTGCAACCCAGGCATGTGCCTTGACAAGAAATTGAACTGGTGACCTTTTGCTTTGCAGGCCAGAGCTCAACCCACTGAGCCCACCAGCCAGAGCTCTTTTCTATATTTTAATGTTTGGAATTACAATGGCTACACTATTTCCTGGATTTACTGTAATTCTACTTGGCTATGGAAAGAGGTTCATTTGAAAATTTAAGTCTTTCAAACTGGCCTTTTGATAGCAAGTTCATAACACATTGAGTGGGACTAATATGAGAATATCATTTTACCTAAGGAAAACTAACAGAATGGTTTGCCTTATAGCAGTAATTCTATTCAATATTCAATTTGCCAGCTATGTTGCAATTGGGAGTATTTAAGCTGATTTTATATTAAATTCAAATGCATAATGCAGAGTACAGAGATATTTAAGCTATGAAATGAACCAAATTCCTAGAGTAATAGTAAATACATATCCATGCATTTTAAAAGAGTAAACCAATTCTGATTTCACTTTGACTGTGTTTCAATAATCCCTTTCATTTAACTTGGTTCGTTGGTCTGCCTTTACAGATGAGAACACACTTTTCAGTCCTTGGCCTGTCCTCTGCAGCCTGGGTGTCACTAACACAAAAAACTGCATCGACTCTGTTTCTTCTTACTCAGTGGAAAGCGGTCGAAGAATCCAAATACATGGGCTCAAGGACGCCAGCAGCTTCACTTTGCAAAATTTACTTGCAAATTAAAACAGCTTGGAAGAAAAAAAAAAGGTCAGAGAGAAAGTCTAAAAAAAATCATCAAGATAGGGAAGGCTGTACTGAATATGACAAAATTCATTAATTATTTGTGGACTATAACACAATATTCCATGATTGTGTTTATATTGATTAACATGTTGAAGTCT
Source organism: Trachops cirrhosus (assembly GCA_028533065.1). Taxonomy (NCBI): domain Eukaryota; kingdom Metazoa; phylum Chordata; class Mammalia; order Chiroptera; family Phyllostomidae; genus Trachops; species Trachops cirrhosus. Next base: position 46,046,692 of record CM052542.1, on the reverse strand, counting down.
CATAATCCCCCCTATTTACTGATGAACCCTTGTGGAGACTCTTGAGTTGTAGTTTGTTACTTAGTCCATAAATTCAATAAATACCATATACTCTCTGAATTTTAACTTCATCTATGAAATTACAATAACAGTAAGTACAGGATTCTGAGATTCCCATTATCTATGAACACATGTATCGAGGAGGTTTAAATGAATAGTTACCTACTATTATTAATAATATCATTTAATATAACAATATATCGTTATATTATTTAATATTAGTATTTAATAACATGATTAAATATATTATATATTATATAATATGATATAGTATGTATTATAGCATGTAACATGTTATTAATATAGAATAATAAAATTTAATGAATAATAATTTATTCATTATCAACAAGCTTTATCTATCTGTCGAACCATCAGAAACAGCATGCTAATTTACATGAATGACCATGCTGTTTTTTAAAAGTCTTTATAACTTGAACAGAGTATACGTAGTTACTTCGTAATTTATCCATGAAACAAAACAGTGGCAAAGCAATGACCTTGCCTGTACCTGGAAGAGGTATAGATCAAGATAACTACATCACTAAGTCGTTTTGAAGAGATCATCTACTGTTACGATGGCCCTTTCTGCCTTCGGGTTGGTAAGAGCCCACTTTACCTCCACCTCGCGCCTAAAAACATTTTCAGTCCTGGTGGGAACTATGCCTCCTTCATGAGTTGCCCAATCAGTAATATTACATTTGTTTAAACCAAATTCATCAGTTGAGCATTGTGAGTAGGAACTAAGCTAGATAAAACAGACTTCCTTAAAACAGGAAATTGATAAATGACTAATCAGAATACATTCTTATACCCTATATTCATGTCTTTAGAAATTGCCACTGACCTTGATATCCTAGAGAAAAAAGAAAAAGATTGAGAGAGCTCTCTTATAACATTGGCATTAAGAATGAAACATCACGGTCATAGAAGGACACTTAGTAATTGCAATATTTCATTTGCAGCATTATGAATTTTGATTTCCATATTAGGTATGGTTTATTATGTAAATTTCTTTGATTCAACAACATTAAATTCATTAAATAGAGAACAGTTAATCTGCTTGCCTCAATATTTCTCCTCGGCCTCATAGTCACATGGGCAGAAGAAAGAGCATCCACCTCACAAGAGAGTGACAGGTGGTTCATTCTTATCCAGAAAGAGTAGATCCTTCTTTATCCATTTAAGGTTCCCATGTGGAAAAGAACAATAGTCCACATCAAAGTTAGCTAGCATTTTATCTGCTTTGTAATCTCCAACCCTAAAAGCAGTGTCCCCAAATTTCAGTAATGCCTTCATTATTGCAGAAGGATTATCTTTTTCTAGCTCCAGGTTCATTCTTGGATGATAATAGATAAGAGAAGGGAAGGAAAGAAGTCTGATCTTCTCTAACAGCAATTATTTTCCCCCAAAGTATTGGGAGATCTCTCTACTCCTACTTTTTCTCTGGGTGATCTCATCTGACTCACCTACAAGCTGATGAAATTAAAATGTGTAATTTTAGCCTATAAATGTCCCTTCAACTGCTGAATTGTGCATTCAACTTTCTATATTTCTACTTAGATGTTTAATATCATATCTAAAAATAACTTCTGTTTTCCCAAATTTTCCTTTTTAAAGTACCTACCTTTCTTTTCATGCTTACGAATTTGGGGATATCCTTTATTTGCCCTTTTACTCTGTTCAAGCCAACTTTCTTCACATGGTCATCAGTCAGATCTTTCTGATATGTCTAATAATATCCAAATTTCTTAGATTGGCATGATTTACTTTTACTTTATGACTTAATTTACCTCCATCTTTAACAAATACTACTTTCTACATGCCCAGCAACCTAGTCATAGTAATGAATATCCATTTTCCATTAAGTGAGATTCTCTTTCCAGTTGCTAAAACTTATGCCTGGAATTATCATCTCCCCTCCCAGTTTTTGATGAATTCCCATCCCTTTAGGACTCAACTCCAGCTTCACTTCTTCTCTGAACTGACCCTGACCTTCAGGAGCTGCCTCCCTTTGTTGCTATAGAAACTCCTGCCTACTTATACTGGAGTCATTTTCACTTGGACACTTAACAATATGAAGCAATGTGACACCTTATCTCCCCTGTTCTTCTTATTAGACTAAGAAGACTTTCAGGTTAAGGAATTTTTTTGTCTTGCTTATCTTTAAATCAACAAAAGCCTAGCATGAACTCTGTCAAAAAATGGTGCTCAAGTAATATTTTATGAAAGAACAAATGCTTCCACATAAAAAGCATGGTTTTACCCATTTAAGGCAATCATTTAAGAATTATTTAACTTTACTGTGTTAAGTGTTCTGTCAGGCATTGGGCAATTACATTCCTTTGTCAACATCATATTCCCCATTAAATGCTGACAAACAGGTCTGCAACCAAACACTGTAGTCTCCTGTGCTGGGAAAAGCCGAAGTGACTTGTTTGAAAAGTGCATTTAAAGAGTGAATTATTAAATCTCTGGTATAGTCTCAGGTATGGTACCTTTATTTGTGAGTTGAGGTTTGAGACATTTTTATGATATGAGTCTTAAAGTTTGAGTTGGCAGTGGTGTTACAGGGTGCGTCTCTGCCAGTTGAGAGATGTTTTAATCATCAATAGTTAAAGAAGCTCCAGGGCGTAAAGGAAGCAAGAAGCTCTTGCTCTAGTTCTCCAGAGACCATGATCCCTGGGCAGAACTAAAGGTGAGAAATCTAAATCTAGAAGAAGTCCACAATGCTAAGAAAAATATTTTAAAATATTAATGAGAGAAAGGAAAAAGCAATCTTGAAAAAGAAACACAAGGCTGGAAGTCAGCAGACCTTGACTCTGCACTTTACTTATTGGGAGACCTTATGCAAATCCTCCATTTGTCCTGCAGCGCTGGATTCAGCCAGATGCCTGCCTTCACTTTCTACCTCATAATGAGCAAAGGATCCGGTGGAAAAAGACATGAGAAACTAGTTTTAAGAAAGAAGTGACTCTTTTAATTTAAGCATTTATTATTAACAGCTTTAATGATAGTAATAAGAAAATATATTAAAAACTGATAAAACAAGATGACTGGTGATGATGTTCAGGTTTAGAGACAATCTTCCAGTGGATGCTAATTTTGAAGGGTCAAGTTGCTCCCCACATACCTGAAACTATCATGCTCGCTTTCTTTGTCCATTTATATTCTGCCACTTCTTCAAATTCGGGTAGATAAGCTTAAAGAATTTTAGAGCTATTGGGCATTTCAGAAGTCATTAATCTAATTGCTTCTCTATTTCATAGCAAAGGAAGCATATAAAGCCCAGAAAGATTACATAATTTGCTCAAATCACCCTGCCAAGGCGCAGTAGCACCACTAGATCATGTATTTGCCAACTACCAATGTGATAACACTCTGCCCCACGAAGCTCCCTGTCTACCTCTAGCATGAACCCTGACTGCTTCAGTTCACACAGCAGAAGATTGTAACAATTAAATTCCATCTCTGTCATTGATTATTTGACTTAGCAAATCACTTATTTTCTCTGTACATTGATTTTTCATGCTTTGCAAGAATAATAATAATGAAAAAATAATTAAAAAAACATTTATAGAATGCCAGATTTTCTGTTTGGTACTGAGGACAGATTTGATTGAAACAAAAACTATACTCCTAAAGAGCTCACACTTTTTTAGTATAACCCTCACTAAGTTGTGTTTTGTGGTTTTCTGGCCCTGCAGGAGGTTAGTGATGTTTGGATGGAAAAGTATGAGAAATAATTTTGTGTCATCTTTTAGAGATTTGTAATACACATTAGTAGATTGAAGCCCTTCAAAAATTCTGATTTAAATCATTTTAGTATTAACAAATATCTGATTTAATATTTTTGAAAATGCCTTAAGTATAAAATAGAAGACAGATATAACATTTATCATACTATTTTCCAAATTCTTAACAATTAGAGTTTGTCCTACTTGCCTTTACTATTTCACTATTTTTTTTTTCTTATCCTTAGTTCATGTCCCCTAAGCAGCTTGTGATTTATGGGCTGTAGAGGTAAATTCTGATTCAGCTAACATCATTTTCCAGGCATTGAGCTAAATACATTTCTATGCTTCCCAGTCCAGCACATAATAATCAATGTAAAAATATTGGTTGCAGCTCCCAACTCCTCCGGTTACTCATGAGCTGGAGGCCAGTCTTCATGGCATCATGGATAAATCAGAGACATTGTCTTCAACACCTCTCAGAATTTGCTGTTCACTCTTCTCATCAGCTCTTATAAAAGTTGGTCTTTGATGAAATATATAAGATTTTCTCTGAAATGCATATTAAAATACCAAACCGCTCCAGAATGTTTAGTAACAACAACTGCTGATATTAATCAAGTATCTCCATGTGCCAGGTTCTGTATTACATAGGAGATTGCATATATTCATTTATTCTTCTAAACGAGCCTATCAAGCAAGTTGTTGCTGGTCTTGCTCCTTTTTAGGCAACTATTCAGATGATCCTGTTTGGGTAGTGGGGGAGGGCGGGGCTTCTCCTGATAACGTGGTGAGATTTATTGGTATTTAAATGTTAAACCAAAGTTGCATAACTGTGATAAAACCAGCCTTTTAATAATATATTTTTATTTATTTCTGGATTTGTAAAGCTAATACGTGTTAAGGAAGTTCACAGTAATGGACATGAAAGATACTTTGTTTTAAATGCATTTATTAGATCTTGGTATTGAAGATACACTGGCCTTATACATATATTTGTAAGTGCTCTCTGGCCTATTTTCTAAAATAGATTGTGAAGATTGCTAATTGTTCTTCCTTAAATATTGGATAAAATTCACAAGAATATCTTCTGGAACTAAAGTGTTATTTTGGAAAAGTTTTGATAATTCTTTTAACATATAATATTCATATTTTTTGTTTCAATATCTTATGTCAGATTTTGTGTTGTGAATTTCAAGGAATTTGTTCATTTCAGCCAAGTTATTAAATACATTGGCTTTATTTTGTTATAATAGTTCCTTATCTTTTATAGTATCTGTAAGATCTATAGAGATATCCCATTTTTAAGTATATTTTATTGATTATGCTATTACAGATGTCCCATTATTTTTCTCCTCTTTATTCTCTTCTGCACTGCACGCTCCTCACACCAGCATTCTTCCACCCTCTTAGTTCATGTCCATGGGTCATACATATAAGTTCTCTGGCTTCTTCATTTCCTATACTATTCTTAACCTCCCCCTGTCTATTTTGTACCTACCATTTATGCTTCTTATTCCCTGAACCTTTTTCCTCATTCTGGCCCGGCCACTGATAACTGTCCATGTGATCTCTATTTCTGTGAATATGTTCCTGTTCTAGTTGTTTGCTTAGTTTGTGTTTGTTTTTGTTTTTCTTTATGTTCAGTTGTTGATAGTTGTGAGTTTGTTGTCACTTTACTATCCATAGTTTTGATCATCTTCTTTTTCTTAGATAAGTCCCTTTAACATTTCATATAATAAGGGATTGGTGATGATGAACTCCTTTAACTTGACCTAATCTGGGAAGTACTTTATCTGCCCTCCCATTCTAAATGATAGCTTTGCTGGATAGAGTCATCTTGGAGGTATGTTCTTGCCTTTCAAGACTTCAAATAATTCTTTCCAGACCCTTCTTTCCTGCAAGGTTTCTTTTGAGAAATCAGCTGATAGTGTTATGGGAACTCCTTTGTAGGTAACTGTCTCCTTTTCTCTTGCTGCTTTTAAGATTCTCTTCTTATCTTTAATCTTGGGTAACCTAATGATGACGTGCATTGGTGTATGCTTCCCTGGGTCCACCTTCTTTGGGACTCTCTGAGCTTCCTGGCTTTTATTCTTGACACCGGTAATTTACATTTTCTTCTCTTTGCTCTTTATTAGTAGTGCTAGGGTTTTATGAACTGGACTGATTTATAAAAGTACCAACTGCTTTGTGTTTCTTATTTTCCTTTATTATGTATCTTTTCCCTCTCATTAATTCTTGTTCTTCATTTTATTGTTCATATTTCCACTTACTTTGATTGAAAATGTCCTTGCTTTTTTTAGCCTCTTATGCTCAAAAATTATAATATCAAATTTAAACCTTTTTTTTTTGCTAATAGAAGCAATTAGAGCAATAAATGTCCCTCTAAGAACTGCATTAGCTGTCTACCACAAATTTTGATATGTTGTATTTTCATTATCATTCATATTGGTATATATTCTAATTTCCCTTGTCATTTTTTATTGACCTTAAGTTCATGTGGAAATGTCTTTTTGAATTTCTAAACAACTGAATGTTTCTTAAATACCCCCAAATTCTTTATTTATTGATTACTAATTTAATTTAATTCTCTTATGGTCAAAAAACTTATCTACAAAAATCAATGTTTTAAAATTAATGAGATATTTTATGGCCCAGCAAGTAGGTGATCAATCTATATGAGTGTTCCATGGGTATTTAAAAAGAATGTGTATTCTGTAATTGTTGGGTGAAGTATTCTGTACCAATCAGATTTAATTTGTTAATTTTAGTGTTGTGTTCCATCAATTGCTGAGAAAGTGGTGTTAATATCTGTAACCATTATATGGAGAGAGACAGAGAGAAAGAGGGGGAGAAAATATGTATATAATAAAAATATGTATGTATGATAATAATCCTTGTTTTGAGGTGCATTTGTCTAATATAATATTTCCATATCTCTTTTCATTGCATGATATGTATTTCCTATCCATTTCTCTATCTGTGACTTTATCTTTAAAGGGCATCTCTATAATAGCAAATGGTTGGATTATGCAGTTTTATCCAGTTTGACAGTCTCTAACTTTTAATTCAAATGTTGTTACAGTTGTCCTCATTTTCCCCCCATTACTCTCCCCTGCCCTACCCACTACCACCTCCCATAGTCAATCTTCCCCCCACCCCATTTTCTTTATCCATGGGTCCTTTATGCACGTTCCTTGACCACCCTTCCCTTTCTTTGCCCCACTGGTTAATGTCAGTTCTTTATTTCAATGTCTCTGGTTATATTTGGCTCACTTGTTTGTTTTGTTGATTAGGTTCCACTTATAGGTGAGATCATATGGTATCTGTTTTTCACCACCTGGCTTATTTCACTTTGCAAAATACTCTCCAGTTCCATCCATGCTGTCCTGAAGGGTAGGAGTTCCTTCTTTCTTTCTGCTCTGTAGTATTCCATTGTATACATGTACCACAGTTTTTTGATCCACTCATTAACTGATGGGCAGTAAGGCTGTTTCCAACATTTGGCTATTGTTAATAGCCAAACACTGCTACAAATATTGGGGTACATAAGTTTTTTTGCAACTGGGGTTTCAGCATTTTTAGGGTATAATCCTAGCAGTGGAATTGCCAGGTCAAAAGGTAGTTCCATTTTTAGTTTTCTGAGGAAATTTCATACTATTTTCCACAGTGACTGCACCAGTCTGCATTCCCACCAACAGTGTACTAGGGTTCCCTTTTCTCCACAACCTCATCAGCACTTGTTGTTTGTGGCTTTGTTTATGATGGCCATTCTAACCAGTGTGAAGTGGTATCTCATTGTGTTTTAATTTGCATCTCTCTGATGGGTAGTGATGCTGAGCTTCCTTTCACCTGTCTCTGGGCCCTCTGTATGTCCTCCTTGGAGGAGTGTCTGTTCAGGTCCTTTGCCCATCTTTTCATTGGATTATTTGTCTTCTTGGAGTGGAGTCTTGTGAGTTCTTTATATATTTTGGAGATCAAACCCTTGTCCAAGGTATCATTGGCAAGTAAATTTTCCTATACAGTTTGTTCTCTTTTCATTTTGCTGATGTTTTCTTTAGCCATGAAGAAGCTTTTTATTTTGTTGAAGTTCCATTTGTTTATTCTATCCTTTATATCCTTTGCTCTAGGGGACTTATTGCTGCGTGGAATATCTGAGATTTCCTTCCCTGTGTTCTTCTCTAGGACTTTTATAGTGTTGTGACTTATATTTAAGCCTTTTATGTCTTGAGTTTATTTTTGTGTATGGTGTAAGTTGGCGGTTGAGTTTCATTTTTTTGCATATATCTGTCCAGATCTCCTAACACCCTTTGTTGAAGAGGCTATTCTTACTCCATTTTATACTTCTGCCCCCTTTGTTGAATATTAATTGACCATAGAGACATGGGTTTATTTCTGGGCCCTCTATTCTGTTCTATTGATCTATGTGTCTATTCTTATGCCAGCACCAGACTGTTTTGATTACAGTGGCCTTATAATATAGTTTGACATCAGGTCTTGTGATCCTTCCTACTTTGTTCTTTCTCAAAATTACTGTAGCTATTTGGGGTCATTTATGTTCCATATAAATTTTTGAAATGTTTGTTCTATATCTGTGACATAAGTCATTAGCATTTTAATAAGGATTCCATTGAATCTATAAATTGCTTTGGGTACTATGGACATTTTGATGATGTTAATTCTTCCAATCCATGAACATGGTATATACTTCCATTTAGTTGTGTCTTCCTCAGTTCTTTTTTCATTATTGTATAGTTTTTTGAGTACAGATCTTTTACCTCCTTGGTTAGGTTTATTCCTAGACACTTTATTTTTCTTGTTGCTATAGCAAATGGGATTTTTTTCCTAACTTCTCTTTCTAATATTTCATTGTTGGTGTACAAAACTACACATGGTTTCTGAATTCAATTGTTTAGCTCAGTCATATTTAATGTAATTTCTGTGTTGTTTCTTTTTATTCTAAAATCTTTCTTAGTATATTTTATTGTTTCATATATCCCTACTTTGTTCTCTCCTTTTTGCCTTCATTCAGTTAAATAAATATTTTTGAGTATTCCAATACTCCTGATGATTTTTTATGTTATTGTTGAATGTATTCCAACATGTATCTTTGACCTATAAAGTCTTCTGGAGTTAGTATGGTATAGTTTACCTTAAAAAATGTTTTTATCTTACAACAATAAAACTCTACTTCTCTCTCATTCTTTTTCTATTTTGTCACATATTTTACTTCTATAAATATTATAAATCTCAAAGGACATGTTGTTATTTTCATCTCAAAGAAATGAAAAAGTATAAAAAATGGAAGTTTATTATTTATAGCTATTATTATTATTTACCCAGACATTTACACCTTCTAGTTTTCTTCAGTCCTCCTTGGTATAGGTGACTTTTGTCCTCTTCAAATTTATATGTTGAAATTTTAACCCCCAGTATCTCAAAATGTGGTATTATTTAGAAATAGGGTTGTAGTAGATATAATTAGTTAAGATAAAGTATTAGGATGGTCTTACTTCTGACATGACTGGTGACATATAAATGGGAAATCTGGACACACCATGCATGCACACACATATACATTTACAGGGAGAATGCCATGTGAAGATGAAGGCAGAAATTGAGGTGATGCCTCTACAAAGCATGGAACTCCATCCATTTCCAGCAAACCTCCAGAAGTTAGAAGTGAAGCATGAAATGGAATTTTCTTTAATGGCTTTCAAAAAGAACCTAAGACCTGATACTTGACTTTTATTTACAGCCTAGAACTGTGAGACAATAAATTCCTCTTTCTTAAGCCACTTAGGTTGCTGTAATTTGTTACAGCAGCACTAGCAAACTAATACCCTGCTCATAGGTCCAAGTTTCCACCTGGTATCATTTCCCTTTATCCTGAAAAAATTGTCCTGTATAGCATTTCTTAGAGTGTTAGTTTGCTGTGCTTTACACTACAAGTTGTATCCCTGAGCATTTGTTTATCAGGAAATGTCTTTATTTCACTCTTATTTTAGGAATAGTTTCATTAGCTAGAGAATTCTTGTGGATGACTTAGTGGATGATATATTGTAGAGAATCTAGACTATGATAATTAAATTGCTGGTGGATACTTTTGATCCTATCAAACTTAGACTTTAGGAAGGAAACCTATTTTGGTTTTCTACTGTAGTGCTAAGACATGGCCATTACTTTAGGATTTAGTCCTTATCCTTCCTACTTGCTGAATGTCTGAGGTTCTCAGCATAGTGAGATCCATCCTCACTGGCTAGTCTAGGCCCAGTGCCTCCCAGCACTGCATGACCTCTGGCATCTCATTCAACTCTCAGACCTACAGCACATGCTCTGTGTAGCCAGAGGGAAACATGCCCTGTTATGAGCAGTACAGTCCTTGTCAATAAATTGCATGGCACTCTCTCCTGAATTCTGGGGCTTCTTCCCTCCACAGTAGCTTTTCTCTGGTTCTCTGCCACGCATATTACAAGTGTTTCTGGAGCTTCAAGGTCCAGTATCTGGCTGCTGCTGAGCTCTTACTTTGGGTCCCCCTCCAGGGCTCATGGCCAGGAGAACACCTCCAGGCAGAGAGCTGGGGCAAACAGGTTCTCACCTATCTCCTGTGCTACCTTCTTTCAAAAATCCCATGCTGCACTGCCTGTTTTTCACTGCCCAAAATCAACTGCCTCACATATTACATTTGGTGTTATAGTTGTTTATAGCAGGATGGCAATTTCAGCCTACTTATTCTGTAGCTTCCTGTCGTGGCTGGAAGCAGAAGTTCTGTGATCATTTACATTTAGCCAAAACTGTGGCATTTTAAATTGATTCACAGAGAGTCAAGGGTAACAGTACACACAAAGTATGTTATCCTAGCTTCTAAAAGAGTAGCTAATTAGAAAGTCCAAATGATTTCAAATTTGATTATATTCTGTCATTAACAATAGCAGAAAACTGTTGATTTAATTGCTAAACATGTAACAGTGGAGTCATACTTTATAAAAGAGATGCATGAAACATAAAATTATACATAAAGCTACAAGTTCTGTTTGATGATAACACTAAAGAAGCCAGCCAGTTTTCTTACATTTGGCATATCCATCCTGGATTTTCATTATAATTTATCTGACAATGTTTCCATCAGAACATCTGTAATTTGATACATTCATTCCTCATAAACTCATCTTCTTTCCTTGTTTTTCTTATTTTTCAAAATCTTTCTTCTCCAATTTGATATTATCTTTCTTTATTCCTGCATGTCCCTACCCTGCTCCCACTTTTAGTTTTTTCCTCTTGACTACACCTAATATTTTTGTTTCTGTTTTTTTCAGAATTGTGTGTAGAGTCTGCTTTATTAGAATAATGTTCTCTCTACCTATGAATCTTACTCCACCAACAAACTCACACATTTACCTTGCTGGCTCAAAATATTCTGGATTTGTTTTCTACATTTTCTGTATGTATACCCAGTTCTTTAAAATTAGCTAACAGGCACATTTCCCCACTGCCCTTAATAACTCAAACTTGACTCACTCCTTTGTTCCTATTGTTGTTTCTGATCTCCTTTTAAGAATATTCTTGACATAAATGAGCATATCTCTGAATGTTTAAGAAAGTCATCTCAGAAAACTGGCCAGAGCTGCAGTTTCAAATTAACCTTTTGAGAACTTATTTTGTAGATGAACCTTTAAAATAAGGAAGTCCAAACTGGAGGGAATAAGCAATCTTCTGAGATGGGCTTAACCAATAACAATAATAAAAAATGGCTTCTGTTCCCTATTCTCTTATGTAGCATCCCTGCAGGCATTCAAATTACTGTTAACTTAGGGCACCACATTCATTTTCAGAAATGTTTCATTTAGAAAGAGGCAGGAAAAGTCCTGTTTCCTGATAAATGCTTCATATTTCCATTTCAGGTGACTAGAAATTGAATAGAAATACAGTTCATAAAAAATGTGAGCTGAAAATAAGTCCCTGCCATTCAGCAGAAATGGCAATTTAGATGGGAGAAGAAAATTTTGCTCACACTCAGCATCAAATATATCTGCAATACCACTGAAGAAGTAATGAGAATTTATCTCCTGAGGTCATATAATACCCATTATTAAAAGAGTTCTCAATTATTTGTTCAGTAGGTACATACACACCTGGACATTCAGTGCATACACCAAATAAGACATTGTAATTTTGTTGACTATTTTCTAAGCCTTACATTGTCATATAGTCTGAAGACAGTATTTACTATCGCAATCATGATAATTTTATAGAATCTAGAATGTTATGATCACCAAAATATATATAAAACAGAACTCAAACAAAAACCAATATTAAATGAATATTTATTATTATGCAGTAGACAGTATATATTGCTTTATTGATTTCTAATAGCATTGTTATTACCAGGTAAGATTTATTAGTCCTTTTTTAAAATATAAAACAATTATGATACAACTAATATGTGAAAAGATAAAATATATATCTAAGTCAGTCTGATTTCCAAACCCATATTTTTAAAAGTTTTATAGCCTTGTTTTTTAAGGTAAGAAGATTAATTAGGAAGACATTGAGAACTTAGATTAAGGTCATATAAATTGAGATCTAAAAACTGTCAATGTGTGAAAAATATGTTAGAATATTTAAAAAAGTAAAATTTATATAATTTGGCAAATATTTGTGCCAAATATTTAGTAGATAAGGCAGAGGAAGAATTTTGAGAAGACTCTAACTCAATAGTTTTCAATTCTATCACACCCCAAACTCCCCACATATAAAAATATTACTAGTAATCCCCCCTTATTTATCCTAAAATAAAATCTCCAGATACTTAAAAAATATGTGCAGACATCCATTCATTAAGCAAAATTACTAAAATCCTTTAAATGTGACATATAAAGAGAAATTAATGATAAAACAATTTTAGTAATGTGTACACTAGTACATAAACTGTAAGACAATTACTTTAAGAAGGCATAATAAAGTTAAGTCTTGAATGAATAAATGAATGTACTGATTTCTCATGTGTTTGCACCCGTGTAAATAGTCACCACATATGCAATGACTATAACTAAACATTTAAGAAATGGTTGTATATCAGTAGCTAGAACACCATGAGCTCTATTGCCAACAGTGGTACAGTTTCCATAATGGTGAAACACTCTTGGCAATGTTTAGGAAAAGGGACAATTTATACAGTGTATGAATGCCTGGAAATCAATATTATTAAAACTGCCAAAAATTGTTCCTGTTTAATGTAAAACAGAGTTGAATTCTGGGCTGAAGTTTTTTTAAATTTTTTAAAAACTCTATCTTGATATCTGCTGGGACACTTAAAATTCACTCAAGAAGTGGAACAATTTGTGAAAGCCAGCAGCCTGTTCTCCAGAACATGTAGGACCTCTAGCCCCTCCAACCACATAGTACTGGCCACATTCAGTCCTCATGACAGCCACAATGCAGAAGGCCTCGCAAATGCCCAAAATGCTCATTTAAGAGAGTACTTCTCTTTTTGAGAATGGCTGCACTAAAATTTTGAGCCTTGGTACTTGGAGTTGTGTAGGTGCCATTGATGAAGACAGGAATATGTGAGAAAAAGCAAATTTTGGAGGGGCAGATGGTTGGATCAGTTTTCAACAGGCTGAAATGTAACTAATGTAGAATATTCATGCAGAGCTCCCTATGACAAGCTGGAAATGTAGAATAAGAATTCTAAAGAGAGATTAGACAATAGTTTGAAACTATAGGAATGGGTAAATGGTGAAGGAGGAGGATGTAGACATTAGAAGGAAATATGAAGACAGGGCCATTTGAAATTGTATTTGGGTAGTTAACAATACGGGCTCAGGAGCCAGGGTGCTCAGCTTGGGGTCCTAGTCCTGTCACTCACTAGTTGTGTGACCACAAACATATTACTTAACCTCTTTGTGACTCAGTTTCTTCAATTTCAAAATAGGGACATTAACATAATAGTACTGACCTTATAGGAGTTGCAGTTTAAGGAAATTAATACCAGACAGCATTTGCACTAACAAACATGCCAGACACTTAGTAAGTAGAGCTAAATATGCCAGTCAGAGCTAAATATGTATTACCATAATTACGATGATTTCTTTATACCATTGATATTCTTTTACCTCAAAGCAGTTTATTATATTTCATAAGAGGTGGTAAAGCAACTAACTGTGAAAAGTTAAAAATTTCTTGTTCAATTTATAGTGATTTTTAAAAAATAAAATGACATATTTTTTATCATTAGGCTTAGAGAAGACAGTAGAAGCTAAAATATAATTTTTTAGGGTGAATATGTTCATGCATGAGCACAAGTTTTGAAACAACAATTTTCTTTTGATTATTATTATCCCAAAATTACAGGTATTTGTGAATATAGATATAAAGATATCTAGGAGAGTATATTTAAGAATACAAAATCTTGGCAACATTCTGAATGTCTAAAAATGGAGAACTAATTTACTAAATTATGGTATAATAATGTATGTCATTAAAAACCCACATGATTAAGGCATATTTATTACGGTGTAAAATAAGTAGAAAATAAAATGGTTATAAAATAGCATCTACATTATTATGATGTATAAAGGCAAACATGTGTTAATATTTACATGCAAATTGCATATACAACAAAATACTTAAAGTGGGGAATTTAGTTATTGGAATTATGAGTTATTTTTCTTTTGTGCTTTCTGTATCTTTCAAGTTTTTGGAATTAAACATATATTAATTTTATATTTGTAAAAGATCATTAAATTATGATTACATATCTTGGAACAGGTAAAATTCCAGTCATAAAAATATAAGGATATTAATTTTGATAAAATAATATCCAAACTGAAAACAAAATAAATATAAACACACTTTCTGTCTGACTGATACAACAAACACAACTCAAATGATTTTTTAAAAGATTTTATTTATTTATTTTTAGAGGGGGGCAAGGGAAGGAGAAAGAAGAAAAGAGAACATCAATGCAAGAGAGGAGCATGGTTTGCCTCCTGTACATGCCCCAACCAGGCACTGAACCTGCAACCCAAGTTTGTACCCTGACCAGGAATCGAACCTAAGACCCCTCACTTTTCAGAATGATGCCCAACCAACTGAGCCACCCAGGTCAGGGCCACAGTCCCAATGATTTAAGAGCTCCAAAAATGACAGAAATTTTCAAACAGATCACTAGTTTGAAGAGCATCACAGGCCTCCACTTTTAAAGGGCTGATTATTGTACTTTAATCATTCTATGAATGTAACTGTGATTTGATTACTAATAATAAAGGATAATATGGCAATAAACGAATTATGTGAATGATTTGTATGGTAAATACATTGATATTTACTTCATTATCAGCACCTTTAGCTATTAAAAATGTGAATATTATAGAATTCCTTTACATATTGATTCCTATGTTTTTTGAAACCATCTTCCAAGTACTTTCTAAATTATTGAGGTTGTAGACTAGGCAACTGAAATAGAAAAATGAATTATATATTCCCTGTACCAAAAGCAAAGGTGCCACAAGTTATAATACGATGTGTTACAATACATTTGTATGTGTTATGAATAATGTGTTATGTGTAGCTGTATAGAATTATCATACAATGTACTGTGCTCTGTACCAGCACTTAAAATGAAATGAGTTCGGTTGCATTGCATTAAGTCTTTCTAGTGGTTTGCATTATTAATATTAATGCAATATCACCAATACCCCATATCCAAATAGACACTATATTCCAAGTGTGTAATGTAGTAATTTTTTAAAACTTAAAGTCATATATTCTGTCCTTGATCCATCTAATTTCACCAAGATCAACGTTAACCTACTTCAGTAGTTATTAGTCACTTATGGATATAGAGAAGTACCTCTAGATTGATTAAGAGAGTGACACCTGAAATTTGTAAACTTGTCCAATCTACTGGCATTAATTTTTTCCAGCTTTTCACTTGGCAACTAGATGTCTAGGAGCTTGACATAATCAGGATAAATGTTGTAAACTATAAAAGGATGAGAGTATATTTAGATTTTCATGTCATTGACATTCCACAAGATAAGAGTACACAATCAGTTATCATTTTGAGTTGCAAAGAGATTTTGTGATTCAAATCAGGAAAAAAATTCACTGAATCATCACAAATATAGAAGTGGTTTCAACTTTTATGGCACTCAAAATTAGTGAAGAAGAAAATCTCAAAATCATTCAGTAACATCAAAATATTAGCATCGCATCAGCCAGCATAGCTGCCTGCCTATTTCAGGATTGTTTCAGCTTCATACTTCAGAAGATTTCACAAAACTTTCTCTAGCCCACTATATAAACACCACTGGGTCTCTGCCAATTTTTGGATGGATCTGAGCTGATTAGAGTCCCTAAAAGTTGGAGCCAGGACAGCTCAGAAGAAGTTCTGCTACCTTGAATATAATTATGACTAACTCAAAGTTTTGTGGAAGTAGAAAAAAAGAACAGAATCAGGAATTCTTGGTCATTAATGGACAAAAATACTTTTAGTGAAAAATAACACACAGTAACCTTGACAGCCAAATCTGTTTTATCATGTTCTGCTGCTTCTCACATCGTGGTCAAGTTCCCTTATCTACTATCTAAATGGACAATGGCCAGAACTAATTGACAGGTATATAAAAATCCCACCAAGGAAGCTCCTTAGAACGGAATTTATGACAGTAGAAAATAAAGTGGTTAGCTCCAACTAACAAAAGTCTGTTTTTCTGTCTTGATTGAAGGCTTGAAATTAGAAAAGAAATAGAGGAATAAGATGATGATGATGGTGACAATAACAATCATTTACACAGTTCTCACTAGTTGATAAGAACTGTTTTTAGTTATTTATATATTTCAACTCATTCATTCCTCTAAAAAGACTCCTATGAAGATAGTGCTATATTGGTCCTCACTTTAAAGATGTCAAAACTAAAGCTCAGACAGGCAAATTAACCTGCCCAAGCTCACACAGCTAATGCATAACAGAACAGAGATCCACCGTAGAAGTCTGCTCTATATCTGCGCTCCTAACTCCTCTGTTTTATCATCAGTCAATGCGGAAAGAGTGAATGGATGCATAGCAGCAAAACAATTTCAAGAGCAAACAAAAAAGTTATATTTACATGTACATGGAAAATGCCAAAGTTCTTGGCCCTGTCTTTCAGAAACATAAAAAGCAATTTATAATCCACAGGCTCCAAAAAATCTAATTTCAAAGCCAAGTGAGAAAAAACTTAAAACCAATGCAATGTGAACATTGCAACATGGTATCAGTAGATATGTGGTATCTGTAATTACCAAACACAATTTTAATTACCAACTTCTCATATTTCTTAATTCTCCAGGGCACCAAACTCTCAACAATGTTTATTCCCTCAGCACGGACATTACTGAAATCTCTGCTTGGTGCCGCTTCTTCACAGTTTGTATTCTCAGCCTCTCAGATCATTCCTCTCATATGAATGACAACAGTGTAGCTAGTTCCAACCCTGCCTATCAGCTCTAAGGTGGACCCAGCACCAAGGCCTGGCTAACAATGCAGGAAACTCTCTGACACAGTGATTGGGACAATAGTTGGACACAGCCCACAAGTACTCTGTGTCAGAGTTGGCCAAGTGGGACGATGTAACTTTGAAACTATCATAGGCCACCACAGAAGTAGAGCCTGTGAGGAAGCAGAGCTGAGGAATGGAGAGAAAAATTCCTGTTGTGTGCACTCCCTGATATATACCTTTATCTAAAGGGAAAGGGATCTATTATTACATAAAGATCCTAGGGGTCAAAGAGAGGACTACTTGTTATCAGAATTTATACATAACCTTTATGTTTTTCCTTTTGCTCAAGCTAGTTTGAATTGGATTTCTATAATTGGCATCTCAAAGAGTCTTGATAGTACAGTTGGTAAATATTTTCTGATTGCTTGGTGGAGAGGGATTGCTAAGCAAAAAAAAAAAAGGAATAAATCTCAAAGAAAAAGATGTAAAGATTTCACCTATGTCAGTAAATGAAATCCACTTTGATGCATCCCAATAAGATATTTGAAATTAGGAAAATAAAATTTCTCTCTGTGAATTAAATGAAGAGAACAATACTTAATGAATAAGAACTAAGATATGCAAAGTCATGCTAAGGCTAGATTGCGGATTTTATTCTGGTTCATAGTCTTCTGAACTAGACATAGAAGGTTAGTCAGAATGCCACACACAACATCTTCAATGGTGTTATCATTTTTTGATCCAAGGAGTCAGATCCAGGCCATTTAACCCAAATATTGCACCAGTAGTCACTCTCTATTACCCTTATAGTTGTATAAAGAAGGTGAGACATTCAGCTTGTAAAAGTCTGTGTAGAAGGCAGAAGCTCAGAGAAAAAAAAGGAGAGAGAGAGAGAGACACTCTTATAATATGTTTCAACTCCACCAGGGCTCCAGGACTCATGTGAGAAGAGGGGTTGAATAAGGTTATTTTCAGCGAGCTGAAAACATTGTGCTTTAATTATAAAATCGCAGGTTAAATAAACTAACAGAAAGGAGGACAGGAAATTAAGACAGAGGCAGTTTGGGAACCAAGGGATTTCTCTGATCGCTGTAGCAGATGTTGGATTTCCTGCTGAGTTTCCTCAGAGATGTGTGCATTTCCCAAAGTCAGACTTCTTGAATAAGCTCAGGAATTCCATTTCATGTTTTTTTTTTTAATGCACACAACAACACATAAAATTACAAAAGTTGGTTTGATTGACTAAAAATGAAATATAACTATTTCAATTTGTTACCTTGATGTCACATATAGTTCATACATCTGGTCCCTGAACCACAGCAATTCAATACATTTTGTATATAAACAAGCAAAAAGTAAATATTGTCTCATGAACTCTACCAAACCTCAGCCTGCTTGCTTCACCAAATTTGTAGTTGGTTTTATGAAATTATCTACTCCAGTAAGTCATAATGTTTTGATCAGTTGTGTTATGTTAAGCTAGCTGTTTAGACAGATGTCTATTACACATAATTGAAATGAAAAGAAGAACAATAGGAATTTTTCCTGGAAAAGAAAAATATCAAAAACTGTGTAACATTAACTGCCTCTTACTTTGTAATTCAAAGAGAAAAACAGCCTGGGTCACACAGGTAACCTATCAGAAAAGGATGCATTTCTGTCTATGTAAATTATTACTCTGGGATTTTGCAAAGTTTGTCACAGCTTTAATATACTGGTTAAGAATTCATTTTTTAGAATGGGAAAATAGAACAATTTTAGCAACCTCGAGACCTTCTTTGCTTTTTGAAGTCTGCACAGTGGCCACAACTAATTCAGAGCATTGTGTTTGCAGCCTGTTCTCTCTAACCCCTAGGAACTTTTGCAATAATGATGTTGGCCCTTTGATGTTTACTTTCAAAATGTTTGATCTTGAAAGTAGAAAATAAATATATCTGTTTACTTCTAAAACAATTTTCACACAAGAAGCCTGTATTCACCTGCTGTTTATTTTTTTGGTTTTGTTTTCTATGAAATTTTCTATTTACTAAATATAACAGAATCTAATAACTGTGTTATGATCTTTTTGGTTTCCATTAGCACCTCCATTAATTGGCCAGCAGCAATAGAAAGGTGTTTATGCAGTGGGAGATAAGGGTGCAGAAAGTAAAATGGAAGGACCTGTTTAGGCAGGAATGTTAACAGAACAGTATTCAAAACAGCAGCTAGGTGGAAGCCCAGCAGGAGGCTGGAGGTCAGAGGCAACCCAGAAAGCACATAAGTGATTTCCAGTGTGAACCTGCCAAGGTTGTGTCAGCTTCTTCCCTCTATCCTGCTCTAAGGGATGTTCCCTCTACTGGGAAGCCCAGGAATTCAGACTAGATTATGGCCTAAACTAAAACAAAGTACACCCACTGAAGGAATCTTCTTTTCATCATTTCAGAATCTCCTTTCCATTTCAACAACTGCCAAGAACTAATAAATTAAGTTTGCAGAAGCACTTGATATAGAGGCTTAGGGTTCCTTGAAAAGGTGGCTTAGAATTCAGTCAGAATTGGGGTGACTTCCAGTCAAGATGGCAGTGTAGGCAGACACGGCTCACCTCTCCACAAAACCACATCAAAATTACAACTAAAATATAGGACAACCGTCACTCAGAACTGTCAGAAATCAGGTTGAATGGAAGTCTGACTACTATGGAATTAAACAAACCACATCCATCCACACTGGTAGGAGGGGTGCTGATGTGGAAAGGGCTGGCCCCACACCCATGTGTGGTGAATAAAAATTTGGGAGAGATAATCTCAAGAGTGAGGAGTCCCAGCCCCACACCAGGCCTGCAAGCCCAGGGTTCCAGTGCCAGGAAGATAAGTCCTCACAACTTCTGGCTACATAAATCCATGGGAATTGAGTCAGTGGAAGAAACTGCTAGAGCCTCAAGTACCTCCTCTTAAAGAACCCACACAAGGACTCACTTAATCAGTCTCACTCCCACTGAGCTCCAGCACTGGGGTGGCAGCTTAAAGGGCACCAGTGCATACTGGCAGAGGCTGAAGTGTCTGGCATCCAGGTGAGCAGAAGCCATTGTCATCAGATACAGACTTCAAAACACTGGTTATAAGGATGCTCAAGGAACTTAGTGAGGACCTCAGCAGCATAAATATTCAGTCAGAAATGAAGAATACACTAACTGAAATAGAGAATAATTTACAGGGAAAGAATAGTAGAGTGGATGAAGCAGAGAATTAAATCAATGATTTGGAACATAAGGAAGCAAAAAACAAAAAACAAAAAACAACCAATCAGAACAAGAAGAAAAAAGAATCTGAGAAAACAAGGATAGTATAAGCAGCCTCTGGAACAACTTGATAAGAGGTCCAACATTTGCATTATATGGGTGCCAGACAAAGAAAAGAAAGAGCAAGAAATTGGAAATCTATTTGAAAAAATAAAGGAAGAAAAATGTTCCTAATTTGGTGAAGGAAATAGACATGCAAGTCCAGGAAGCACAGAGAGTCCCAAACAAGATGGATGCAAAGAGGCCCACTCCAAGACACATCATAATGAAAATGCCAATGGTTAAAGATAAAGAGAGAATCTTAAAAGCAGCAAGAGAGAGGAAATTAGTTACCTACAGGGGAGTTCCCATAAGACTGTCAGCTGATTTATCAAAAGAAACCTTACAGTCTAGAAGGAATTGGCAAGAAGTATTCAAAGTCATGTAAGGTAGGGCCCTACAGCTAAGATTGCTCTACCCAGCAAATCTATCATTTTGAATTGAAGGGCAGATAAAGAGCTCCTCAGACAAGAAGAAACTAAAGGAGTTTATCATCACCAAACCATTAAGAATAAGATCAAAACTATGAATACAATACAATACAAAAATGGCAAAAATACTTATCTATCAACAATTGAGTCTGAAAAACAAACTAAGCAAACAAGAACAGAAGCAAAATCATGGATACAGAGATAGTTGTAATGGTTGCCAGAAGGGAGGGGTTGTAGGGGTGAAGAGGTGAGGGGATTAAGAAGTACAGAAAGGTAGTTACAGAATAGTCATGGGGATGTAAAGTACAGTAGAGGAAACAGAGTACCAAAGAACTTATAGGCATGACCCATGGACATGAACAATGGTGTGGGGATGGCCTGAGGGAGTGCGGGATATTAGGTGCAGAGGGGCAACAGGGGAAAAATCAGGACATCTGTAATGGCATAATCAATGTAATATATTTTTTTAAAAAGAATTGGGATGTGCTAACCTGGAATAATTTCTAAATGGTACAATTATGATCCTTATACAAATGTAGATGAACATTTTTCTAAAATTTATTTAACTGATTAAATGATCAAGGGCCAGTATGATAGTCAAGGTGGTTAAAAGTGTATTTTAGCAATTAGAAGTTTATAGAACATTTGATGAAGGAATTTTAGGAAAGACTACTAGGTTAAATTAAAAAATAACTGATAATGTAATACAGTTCACCTTTAGGGTTAACCTGTCTATGATAGAAATACTTGCATCTCATACAAATGTCTCCAAATTCACATGGAACTTCACTATCTTAATTCTTAATAAATAATAAATAGTAATGTCAAGCCATGGTATATTCTTAAAAATTAACTGTTAGGTGATTCTGTTAAACAAAGCTTCAGTGTGATATTGAAAAGACATGCAAACATCTTTTTGTCTTATTTACAGATTGTACTTTTCCCTAAAAATACTAAGAAGATAAGAAATAATTCTTTGTGTCTATAACTAAGATGTGCCATTATATCCTTAATGTATAACAATAAATAATTAGTCTCCTCATTTTTTCCTATTGTGTCAATTGTTTTAAAGTACCATTTCTACTTATCACATATTTCTTGCCTTAATATCTAATAGTTCTTTGAGAGGAACTCAACTTTCTCAATTTATAATATTTAAAATCTTTAAAAGTACAAGGCAAAGTTGGTGCTAGAATATCAAAAAATGGTCCACGTGATTTTTGGTATTCTGGGGTGTCTAACATTTTGGCATCTCTGCACCACCCTGGAAGAAGAAGAGTTGTCTTGGGCCACACATGAAATACATTGCAACACGTAATCACAAAAAAACTCATAATGTTTTAAGTAAATTTATAACTTTGTGTTGGGCCACATTCACAGCCATCCTGAGCTGCATAAGAACCACGAGCCGCAGGTTGGACACCCCTGTTAGATAGACATTAGAATTTTCTCTTCCTGTCTCATGGATGTAATAGAAGAAACAAGAGTTGGAGAGACATTGGAGAAAAAATGTAACATTAAAATGCAAAGAACTTGATGAAATCTCTTTCTTGAGTTAGATTTGGAGTGGGATATTACAACTTTGAATAGCTAATAAAATTATCCAAGTTCCTGTGAGCTGACTAGTCTCTGTCTAATTTTACTCTAGGTCCTATGAGGCCATGGCTAGTACAGAGAGAAATACAGGGACCAATTATATACAGACACTGATTGATGATATCCTGTGTAGCTGATTAACTTGAAGATTTTCTCAAGAAATTATCAACTTTACCTTTGAATCTCACTGAGATTAAGCATGACAATAGACCTGACTTAATTCATCCACATTAAAAAAATAAAATGATCCCATAAGCCATTTTCTCAGACCATTAAGAGCAACATAAATAGGCATGATTTTTGCCTTCATAAATTTAACCTTTTGCAGCCAATGGTACAGGCAGAAAATTTCAGGCCTTGCATGTAAGAAATGTGTAAATTAAGACAATACTTTGTTGTCTGTATAAATCATGGATAAATTAGAATTGTACTTATTGTTTTGTAAATGTCACTTAAAAAACTTTAAAAAAACACATGAAGAAATCCCTCACATGACATAATATTTATGCCCTAGAAGCAGTTTATTAATCCTTATTCTTTTGAAGAATTAGTTTCTGTGTACAGTTGTGTATTTTAAGTGTATGTGTGAGAGAGAAACAAAATATTTTGTGTGTTTTCTTTTGAAAAGTAAAAATTAGTGTGGGTGAGGCCAGATTGGATAATATAGTCAGGACAGCTAATGTGTCTTAAAAGAATGGCCGAACACCGAGGTCCCTGGCCTGTGACCTTTGACCTGGAGTCCCGAACAGGACTGTATGACTTAGTAATTCTCCAGTGGGAGTGTAAAGTCCTGAGTAGCAGATGTGAAAGGCATAAAGAAGGAAGCATAGTTAAATGAAGCTGGATTGCTAGTATGCAGGAAACTGAGTCCAACAAGGTATGCAAGGAACCAAATGTAATTGCACAGAAATGGAAGGCTTTAAAAAGTAACAACTTTGGTGAAACCATTAATTTTGCACACCAAACAGTAGATATTTTTAAAATGGTCAGGGAGTCTGAGCAACTGCTAATACCAGAATCATTCTAGACTCTTCACAGTCAGCCCTGCTATAGTAATCAGGACTGAAAGAGAAAAACATATTCAAAATACCTGCTCATTAAAACTGGCTTGGATCTAGAAGAATAAGCCAAGTAGGTGACAGGGATTGGACAAAAATAGACAAAGATAGGAGGGATGACATGGTGTTGTAAGAGCAGAAGAAGGACTATAAGGTGGAGGTAAACCAATACATAGGATCTGAATAGACTTACAAGTAGTGCACAAGACCAAATAATGATGTCACAAATGTGAGTTTGGACACAAACCCAGATATTAGAGAAATTCTAGGGAAGAGAGCTTTACTGGACTGAAATACTTGGAAAAGGTCTCATCGTGGTGGAGGTGCATCTTCAGGTTTTGAAAATTATTTAGGCCTTTTCAGTTTGAATAGAGAAAATGTTACAAAAAAACTAATATTAGGAGCTAATAAAAATAACTAGTAGTGATGAAAAACAACAAACTTGTCAAATTAAAAACAAAACATCTAATAGAAAATAGAAAAATAGAGAAGTGTAAAATAAGATTTTTTCCTCAGTTCTAGCGTGCATCTCTTTGTACCTAGAAGTATGTCTATTGTGCTCACAGCAGGTGCTCCTCAGTATTGACATTTTTTAAATGCCAAAGACATTTTCTAATCCGATTGCTAATTATGTTGTGATTAATGTAAAGAAAGTTCAAGTCCGATAAAACACAACCAAAAAAAACCCCACAAAAAACCAGATTCTGAGATCTGAGCTAAATGATGGTTATGAGCATTGATTGGCTAAACAAGCCCAATCATTTAGATTGCAGAATAGTTGCCTTTTAAGGTATTATCACTTCACAGTGCTTACTTAAGACCTTTAAATGCTGTTAAAGCAACATCAATGATGAATGGCATTAAATTTTTTACATTCTCAAAGAGACAGAGGAAAACTTTCAGCAAAGCTATGACAAGTCTGTTATGTTCCTCCTAAGTGTGATGGAATATAATACATTTTTACTGCAGTTGAAGCCCAAGTAAAACGTTTGAATCTATTATGTCAACTAAAAGATAATTAGTTAATGAAAATTTAGCCAGGATTTTGAAGAAATTAAATATTGAGAATTTAAATACACTTAGAGAATTCCAATTTCCAAAATAATAACTGACAGAAATATATAGCCCTGGCAGTTGTGGTTCCGTGGATTGAGTGCTGACCTGCAAACCAAAGGGTCACTGGTTCGATTCCCAGTCAGGCCAAATGCCTGTGTTGCAGGCCAGGTCCCCAACAAGGGGCAGATGATAGGCAATCGCACACTGATGTTTCTCTCCCTCTCTTTCTTGCTCCCTCCCCATCTCTAAAAATATATAAATAAAATCTTAAAAAAAGAAATATATAAACTACTACCCATAATTTATGACCTCTACATAGTATGACTATATCCCTATCTATGAGCTTCATATGAAATAGATTTACTAGGAAAGATAAAGAAAAATGACACTATTTTAGTGGTAAAGTTTTTTTAAAATTAATTTTAATTCTTTCCCCACCCTTTGTTGTTATTTGTTAATGTACTCTATAAAGGATGAAAATTCAAGTTTATTTTCTCATTAGCTTCATTCTTTTCCACTGGAGGACATTAATTCTCTCCTTTCTTGGACCCTAACTTCAGAAATACATAGAACTCATATAAATAGAATAGTTATATTTGGGGACGGGGAGTCCTTTTTTCCATTAACTATCTTTTAAATTTTATGGTTCTTTAATCAGATCAACTGAGTGTCTGTTTAAAGCTTTAAAAATTTTGCTTGAGACGCAATTAAACTCAAGACAAAATAAATAGTATAAAAAATACCATTTTATAGTTCTAATGTGCAAATCTACAATGAGGATAGAGTTGTCATGAATATTTAAATATCATAGCATCAAAATACTGAAAGCCAAATCTTTAAGGAGTATATGGATAGATAGATAATACATAAAGAGAGATGTATCTCTTTATGTCATGTTAGATTGCATAGACAACAGAATAAGTAAGAACAGAAGGGATTTAAACAAAGGTATTAATATATATATCTACATTGAATCAATGTAGATATATGTAGTAACTAAGGAACTCACTCATGGAACAGTTATAAAAATGGAGTAAGTAAGTATTAAACTCAAAAAAACCTTCATTTAATTCCTAGTTTGAAATAGTATAGACTGCATTATCAGATAATACAACTCAACTAGAAACTAAGAGCAGTAATGGAAAGAAAGGGAAGCTACAGCTATCACAAGTGCACTCTGAACAGGGCTGCCCTTCTGGGCATCGCACAGCATTCACGCCTTGGTAAGATTCAGGAGCCCAAGGATTTCCTGGCAGATACTTTGGCGACACAGTTTCTTTAAAAAGATGGTGTCGGCATTATTTGATTCTGGTCAATTCCATACGAGAGGCAACTATATTCAAAGACAAAGATCATAAACCTGAGCAACCTTACCTGTTGTCCACTGGTCTTTTTCCCTACCTATATGTAATTTGGACAACATCCAAATTCAGGAAACATCCATTTTAATCCAGCACCCCCTTTCTGTGGCAGAGAAAGCTTAAAAGACATTCTGGAGAAATTCCTGGAACTTCAATGTTATCAATCTCATGATTGCCAATTTCCCTGCTTTAGTTATATGCAGGATACCAGTAGTTTAGGGTTCATGTAACAGAAATCACTCAAGCTCAGTTAAGTAGAAAAGGATTTAACAGAGACTTTGGTCCTCACAAAATCAA
This sequence comes from Trachops cirrhosus, assembly GCA_028533065.1. NCBI lineage: Eukaryota > Metazoa > Chordata > Mammalia > Chiroptera > Phyllostomidae > Trachops > Trachops cirrhosus. Next base: position 46,020,323 of record CM052542.1, on the reverse strand, counting down.
CGGGAGGGCTGGAGATGAGTCTAACAGGCTGAAGGCTGAACTACTAGGAATGATCCACAGAACAGCCCTGCATACCTGCCCACAAAGAGCTGCTACCTCCACTGCCATCACGAAGCTTGGGTATTAAAAGCCACCATTATAGTGCAATAGTTAGTTATGGGACCTGCTGTTCTACCAGACTTGGGGCCAGCCTTGACACTCACAAAAAGGCCTAACTAATTCAATTAGCATTATGCTGTGTTTCTGTTAAGTGGTTATTGTTTTCTAAAGTAATACTTTTTTCCCCAAACCATGAAGATGTCATTCTAAACAATAATCACATAACCCTTACCAAATGGCAACAAAGTTTTCAATAACCAGTGAGAAAATGAAACAATATCACTGCTTTGATTCATCATACATTTTTTTCCTTGTGAGATGCAGTGAGTGTAGTTGTGCGGTTAAATAAAAGGCTTTGATGCCATACTAGTATTAAACTAGCATTAAACTCTAGTATTAACTAACTGTGGCAATTCAATTATGCTACACTTTAATTCCACCATCTGTAAAATGGGCATGAGTCATGATACAAGTTAAATAAAATTGTAACCTGAGTGCTTACAGCACGGCCTGGTACATCACGTAAGCCCTCGGTGATGGTGAGGCTGGTTTCATCACCAGAGTGGTACTTGTTATTCCCTCTTCTCCCCAGCAGACTCTGTCTTTATGCCATAATCTCACTTCTGCTACCATCGCTCTAGAGGTGACAACTGACTTCCTACATATCAAAACCCATTGATTTTCCTCACTCCACATTCATCTTGGTTCTGCTCCTGACTTTGACATTGTTCATCCTTCTCATCACTTCTTACCACCATTGACACGGATGGCAGAAACCAGCTTTCACTCATCCCATCTCCGTCCTGCATGCTCAATTTGTCAGAGTAACTATGACAATATTTGTGGTCATCTTTTTTCTTCCCCATCTATCATCCCAGTGCTAACCTTCATTATCTTATGCCTGTGCAAATTTTTTATTCATTAATGATAGCTGACTTTTTTCATTATCTCTGCTTCAATTCAATTTGCATACCAACTGATAAATGAATAGCTTTAAAATACTGATTATGCCATTCTTGTGCTCAGACATTTCCAGGGACTTTCTATTGTCCACCAAGTTCAGTTCACACTGGTCTGGTTTTAAAAACACTCCTTAATTTATCTCTGACCATGCCTTCCCAGCTCATATTAAATCATTTTTTGAAATGTGGTGTTCATAAGAAACTATGTGCTTCTATTGAGGTCTTTATTCATACAGAAATTTGCTTGGAATGACCTCTCCCAGACATTTACAGCTCCTGAATACTAATTTATTCTTTAAGGTCTTTTTGAAGTGCTTTCCCCCCTAGGAAGGTATGGATGGAAAAGGGTTCTATCATGAGGTGATCTGATCATAAATTTCTAACTGGGCAGTTCCTGGTGGGTCATCATGCCCCAGGCACATAACTTCTTTAGTAAAAGGTTCATCTTTGCCTTAGGCACTCCCTGTCCATTGTTTCTGTGCATCTAGGTTCACAAAGCTTTGAAATGCCTCTTTTCAGACCCTTCCTTCTAAAACACCACCTCCCTCTAGAGATCACATAATCTTAACTATCCTATAATCCAATCCCTGCCTTGCTTTCTCCCACCTTTCTGTACATTTCCTTACATACCCTCCTTAATTTCAAATGCGTAAAAGAAATTGCAAATCTGTTATTCTCTGGAGCATTTGAGATCTTGCTCCCTGGCATGCGTTGTTGGTTTAGCTCAAATAAACCTTACTAATTTTTTTTTACAGGTTTGGACATTTCTTAGAGCAACAAAGTTTTCTCTGATAATCCAAGTAGGAGCAATCTCTCTTTTCACAACACTAAAGTTTTATATCCGTCACTGGGTCCAAAATACACACTCCTACTTTAGAACCAGTTTTTGGTAAATATGACTTAACTAGCATTCTACACCAGAGTCAGAAAACTTCCTTAAAGGCCAGATAATAAATGTTTAAGTAGATATGACTTGAGGGACAATACAGTCTTTGTTATGACTACTCAACTTTGCCTTTTTAGTGAGAAAGCAGCAGTAGACAACATGTAAACAAATAGGCATGGCTGTTTTCCAACAACACTTTATTTGTAAACAAAAATAGTTGGCCAGCCCAAAGGTTATGGTTTGCGGACCATTCTACTATACTGTCAACTTCTGAAATGCTGAAGCCATGCTCACTTACTTGAACACTGCTAATTCTACTGCTACTGAGTCATTCAGTACTTTCTTAGAGTCTATGCCAGGTACTATGTAACTGCTTTTGTGCATATTATTAAAAATCATTGCCATGACTTTCAAAAGTAAGTATTGTTATATTCCATTTGCAGTTGAGGAAATTGAGGTGCTTATCACAAATTAAAATTCTTATTTTTATGTATTTGTTTATATCCTCATAGTTGTCTCTCCCTCTAAAAAGAAATCCTATGAAAACAAAGAACAAGTCTGTCTTATTTACTACTGGGTTGGGCATAGAATAAGTTATTCACCAAGTGTTTATTTGATAAATTAATGAATTAAGCACAGGGCAGCTAACTCATTTGTCCAGGGTCACACTAGCAATAAATAACAGAGGAGGGACTAAAATTCACATTTTTCTTTTCTCAGCACTCCTTCATTATTTTTTTCCAAGCAAATATTTCTTGAGAACACACCATAGGCCATGGGCTCTGAACTTTCCAATACCCCAATATTTGACATCTTACATCATTGATCCATTTCACATAATAATGAGCTACTAATAAATACAACACTCTGCATCCAAGTTTTGTCTTTTTACACATTACATCTCAAGTTTCTCATGGGGGAGTCATTCGCCACATTTGCCTTTCCTTTTAGGTATTCCAATGTGCTATTGTTCCATTTCTGGACTGTGGTTTGGCCAGGAGCAGGGGCTGCAACTAATTCCTTGAGGTATTTTACATAAAAAGTGCTCAGCAGACAATTGTGAAGTAACTGAATTCATGTGCATATACATGAATATGCATGCATTTACTTCTAATTATGAACATCTTAAATTTACCTCCTCAATACGTCTCAGACCTCAGTTCTAGTCTCCATTTCACCACACTGCTTTAGTTCAGTCCCCCAGAGCCTTTCACCATCATTCTTATAACAGCAGTGTGTATTTTGGACCCGGTGATGGATATAAAAGTTTAGTGTTGTGAAAAAAGAGATTCTTATATTCTTATAAGGAAGGCCTGCATTCCTTACATCTTGTCTCACCCAGGTTTCAGTTTATCCTCCTCTTTGCTGCCAAACTAGGAAATCTGATTTCACGCAAGGATTACACACTGTTTAGTGTCTTTCCATCCCATACTACAGATGGGCCAAAATTCCTGAGAGCTGGATTAATGCCTCTTGCTTACCTGCCTGGCTCATTTCTCCTGTTCACTATTTTCAGTACGCCACTCACACTGAGTACAGGACCTGCAGTCTCTGGGATGCACCGTTCAACCATGCCCACCCAACCATGACTGGACATACCTTCCCCTGTGTGGAAGACCACTTTCCTTCCTCTGTGTGGAATATCCCTTGCTTCTAGTGTAGAATACTTTCCTTTCAATATTTAGTTTAAGTATACCTTAAGAAGCCTGTTTCAATGCCAAGATCCGAAATTCGTGCTCTTTCCTCTGCTCTGGCAGCCCGTTCCCTTTTCACAGTACCTTCACATTAATTATAATTTGTTTGTATAGCTATATTTCCACTGAGCTAAAAAAATCTTTGAGGACAGCAACCCTCAAACATTGCCAGCCTTATCACAGTACCAGGCATATGGTCATCCCACAATATTTTTAATCAATGATTTGATTAATTAATTATTAATCAATCAATCAATCTATGTTGACATTAGTGAAGTTAAATTTGTGCTATAGAGATGAGATCATTCAAAACAAACTTTTGAAACTATACAATAAATAAAAAGATTTTGAGTATATAATTATTCTAAATCATGACATGTGGTTATATATTCACATCCTTATGCTTTATTTAGAAAGAAAATGTCACATGTAGAAATTAAATCTCTTAAGCAAATAATGTCTGGCATTTGAAAATGCACAACCTGCCAATAGAGTTGTAAGAAGTTCCTAATTAAAGAAAATTGCATTGATTTTTGATGGCTACAGTATAAAAATTAATTATTATAGTTATATAGTTTAAGTGTACCATGAATATATTAATTTTCCTAAATGATATTTAGTTGTTAATCTCTGGTTTTCCTATTTAATTATTGCTAACTATAAATTTTATAAGTATTTACTTTAATATTGAATACCAAAAAAGCCTTATTTCAAAAGCAAAAGTTACATTGAAAATTGAAAGCAATTCATTTTCAATGATGGGGCCAGTAGAATGACATTCCAATAGGTCTTCTTTTCCATTATACACTACAATGTTTTTGTGATGGAAACTGTAAGCCAGAATCTGCTTTTACCAGCCCAAGAAAGGAATTCTCTGATTTATTTTATTGCCTGAGTGTCACTGGAATTTGAGGCACCTCCAGGTTACTCAGTGGAGCAAGTCTGATCTGAAGCAATCTTAGAAGGCTACCATATTATCAATTTCTGCAACCATCTTCCTACAAAATAAAATTGGCAAAGTGTGTGGGTAAAAGGTATCTAAATACCAATCTTGGCAAAAGTACTTTTCCTCAAGTGTCTCCCAGCCTGCTTAGAGACCAAAATGACTCTGCCTTAGTAGGGTACAGGTTCACGTGATGCAGGAATCAGATATTTTTCAGATAAAATTATGATGCCTGAGCAAAATAAAGAAAATGCCATCACATTAATAAAAAAAATAGAAGGCAAAAGTCACCTCAGGTACATTTTCCTAATAACTGGTAAATGTTCACTGGCAAAAACCATGTTGAGAGCTTGTGACAGAGTTGCTCATCCATGAGGTGCTCAATAGTTAGTGCTTGAATGAAAGAATGAATCTTGCAATTGAAGTTGTGAACACTCCTTGAAATCAAGCACAAGGAAGGAAGGAAGGAAGGAAGGAAGGAAGGAAGGAAGGATGGGAGGGAGGAAGAAAGGATGGGAGGGAGGAAGGAAGGAAAGAAAAGAAAAAAGAAAAAGAAGAGAAAGGGTCCTAATTGGAAAATATCCAATTTTAGGATGGGAGGGTTATGTCTGATTAATGCCAACTAGTCTATCCAGTGAAGGAAACCAGTCACAACTCTTAACTTAAATACTCACAAAGAACAAGAAAAAGAAAAGGAAATTTATCTTTGAAATACCTAGCATTTATAGGCAGAATCTGGAAGGTATTATAAGAAATAAGAATGATTCTGGTTTAAGCAATGAAATGATGATCAACAGATACTTTATTTCATGAAAAAAAAAGCCCCTCTGTCTGCCACAGTTACCCTCTTATAACAGAACCAAGGTATGAATAAACCATAACATTTTGCAGCTGTCCTTCCACTGTGGGAAGGCCATTGGCTCTGTGAGGACCAGGTGTGTTAATTTCAGTTCACCATGGCACTAACAATGACAATAATGAGGGCAGTGCCTGACACCCAGTTTTGTAGTCAAAGATTATTTCAAATGAATGAATTATTGAATGGCTTTGTTTTTAGCATCATTTCTCCAGTTCCAAGTTTCCCCCTCTCTGCCTCCTGTCCACCCATTCTTCTCCAGTCATTTGGATGCTACAACTGCTGCAAAACAACATTCCAAGAAATGCGGACCTCACAAAGAAATTATGAAGATATATTAGCATAAATTATATAAAATATTCTTTTTTTTCACACCACCAATTCAGTAACAGAGAACCAGGCAAAATGACTGACTGGGAGAATATCCAATTTTAGAATGAGTTTCATCCAGTGAATGCCAAGGAAATGCATACTCACCTGTCCTCTAGACAGTGTATTAAAATTGTATTCACTGTGCTGTGTTAAACAAGTTTAACAGCTGTTTCTGGAGGTGGGGTAAGTCCTGATTTGTAGCCATTGTTGAATTCCATGATGTATTTTAACACCATGTAATTTGATGCAGAGTTATAAAGCTGGCTCCAGCATATCAGTACTTCCAGGTACTTATACCTCAATAACAAACACTTTTATAAATAAACAATAAATCAATAAAAATATATAAATAATGCAATAAATGTAAAATAAAATAAAAATAAATAATAGAAACATTCATTCCTCCTATTTGCTAAGTACAGTACAAGTCCTTTATTTATTGCCTATCTATGAATATATTAGAGTATTTATTCTTTCCTATATTATATTAATTATTAAAAATCTTGTGTCCATGGCAGATTATAATTTTGTCAAAAGCAGAAAAATTAGTTCAGTTATTTATTCACACACATTTTTTGTCTGTGAACCATGTGAATTCTTTGCAGGATGCCACAAGAGTAGACTTGCAGAGGGGTACTGAGAAAAGATTTATTTAATAAGCTAAATGTCTTCATGATTTTCTGTTAGCTTCTCAATTTCCTTCCTTGCTGATAGGTCCTTCTGTCTCATGTGTTCTCCTGTGATATCTGTTCTCTACACAGTTCACATGAACTTTAATTTTATAGATGTCTTTACATATTTTTATTATAAACAATCCATATACAAAATAAAGTAAGCTTTCTCAAGGTAAAGATTGGATCTTAGAATTCATGTGAGGGATATTTTTATGACGCAATTGTTCTGTCCCACCTCCTGTGGTTTCTAGCAGACAGATTGGATTCCCAATAAATATCAGTTACATTTAATGGAATGATTGTGTCAAACTCTTAAATAATTCTTCATTTAGGTTTTTGATATAGTTACAAAATTTATCTGAAAACTAAAGATGTCACTATTTTAAAATATTGACTGAAAGCTATATTTATCTCTTCATTTTGAAAAATATATAGCCACAGTATATTAATTTTTTATATACAGTGATAAAGTGAAGTTTTCCTGACTAAACATTTGAATTTGGATAAAAATTTGATCACATTACCAAATAATGAGAGAAAAAATTACATTAATGAATCATTGAAATAAAGTTGTTAGCCTTTCTGCTGAATATATTTCCATATTAACAGAAAATAGTCATTGAACATTTCCAATGGGCTTTGTAGGAAAAACACTACTGATTCTCATAAAGGCTTTAAGGTTAAAATTACATTAGCTCTATCTTTATATTACTGAAATTTAAAAAGGCTGTTAACCCAAAAATATAAACAAAGAGAAGAATTAGAACTAAAGGATTTTTGACTTCTCATTCAAATATGAGATGCTTTGTAAACACAGTTACTCTGGAAGAGTATATCTCTGCAGTATTTTTTTAATTATGAAGAACTGGGAAATGGAAAGACAAGTATAAATTGACTATGGTAGATAATCTTATTTTCTTTCCAATTCAATGAATATAGAAGTTGACATGATATTAAACTGACAATGACACAGTCCAATAAATATACTCACAAGGGTATCCTATATCCTATTAAGCAAGAACTATAAAACTGCCTTCTCTGAATGTCTTCAATGATTTATTAAATTTCACACCAAATGATATAAGGTATGACTTTAGAATACTGCATAAGTACAGTATCCAGATAAAATATTTCACTTTTCTTTCATTTTACAGTTATTTTATGTTAGAATATGTAATTTTTCTCCATAATAAAACAATTTTTCATTTTAGCATACATTGCATTTATTTTTTTAAATAGATGATATGTTTACTTATTTAAAAAGACCATAAGATACACCATACAAAGTCTTTTTTACCACCTCTATCAGTTGATCATTACCCATTTTTCTTTTGGGAGACATTAAATGTTATAAATTTCTTATTGATCCTTCCCTATATGTGTACAAGCATCTATTCTTTCAAAATAATTGGGAACATACCATTCAGGCCTCTCACACCTCAATATTTCTTGAAACTTAACAATATATCCTGTAAATTGTTTCCTATCAATGCATAAAGCTCTTCCTTACATTTTTTATAACTTTATAATTTTCTACTGATAGCTGTACTTGTAATTCCTTTAAACTGGTGTTCATTGATGGTCTTTGAGGTTGTTTCATTTTTTTCTTACTCATACAAGCAATGCTGAAAGGAATATCTTGAGACATACACCTTTTTTTTTCTGTGTGAGAGTATGTGAAAACATATTCTTTGGAGGAGACTTGCTGGGAAAAAGAATATATGTATTTGTAGTTTTGATATTTGATATGATAAAAGTTTTCTTCCATAGTGGTTTCACTAATTTATATTCATATCATTGTAGCTAAATAACATTTTTTCCCATCCCCTATCTCAAAAACTCTTTTATAGTTCTGTCATTCTCATAAATGAAAAGAACCATCTTCACTTTTTAAACTGGTGTGACATATATACAGAAAATGTACAAAACCACAAATGGATCAAATAATTTTCCACAAGCCCAACAATGCTCTGTAACTTGTGCCCAGATGAAGAGAGCACAGGATCCTTCCTTGAGTCCCCAGGGAGCCACCAACCCCCACTCAAGAGTACCCTCTATATGACTTCTAACCCCATAGATTAGCTTTACTTGTTTTTGACTTTTATATAAACTAAATCTGTATGCTTTATATGTCTGAATTCTTTCTATGTACATTTTTATGTGTGTAATTCATCCATACTTTTGTATACAGATATAGTTTGCTCATTTCTCTTACTTTATTATATTCCATTGTGTGATTATTACACAGTTTATATTGTATTTTTAATGTGCATTGGAACATTTCCTTGGCTTTTACAAGTAGTAATCATATAAAAATTCTTACATGTAGATTTTGGTGGACATATAGCCACATATGTATTGGATATATACCTAGAAGTAAAATTGTTGGGTCATTAAGTGTGTATACATTCATCTTTACCTAAATTCTGCTTCTGTTTTCCACAGTGAGCATATAATTCACAAACCTATCAGTGGTGTGCTGTAAATGAATTTGAGTAGGTTCACATCCTTACTAATACTTGAGATTATCTTCTGCACTTTTGCTATTCTAGTGGGTATATCATAGTGAATTTATCTTAATATGAATGACAGTGAGTTATATATTAACACTTATTTATATTTACTTTCCTGAAATCTATTGGCTATAACTTCAAAATTTAGAAAGACTATAACCACATCTCTCCACCTCTGCTATTACCACAGCAAACAGATATTCATTACTTGGATAATCAGAAAGGCCTCCTCCTTCGATCTTGCTTCCATTCTTTCTGTCTTACTATATTATCTCGATATAATAACCAGAATGATTTTGTTCAATAGTGGGTCAGATTATGTCACTATGAACAAACCCTTCAGTGCTCATTTTCCTGAGACTTAAAATTTCCTACATGAACTGGCCCTCATTTCTTCTTATGATAAGGGAACTCAAGAGTCAAAGACTTCAGCCTTAGTTGATAGACTTAAGTAATTAATGCATGTGGAAGGCTGTTATTCCAGAAGCTGGGTATCTACAAAATATCCGCAGGGCTAAGCCTCCCACAAGGCCTCCAAGTCACCTCGAATGTCACCTTCTCCATAAAGTTCATTCTGAGAACCCTTACCCATGACTCCACCTCCCCATATCCATACTCTGCTCCTTTTCTCCCATAGATTCCAATCTTGTAATATACTACACAATTTAGTTATTTATTATAATTATTGCTTCCCACTGTCAGGATATGATCCACATGAGGTCAGTGTCTTTAGTTTGTTTTGTTCATTGATCAATATCTAGTCTGGGATCAGTGTTTAGGATATAATAGATACTACATAAATATATAGTAAATGAATGTAAATAAAATGTGCCCAAAAACTTTACTCACATTGTGGTGTCCTCTTGAGTTCTCTAAAGAACTTTTCTCTAGCATTCTCTTCAAGAGAAGAAAAATAAATATTTTATAATATGAATATAAAATACTGTTTTACTAGTTGTTAATTAGTATTTATCTTTGCTTACAAATTACTGATTGTTTTTTAGAAAATAAACTTTTTTCAAGCTGAAAATAAAAAATTTAACTTATGTAGCTTGGGTTACAAATTCTAGGTTTCATATCAAACTTAGTAAGATGCTGCTCCTTTAAGATAATACAAAAAAATTCTGCCAGTACTTTCATGGTTTGTATTTTTATCAATCTTTCATCCATCTGAAATTCATTGTATTAGATGGCCTTGTTTTTTAGACATTATTGAGTAATTCATATTCCCTGCACTATTCTGAAATACCATTACCATCATTCACCTAATCCCAATATGAATTTGTGTCTGTTTCCTGACATTCTACTGTTTCATGGGTCATTCTGTTTATTTACCTACCAGAACCACAGTGTTAATTGTAGTTTTATACTATATTTAATATCTTTTAGTTTCCCTATATTGCTCTCCCTCTCTTAAAAATTTTCCCGAAAAGTTTTGCTCTTTTGTTTTTTGTTTCCTGCTGAATTTAGAATCAGTCCCTAATATCTCCTACAAAAAAATGCTATCAGTATTTTGTTGCAATTGTATTACTTTTTAATTAATCTCAGAATAAATATCTTTAAATTTTCTGATTCAAGATTATATGCTTTTCTGTTCCTCTAAATCTCTTTCCTCCCTCAGTAACAATTACTTTTTTAATACAGATGTTTATATCTTTCTTTTTGTACTTATTTTATTGGTATTTACATAGATATTTCCTCATTATACTTTTTAAATTCTTTTTTTCTGCACAAAGTCTATTGATTTCTTTATATTAATTTGGTAAGCAATTATGTTATTATCTGTAGAAGTTTTTCAATTGATCTCCTCTGGCTAAAGAAACATGTGCTTTTACCATTTTCAGGTAATAATTGTGTTTTATAAGTTAATTTAATTACATCTCTGTAGCCGGTGGAGGGGACTGCATTCTCAGTCACATCTCTGGCGGATGTCCCTGGGCCCCAGGGGTTATACAAAAGAAGCAGCTCTTCAGTGTGCGCCCGCAACTGGACGGCTGAACAACGTGAAGGAGAGCAGGTGCTTCTGTAGAAATGTAGCTGTGTTGAAGGGGGCCTCATCAGGAGCAAAAATACAGACAATGTGTCACCATATTTTTAGGCATTATTTTGATATGAGGTAGATTTATTTTTATTTTTTAAAAGATTTTATTTACTTTTAGAGATAGGGGAAGGGAGGGAGAAAGAGAGGAACAGAAACATAAGTGTGTGAGAGACACATTGATTGGTTGCCTCTCATATGCCCCCAAATGGGGACCTGGCCCACAACCCAGGCATGTGCCCTGGCTGGGAAATGAACTGGCAACCTTTCAGTTTGCAGGCCAGCACTCAATTCACTGAGCCACACCAGCCAGGGCAAGTAGATTTATTTTTAAGAAATTATTAATTTCTCTTGCCTTAAGTAAACATATATAGTAAACACAATGTAAACTGATAAGTATATTCTTTGTTTCACATCTTAGTTTACATATATTTCCCATGAAATAAAAATTTTAAATGAAATTATTTACTTGTGCATAAATGCATACTTACAGAGGTTTAAAAAAAACATACTGACTTCCTAGATACGAATATTACATAGACTCATTTTTGAATTACGTTTTGAATTCACTTCTTATTTATGGATAGATAAAAGAATGATATATCTCTTCATCAATGAGACCAAATTTTAATAATGTGGTTTCAAAAGGAAACAATTACTTGCAAAAGAGATGGCAGTCCTAAATTACATCAATATAAGTTCACCAGTTGGTCTTTGCTTAAAAAATTATAGCCCTTGTATGTACTAGGATTTTTTTTAGGTTTGTATTTATTTATTTTTACACAGAAATGAAGGGAGGGAGAAAGAGAGGGAGAGAAACATCAATGTGTGGTTGCCTCTTATGCTCCCCATGCTGGGGAACTGGCCTGCAACCCTGACATGTGCTCTGACTGGGAATTGAACCAGTGACCCTTTGGTTCTCAGGCTGGAGCTCAATCCACTGAGCCACACCAGCCAGGGCTCTACTAGGATTGTTTTAAATAAATTTGCTTTGTACATTGACCAATTGGTATTCATATTTTTTCATTTTCCTCTAAAACCTAACATTTAAGCAAAATTACAGATTACTTTATCCACTTTCATACTTCTCTAGTTTTTTTTGTTACTTAATTTCCCAAAGTGTCTAGTTAGATATAAAGTATTTAAACCATTGCATCTCATCTTGGTGAATTATTATCTGTCAGGTAATAGAGGGTATGTATGTACACACAAATTGGTTCTTTTAAAAAGTCAGGAAAAAATAAGTTTAAATCAACAAATCAATAATTTTGAGGAATCCAAAATATTGTTCAATTATTTTTTCACTTTTAAGACTTTCATTTTCATAAAAAGTAGAAAACATACTTTGGTAACAGATTATTAAAATTCACCTTTGTATGAAATAATAAGTAATATATATAAAGAAAAGCTCATGGGAAAGACAGCCAATTCCTCTTCTCCCCACCCCCAGAATTTTCAAGTGATTGAATATAATCACTTAATATTCAAATGGGAAATATGGTAAATTTTATATCATCTCTCTAAAAAGCATTGTTTTAACTACCTGTAATTGAAGGCCAAATACAATGTGTTATTCTCCAAGATGTAAACACCAAATTCTATGCAAAGTACCTGCTGGATTATCTCCAGCAATCTGAATTTACTTACTTAGGTTAAAAACCAGTTTCCTATATTCATAAACACAATTTTCACAATCAAAATTGTGCTATTTCTCACATAATTACATCTAAACACATCGCTAACCTTTCAATTGTCTCCATGCTGGTTCTTTTAAATTCTTAGAGGTGAAACCCACAACTAAACTTAAAATTTTTGTTTGTGTTCTGCCATTTATAAAGCAGCATGGTATTTACCACTCTTCACTCCTTTTTGCTCTCCACGTGTTATGGAGTTACCTTCGGTCTTCCATGCCAATTAGCCTACGCCCAGAACAACCCTTTAATATTCTTGTCTTTAATTCTTGCTACCTATAATAGTTCCTATATTGTTTTATTGATCAATTTATCTTGCTGTTTTAATCCTGGTAAAGAAGGCTTTCCATTACAGAACTTGTACTCTCTTCTTACAGATGCTGGAGGCCCAGAGGAGAAAGCAATTCTAGGCAGCAACTTCTTACATAGCATCCTTCTCATATCCACTTGTTTTCTGAATAAGCACCTATCTAGACAGAGGGCGAATAAAGATGAATTCAGTATAACCCTTCCCATGGGGGCCAGTTTAGTAAGGAAAACAGTTGTAAATAAATAAGTGCAGCAATTAATAGGTCCAATCAATTAATTAATCCTTTACACGCATTTGATTGAGGACCTATATAAGTCACACACTGCTCTAACCCCCAAGAGATGATCAAAAATAAAATAAGTGTGGTCCTCTACCTTGTGGAATTTATATTTCTTGAGGAGATAGAAATTGAATGTGGTCATTTAAATAGCATGATGGAAACTACTAATTTATCACCTGTTTCTTTAGTGCTGAGACAATGTTCTCACGCTTGGTATTCTGAAGACAAATATGGCCTTAAACAGAAGAATGCTTTGACCTACATTTTATGCATATCAGTCTCCTGCTAATAATGGACTGAAATCACAATGATCATTACTCCCTGGCTGTTCTTTGTGGCAGCTGCATCTGTGAGCTGAGCTGGGTCCCTGCAAGGCCTCCAACCAGAAGGCCGTTTGGAGCTGTCATTCATCTTCATTCTGCAGGGTAGTATTTCATCTCTCCAACATCCCCAATTCTTTGACAAAGCTTTCAGAGACTATGTCAGTGGTGGGGGCGCTTATAACTCTCTGGGCACAGGCTATTTTTATAATCAATAGATAGGATTTGCCAAAGAAAATATAGGGTAATGATAAAGTTGATTTCTGGGAGGAAAGAAATCCCATGGCTTCCAGTAATGATGGTTCATGAAAATTCTGTAGAAATTTGAAGTAGAAGCAGCCAAACAGGTATAAATAAAACAATTTGGCATGCACTACCTCCTTTGGTTTTATACATCAACCCTTTGGGAAAAGGGCAGTTATTGGATCATGTATAGGGAAGAATGTGGATGGCTCTAGAACACTGTCACTAAAGATGCTTTGGATTCCAAAGTGAGAGCTCTTCTATCACAGAAACAAAGAGGAATGGGAATGTATTCAGAGAAGAGAGAACATCTGCTTTGCATCAGGGGCTATACTGGTGTATTATGTATATTATCCCATTTAACTTCATACGAGAAGTAAGAGAGGTTCAAGGGAGACTAAGAAGCTAATTTTACAGAATAAGAATATAAAAATTCCCCAAATAGTTCCAAGTAGTAGATCCATCTGCTCATGTGTTCATGTCTGTTTATGGCATTTAGAATCATGTTGACTGTGACTAAGTCTCAAAATTTTAATATATCACCTATTGTAGTAATGACAATGAACAAGATATGAGGGGGGACCCCCCAAAACAGAATTATCTTCTGAAGGGCAGGCCCCTTGTAGTACAGGCTTCCCTCACTAGGCGAGTGTTCTAGGAATCCATTGGTATCAGTGTGCCAGCTGGTGTTGTTGTGAGAGGCTGCATTTGGCTCCAGCGATATTTTGTGAAGACTTTTTCAATGCCTTTGCTCATTCCATGAAAGGTGATTTACCAGCACACCTGCCCACACCAGGCTGAGTGTTCAGCAATTTTTGACCAAAAATGGCAGGACCCCCACGCCCCACCCTCTCTATTTTCCTAATCTCACCCCAAACAACTTTTTGCTGTTTCTCTGGATGAAAAAATCCTCAAAGGAAAATATTTTGCTGATGTGGAAGAGGTGAAACAAAAAACAGCAGAAGCATTAAAGGGTAAAAAAATAGAGTAGTTCAAAAACTGTTTTGAATAGTGGAAAAAATGTCTCAATAGGTGTATTGCATCAAATGGAAAGTACTTTGAAGGTGACTAAAGTTTAAACATGTAAGAAAAAATACACAATTTTATATAAATAAATTCTTGGGGGTACCCCCCTTTGTGTGTGTAGAAGACAGTAGTCTGGCAAGAAGACCCAGGTTCTAACTCCAGCTTCCCTGCACACACACACACACACACACACACACACACAAGGCCAACCATGTCATTCTAAAAACTTAAACTTCCCTGAATTTCAGTTTTTATCTCATAGTGTCATCAATATTGCTATTTTTGCTAGTAATATTGAGTTGACATTAGAGTAATTATAAGAAGCCTAAAGTCACTGACTCACTGGGTTCACTGACTTCTAAAAATAGTTTAACTGGCAGGGACTAGAGAGAGGTTTGCTTAGGGGTGAAAAACTAATCTGCAGCGAAAAGAAAACACATGTTTATTTTGTTCCAAACCCTGTGTTCCTTTGAAGGCCTACAGGCAACTTCTGATCCTGATGAAGTAATGGTGGCAGGGAAATAATTCCCTGGTGCCAAATTTTGTTGCTGGCTCTGCAATCCATATAATTATATGCACCATTTTCCTCTTTGTTAGCAATAAAGCTAATGACTAGGTTGGCTTATCCATGAGCATTTCGGCAGCATTCTAGGATTGCTGCCCCACTTTACTCCTGCAGAATTCTGTTTAAACAGAACACTAGCTACATTAGCAGGATTCACGTATCGAATGTTTGATGGAGCTGATGAAAAGCCTTTCAAATAAATATCATATCAAAACACTTCCACTAATTCAGCATAAAACTAGAAGATGTTTCAATTTTATGAAAATTGCTGGTCAGAAGCTCACTATTGTTTTCCACGCAGAATTTCAAAATTGACATGGATTTTGTTTGTCAGTGACATCCTGCAAAATTGTTTCCCTCTGAGATGAAAAGAGCACTTGGGGTGGTGAGCAGACACAACTGGAGGCCCTTTATGTGGGAGCCCTGTCGGTATTTGAGCCTCAGTACCTACACATCATTTGTTGTTCTTTATCTTGGTACCATTTCTCCTTTTCCTTCAGTGCCTCTTGCTTTCATGGCTATCCATGATGGGAGAACAAGGGGATGTTTTTCAAAAGATGAAGTATACTGGAGGTATAACATCCTTTCCACAGTAGGGGAATCAAATAAATAAAGTTCCCTTTCTCAATATTGTGCCCAATGGTAGTCCCTGGAATGTTAATTAATTGAGAAATACTGCCAGAAATAGAGGTGCAGGCATTAGACTTTGAAAATGAACCAGGAGTCACACATGTATTTGTTAATGGGTAAAAGGAGAGAAAGGCTTTCAGGAAGGGTTGCTGAGTTTTTACAAGGTGTTTTCAAGACTGTTTGAATGTAAAAAGGTTTCTATCTACTGGGTACCTTTTTCTCTGTTCTTGTTCAAAACAGCAGTTTTTGGAATGAATGACACCATCCTAAGATATTACATAATGCAATATCCTAAAAATAAAATGTCTGAACATCAAATTTCCTCAGTGTCCTGAGGGTCCCAAGATGAGTGGAAAAAAGGCTCTGAAATAGGGCAGAGGATTGAGAGCTGCAGAAAGTTAAAGCATATAAAACAGGGCCATGAAAGCTTAGGAAGCACTTTTATCTGCTTATTTCATCTACTTTTTTTCTGGAAAAAGAGTTTCAATTAAGTAATCAATCTACTTCCCCTTTGATCTCTTAATGTAGTTGTATTTTTTAATTTTATTTAAAGTATTGGTTTTCTTATATTTTTCACTTATCTTATTATAGTTTTTGCAAAATTACAAGGGGTTTATAGTTCTCCATCCTTTTGAAGAAAGATTCTAAAACCAGACATTTATATCCACCCATTTCTCATTTGTCCCACGAACTGAGGTCACACAGATTTAAGCTAGGATGTGATCACATTTGCCTACTTTTCATTTAACTCCTTTCATTCCATCTGGCTCTTCACTGCCAACTCCAGCCAATTTCCCCTCACATGCTTTCCTCAATTCCTTTGCTTATATACAAACTCCAAATATATCAGTGAGAGATCCTGTGACGCTGTACCTCTACAGGATTTGATATATATGAAAAGAGGAAGTGAATGAATGCAATATCTCAGGTAGCAAAATCAACTGGCGGTCTTTTTCTTTTCTTTAACTCAAGTTAGCTATTTCTTGAAGAGTTCCTTCCAGATACTCTGTGTTTCAATAGTAGGCATATTTGCATTACAAGAATTCTGTTCAGGTTCCAGATAGAATTTTCCTAATTTTTAATTATTCTGTGTTTTTTTCTGATGCTGTCTCCCAGTACCTGTAAGTGATCCCTGCTATGGACGAGTTATCAATAGGGGAGGAAAGGAAATGAGTAACAGTACATTTTCTCCTGTCACTTTCTCTTTTGCTTCCCCTATGTCTGTAGAGATAGCTAGTAGTAGACCTGAAGTTTGATGTCTTGTTTATAGAGATATCTAAACAAACCTCTCTATTATTTCTCCCACATCTCCTTTTTCCTTTCCTATATGACACATCATAATTTATAAAACTTGATTGGAAATGAGATGAAGAGACAATTCTTTCTTTGATAAGTATACCAAATAATAAATGTAGACACTCCCCTCCAAGAAGTAAAGGCAATTTCTCCTCCGTCTGGGAGGTAGGCTGGACTCAGTGTTTCTTTTCTAATGAAGTGCATGGGAAGGTAAAAATAGTAACTTTGCAGGGGAGAAACCCGCCTCTGCTTCTTGGCCAGGTGATCAAAGTTAACACAACTGGTGATGTCATGCTGATAGCATGTACCCTCTATTTAAGGTGATGAAAGTGTACTTGACCTCTGTAGTATTCTTCCTCAAGGCTCCAGTCTACTCATGAGAAAAATATCATACAAACTTAAATTGAGGGACATGCTACAAAACTCCTTACCAGTATTTTCCAAAATTATCAATGTCATGAAGAGGAAGAAAACACTGAGACACAGTCACAGATTGCAGGAGTGTAAGAAAAGACAGTGATTAAATGCATTGTGGTACCCTAGATTGGGTTTTGGAATAGGGAAAAGATATTAGTGGAAAAACTGCTAAAATCTGAATAATGTCTCTAGCTTAGTTAATGCTATTTAACACTGTTAATTTCTTACTTTTGATGAATGCATCATGTTTATATAAGATGTTAACAGAGAGAACTGGATGAATAGTGTATGGGGATTCTTTGTACTATTTCTTCATCTATTGTGTAAATCTATAATTCACAATAAAAAGTTAAAAAAGAGAGTAGAAGATTTATTGGGTCTAGATCTGTTTAATGTCTGCCTCCCCCATGACACTGTAAAGTCCTAGAGGCCGATGAACATGGCTATAAACCTCTTCATTCCTGGGGCCTAGAATTGTAAGAGTTCCTGGGAAGATCTCAGAAAATATTTGGTGACTAAATAAATATAACCACATGCTGAGGACTCATTTGATATCTGCTGTTTTTGACTCTAACAGGATTTATACCCACACTTGAGTAAAACTCAAGACCCATAGGCACCATGTGAGACTGAATGAAGAAATCTTCTCATAGGAAAAAATGTGTATCTTCTCCTATAGTTTTCATTGGTCATATTCCTTTATATCTACTTCTAAGGCAAATTCCTCTCATATGTTGATGGTATGATACCTTGGCCTATTGAATATTTCAAGCTACAGGAATTTGAGAAATAACATGTGCAAGAAGAACTCTCTGATATTCCCTTGAAGCAGGTCATATTCTTATCTTTGAGGGTGATGGCACACAGACAGAAAAATCTGGACAAACAGGCCTTGCTAAGTTCCCCCTACTTTACTATGTTTCACTCATCTTTGTCTTATCACATCTGCCAGGACTTTTTACTTTTCATCAAATCTAGCATAAAAACACTCATATGTAACTGTTTCTTCAGAGCTTCATTTCCTTATGCAGGCTCTTGTGTCACATATAACTTACATTAAATGTATATGTTTTTCTCTTGTTAATGTCTTTTGTTACAAGAATCCTAGTTGAGAACTTAAAGATAGAGGAAAAAGATATTTCTCCTCTCCTACATTGTCTTAATCTAGTTACTAAAAACAAAATCTGACAATTATCAGATGCTTGAAACCTTAGAATCTTAGCGCTAGAAATGCTCTGAAATATTCTTATTTTTAAACACAACCATTGGTGAAATTCATACAAAAGACAAAAGTATAGTCGTTCCAATTTCCTTGAAGGTCCTCCCATGGGGTTTCCCCTTGTACTCTCCTTCAACCACAGGGCCGTCTCTTCATCTCACTGGCAAGAACACTACAGCCCTGACAGGGGAAATGATTTGGCCAGATGTCTAGAGCAAGAGCAGAGCGGGCTGTTCGGACACCTTTGACAACCTGACATGGAGTCACTATCAGACACTACAGTTATACCTAGTGCTATGTCAGGACTGAGGTAATGCAGTGTAACAGAAATACCCTTAAGAGTGTCTGGAGTGCCCAAAACCACAAGTCTGGACACTTAGATAAGGACTCCATCTGGACACCAACATGAGTGGGACCTCCACCCCTGGTGGACTGTAAGAACTCCGAGCACCGACCACCCAATGTTCAAGCTAGGCTGTACCAAGGGTATCGCTCGGATCCCTGCTGGATTTCCACTCCACTACTCATGTGCTGTGTCTGTGACCATCTAACTTGAGACTGAGGCCTGCCTCTGCTCCTGCAGATGTGGCCAGTGACCAGGACTTGGCCCTATGTTCGCTCTGCTCATTTCTATTGTGCAAGCTCCCCGTCTCTGTGTGTAGCCTACGTGTGACTCCATTGGCTTTTGGCGGATAAACCTGGCATTGTGGAAAGACACAAACGCATGTGAGTGACTCCTTCCAGGGACGCTCCCTGGCTTACAACACCAGATATTCTAGAATGTTTTACAAGGTCAGAAAAGCCAAACTTTCCTGAGAATCTTTCCTAATGAGTTTGGGATAGGTTGCTTACATGCAAATTATGCATTTTTTCCCATCACATTGAAATTCCGATTTATTTGTCCTAAAATCAAAGACTTTTTTTGACTGGGTAAGATAAGAAAAACAGTATACTCCATCTTTTCACTTTCCTCATAGTTTTCTTGTTTGTTTTATGAAATTTTTTTATTCTCAGAGCCCAATATGTCTATGAACAGTGTGAAGTCATGTTCTCTCATTTGAACTTTGTAAATTATATTTCTAAAACCCTAGATTCCATGATGACTGTCATATTCTGTGACAAATGACTTTCTCCAAAGCTAGATCTACCCTGACTATAATAAAGTGAAATCTTGAGAATGACATTCATATGAAGATTTGTGAGTCTCTCTTAAACTAGACATACCCAGTAAATAATGAAATGTAATGTCAAAAATAAAACAATTAATTTAGAGCCTGTGCTCAGCCTTAACCAGATAATTGAGAAAAAAAAAGAAATCATGTCAGGACATAAATCATATGAACTGAAAGTAACAAAATATGATATGGAAGAAAAAGCACTTGAATGAGGGCATCAGGAAATGTGGGCTGTACTTCTGATTGGATGATAAATTCTATATATTAATTTTGTAATTTCTAAGGATCAAAAGGGTGAATGAGAAGAGATAGATCTCTTTTCAAAGTTGGGTCTGGATGTGAATTTATAACAACATCCTTGCTGGGGGAACCAGGGCAGGAAAGCAGAGTTGATTTTTGGGAGGCCTTTCTCTGCTCTTTCAGGAACACAGGCCATGCTTCACACGTGTTTGAAGAGTTCTGACACTTGATTTTTACCTTCATACATTTCTCATTCCATTGCATCCTCCCTATACTAATGAGACTTCAGTTAAGTTCTTTAATGCTACGGATGCCTAAAAACTGAAGGCCAAGTAATGAGTAGATCAATAGCTTCCATTAAAGTCTGTTTGTAGAGCTGCTTCTAATTTTATCTCCTATGATGTGACCTCTAATTTGCATAAGAGAGATACTACTTAAACATACAGACAGGATTGATTGACTGAGCCTGGCAAAGGTGGAGGAGAAACTGCTAATTTAAAACACATCCAAAAGATGGTGAAAACGATTAAGATCAGTGCTATAAATACTCTCATAATCCTTATTTCTGCTGGTTGCTAAAATTAACCACTTCAGTGTGTTTTCTTTCAGTTAGTGATTAAATACCACTAGAACAAGTCCAGGTCAAGGGGCAGTGGACAAGGTCCTGAAGGCAAAGGAAGTATCTTCCCCTAAGACACGTAGCTACCTAGTGTCAGAAGTTTTACCGGCTGCTTTGCAGCATCAGCACTGGGGCAGAAAGGGCTGAATTGATCTCTCCCCCTACTTCCATTTGTTCCCTCGTTCTTGTATCACCCTTCTGAGGTTTTCTTTACTGGCCAGAGACACATTTCCTCTTTTCTCTTGGAACTTTTCTTTTCAGATAACTCTCCCAACCTACATCTCTTTTCAAGGAATAGCTGGGCAGCCTTGTTGTTGATACAACTGGGAAATCCTAGAGGTATTTTCTCTTATCTCAATTGTTCCTATTCAATTTCTTTTTCTCAATTGTTTCTGTTACCACCATTGAACGAGTGTCCAAGGTTTAGAGAGAGTACATCTGTGGGTAGAGTGGCACTAAATTGATATTTAAAATAATATCTAATACATATTGGCTGTTTACTCTGTGTCTAGCATTGGGTCAAGTATTTACATAAGTCATGTGACTTCATTCTCACAACACCCTTACTAAGTAAACACCCAGATAAAGACCCTAAGGCTTAAAGCAGTTTAAGCAGAAATAGAAATAACACATGGACTTAGGTGTTTATGAAAACCACTGAAGAGTAGGAGGGGTGGGTTCTAGACCAGGCTTCCAGGAACAAAGTCCAACAAACATGCAGGACAAACAAACAGGACTGAACTCCTCAGGGAAAGGTGGGGGATCAGGAAGTCTCTGCTGAGGTACTGAATGCGAGAACACCCAACAGCAGCAGCAAACTATGGAACTGGAAGAAAGGACACAGAAGCATTTGAAGCCATCATGATCCCCTTTTGATACTTAGAAAGCTAGAACTAGTACACTGCTGCAGAAAAAGCCCTCATTTCCATAATATTTTTAGCCAGCGAAAAACAAACGAACCAAAAAAAAAAAAAAAAACTGCTAAGTGTAATAAGAATATAGTCTGCATGACCTCTCCTCTACCTTTCAAAAATCAGTGAGTACATCTAATTGGTGAATCTAACTGATGCCAGATCCTGGCTGCAAGGAAATCTGAGAAATGTAGTTTTCAGCTTTCCAGCCTCTGCAGTAAAGAAATGCATCCTAGAAGGAGGTGGGATCAAATCAATTACATTCAACACAGATAATAAATGACCGTGACATAACACAGAAGTAGAAATCAATGCAGCTGAGAGTACAACTCAGACTGACTTGTCTGCAAAGCCTGACACATAACTATTATGCGGTAATGCCTCCATAGATGTTCTGTATTTCCAAAAGCAGCTTTTTGAGGGGATATTAATTTATATTTTTTAACAGGAAAAAACTTCCCAAAGGGAAAGGACTAGAAAACAGGAAAACCAGTAGACATTGTCTTTTCTTTCTTCAAAGTTATTAGATTATCAGTAATTAGTGCACTATATACATTGTTTGATGTGGATAAAAACATGTGTTGCTAACACTTTATGTACATTATGCCAAACCAAAGAATGTGGCTCCTTTGAAATATTTTGTGTTCAGATCTCATCATACTGAGATCTGAAGACAGGCTGATTCTTTGGATATTATTGTTATAAGTTTATAGCTTTTGCAACCTATAATTTAAATGCCTAAACATTTATTTCAGGAATTTCTACCAGATTCCCTAAGTATTTTCAAGGTTCTGGGATAGTCAGACACAAGTGTCCAAATGTATTTGACTTCAGCACTCATGCTGTCTAGGGAAGGGCTGGGTGACACCCGTTCTCTGCCGAAGGAAATGTAGGGAACAGGAAGATGCCAACAGCAGGAGGCCCCGCTCCTCTGCCCTACAAACTGGAAGCGGAGTGCCAAACCCTGCCAATGCGTCCAACCTGCCTTATGTTCTTTAAGGTAATTATATCCCTTATGCTCTTATAGATCTTTAAGATTCTCTAAGCAATTTTCTGAGACTGAGAACTTTTCCTTAGACTTTAGAAAATGTTGTTATTGTCACTACAGCTTCAGCAACTTTCTTCTTCCATTGATATATCTGGGAAATCTTTGATAACTCTGAAATTTGGGTGTTCACAAGAACAGGGCGCATTGCTGCTGCTCAGTATAGCTGATTTCTCTAGCCTTTACTTAATGTGTGAATTTCACTATGTCCTTCCACTTTTCTTAGTCTCATTCATCCTCAAAAAAAATAGAAGACACATCAGTTGATAATATTTGAGTGGAAACAATATTCAAAAGGATTTCAGGATTCCTGCTTCACATGTCTACCTGACTATTTTAATGAAATAATAAACTAGATGGAAAAGTCTTTTTACACAGCTTTCTATCAGATGCATAAGAATACAGTGTTGATGAATCACTTGCTTTATACACTGTTTTATTTTCCTGGGTTTGTTCTTTGCCAAAATGTTTTGTATCAAGTTGCAAGGAAACTACCAGTTCCAGTAAGACAAGTAGCTTGAGTTTGCAGGAGAAACCAAAGAAGACAATTTAGTGGCAGAAGTTAGTTAATTGACTTGAAGGAAATGCAATTTATGTGTATTTGTGAAAACCATAGTCTAAAAAAAACAGAAAAATTCCTAGTGGCCACTTCTTATTGGTTTTCATAATTGCAGTGACAGGATAATAAACAGGCTGCTAGAGGGTATGTAAACAAGCCTTTTTGACAGAAAGTCTCATAAAATAGGTCCATTATTGAATAATGATCTTTAAGCTCCTACTATGTGTAAGAAAGATGTACCATGGTCTGGGGCCTTATTGTCTCTTTTACTCTTTGGCATGCATTTGTTGAAGTTATGCAAGCAAAATCTTTGTATCAATCTTATACAAAGAGGACCTGATGCCTTCATTTTCGTTTGGGTGGCCCACAACCTTTATTCTTCAAGTGGGTAGATAGCCAAGGGGAAAAATAACAGAGAGAGGAAGCTAACAGCAGAAAACTTCTAAGACTTAACTTAGTAATTATATAAGTTCATTCGGTCCTGTAGGAACTTTTCTACTAAATTGGAGTACTTTGTAAATTGTTTATAATAAATATGAACTTCTAAAACATATGGACTCTCAAATTTAGAGGGTCTGCACAGAACTCTCTCTTTTTTTCATCTCCTTTTGGGGTAAAGCCAAACTTTTCTG
This sequence comes from Trachops cirrhosus, assembly GCA_028533065.1. Classification (NCBI taxonomy): domain Eukaryota; kingdom Metazoa; phylum Chordata; class Mammalia; order Chiroptera; family Phyllostomidae; genus Trachops; species Trachops cirrhosus. Next base: position 45,996,108 of record CM052542.1, on the reverse strand, counting down.
TGGCTCTTTCAATTCACTTGTAGCAATCTGCCTTGTTCTTAGGGCCCTTGAGAAGAATGTGGTTCTGACAAAACAGTAACCTCTTTGGTTGACAAAGCTGAATGGGCTGATCTACTGGCAAGGCAGGTTTTTCTCTCTCCCTCCCACTCCTCTGTCTTTGTTCTTTCCTCTAAAAGCTGTGTAAGAGGGTGATCTTTCCAGACAGAGGAGTACTATTGGTTTGCCAACTGTATTTCTTCCTTTGTATCTCCCACTAGATTTTAGCCTCTGGAACATGGAGCAGACACACTGTCTTAATGATCTTTTTATTTTCCTAGAGTTATAATTTCTTTATGTACTTACCTATAAAACTATAATAATCAATCACCTTTATCTAATCAATTTTTAGGTATGATATTTTTGTTGTTGTAGCCCCTCTATCAGGTAACTTAAGGAAGTGTGACTTTTGCCCTCTTCAAATTTCTTCCCAAAACAGCCACTACTACAAAAATAAATATATATATACATACAATTCTTGGCATTTTTATATTTTCATTATTATTTCATCATTTTTATATTATTTTATTTTCCATGGTATTTCCCAATTGTAATCACATTTGTTTGTGTCTGTTTTACCCACTACATTAAGTTCAATGAGAGAGAGACCATACTTGTTCTGTCACCACTCTATAACCAACTATGTGTTAGTTGATTTTGTATGCATTATATCACTTAAACATCAAAAGCAGCCTGTGATTAGGAGCTACCAGCTTCCAATTACAGATAAGAAAACTAAACCTTCAAGATGTTAAGTATCCTCTTAAAAGTTACATATTGAGTGTCAAGAAATGATTGGTACTCAGAGATCTGTGCCTCTCACACAAAACGCACATTCTGCAGCATCTTGCTGCTGTTGGAGTTCTAACAGGGTAGACAGTCATGCTCTGCATGAGATGCAAGACTCTAGTTCACCGTAATTCTGAGTCTACCTTGTTGTATTGTAACTGACAAAACTTGTTTTGATCAAACAACAACAAAGATTAATAGCTTTTATCCCCAGATATGACCCAAGCATGCTAAGGTATTCAGATGAAAGTTATTACATAAATAAGCCACATTATTTTGATCTAACGTGATTAAGTGGAAAAAGAACTATGATAGATGATGACATAAGTTCTGATTTTTGCTTTCTTCTTGCTCTGTTATACTCATTTTACCTACTTAGTTTTATAAATTAATTGTGCATTTTTTAACTGTGATACTGTGTGACTTTATTCTCTCCAGAGAACATTTGTTTTTGTATTATTATTTATACATATTCACACTTATCATTGTGATGCTTAACATAATAACATTAATAATTTTTATACATTGAGTATTTACAATGTGTCATTCAATTTGTATCTTCAGTTAAAGATATTAACAATTTCAACAACTTTATGGAATATATGCTAGCATTATGCTCATTTTTCAGATGAGAAGACTAAGGCTTATAGAATTGTCCTCATATTCAAGACTCAGTGCAAGTAATACCTAATTGAAGAGCTTTTCTAATCACTCTGTATCAAGTTCAATCCCGATTATCCATATCCCAACATCTCACATTCTATCTTTTTACACTGCTGTTTTGTTATTATGTAACTAACCACTGTGTGAAATGACATATCTTTATATGTTTGCTTTTTGTTGTTGTTCCATCTCTCCCAACTACAAACGAAGATCCACAACCATCGTATCTCTAATGTCTGAAACAGTACACCCACGGAGTTAACACTGGATACATGTGATTAAATGAATAAATTAATGAAACAAGTGACTTGGGGACGATATTTGGAGCTGAGAAGAGAACTCAAGTCTTCTAATCCAGTTCTCTTTGCACCATATTATGCAAGATTATACAAGAAAACTGAATTTGTGCATTTTTAGAGTTTAGGATTTGAAACACTGAGATTTTTCTCTCCTGTTTTACTTATACCTACATAGTTTCCCTTAAATTATAGTGGGTTAACAAGGTTAGGAGGGGCAGTTTTTAATCTGCTAAGAGAGTACTCTGAAGCACGGCATGCAGGTCGGTGCTCCTGCCTATAAACCAGTCTCCTTTGTGGGAGCAGGTATCTTCAATGGACAATAAGCTACTACTAGAGAGTTCAAATTACTGTACTCTAAAAAATATACTTATTTTAATTTCTTTCAAAATTGCCTAAAATTCACACTTTCACTCTTCTGTCTCTGATTAGTTGGGAATAAGTAAAACCTCACTCTGCACCCACATTGACCTCTTTGATATGGTTCACCCTCTTTGAGTCTGAAAATTGATCTTTGATGAAACCCTCTCAGCTCGTTTTGCTACAAATTAAAAGAACTTAAGGAATGAGAGCTCAAGAATTGAATTTGAATTAGAATGACTTTTAAAAGTACAAGTCAATTAGCTAAGAAGGCGACGGAGGTAAAATCATTTCATTCATGACCTTGCCCGATGGGGTCCTAATGGTTCCATCAATTAGCTCAGCTGTTTCATTTTTCCAGCACCCTGTACCTCAAGGGCTGAGGCTGGGGACTGAGTTGCAGTGGAATTTGTGCAGCTCCTCTGCAGACATTGTTAGTGAAGTATATTGGCAGTTGATGCCAAAGGAGGGCAATGGGCTTTAGAAACTCCAGTTTGAAAACACTGTATTTGCAAAACATCTGCCACATGAGCTGCTTTGGCTTCAATCAGTACTTATTTTATTTTAAAATTCTTGTGGGATGAAAGTAGGAGTCATGCACTCATTTATTCATTTGGTCAGAAGAAAAAATAAGTTATGGCAGAAATTCTCAGTGAGTGAATTTTATAATATGATCTTAAGGTTGTCATGTGGTTACGTGACTTTTCCTAAATAAGATTACAACAAACTGATAGTGACCAGAGGGGAGGGGGGGGTAATGGGGGAAAGAAGGGGAAGGGTCAAGTCAAGGAACACTTATAAAGGACCCATGGACATGGACAGCAGTGTGGGGATTGAATGTGGGAGAGAGGGGTGGGCAGGGCAAGGGAGAGCATTCGGGAAAAAATGGGGACAAATGTAACTGAACAGCAATAAAAAAATTAAAAATAAATAAAAAAAGAATACATAGTTAGAAAATTCCACATGTAGTAGCAAGTTTGGCAAACCTTCCCTCATGAGCAATAATGAGGCACATGTACTCAGAATCACAGTTTTAGGAAGAATGCAATATGTTGGGTGCCTAATCCAGGGGCTGGCATAAGCCTGCATGATCTCAGAGCCTAGTTGAACCTAGAGGTGGGGGTATTTCTCCAAGGGTGGTATGAGGCAGCATAACCATGACCATGAACCAGAGTTACTGTTAAGAAGAGCTGATTCAGGGAACCAAATTCATTCAAAGAGTGTTCAAGAAAGAAATCATTCTTATTAGATACCCTTGTTAAGGATGGTAATGAAGACTTTATTCAAGAGACTATTGCAAATGGGGTTTTACAGTAGAAGAGAGAGACTGAGCTCAACTCTAAATACAAGGAAAAGTGTGAATTTATAGCCATGGGGAAGAGTAAGGGTCTATGCATAGAAAATTACTAGAAGGAGCTATCAGGAGTTAAGGGGATTCTGGTTAAAACAGACTGGGGGGTATTCTTGCTGACGGCAGGGCAGGGTGATCAGATATCACCTGAGGGAAGTGGGAAATAAGGAATTTAATCAGATGTTACCAGTGATCAGATATGTAGGGTGAAGGATTCTCACTGAACTGATCTAGCAAAATTCTTTCTTCTCTTTCAGACCAGGCCCAAGGACAGGGTTAAGTCAAGCTCAGATGAGCTTGACTAAAATCTGGTTAAGAGGACAGTCTTGGTGAAGGGCAAGGTTACAATTATGCAAAAACAGGAAGAAAATGCTTTATAAAACTGAAGGTCTGTATCCAGCAGACCATAGATTCAGAAGAGAGAAGTGGCTGAGGACAAGACCCTGCCCACCTCCAGAACAGTGGTGGAGTTCCCTGTGTATGTGATGTCCATTATCTGTCATGAGGGTGAAAGTGAGGGTCACTTGGATGAAGAGAATAGGACTAAGCATACTGATAAAGGCTCTGTAAAAATGTAAGTAAAAATGAAAAGATTAAATGAAAACTGTGCTTTTCTCAAGTGTGAGACTTTGGGCATCCTATCAGCTATTATTGGCCCTAATTTTTTTAGTCAATTTTTTAAACTACTATAGGTGTCATTTGTGAATACTCCTGAATAATTCCTGTAGCCTGTTCTGTTTCTGAGGATTACAAGGATGATCATAACTGTCCTACTATTAGCTAAATTCATGCATTTTTATAAAACTTTTATATACTACTTCTCCTGTGATCCTCGCAGTAGTCATGCACATGTGTATGTATAGGCACTTGTGTTTATATTAATGTTCTTTCCTCCAGATTGAAAAAACAGAAACACAGAGAGGTTAATTGGCATGGCCAAGATCACACAGTTTGGAAGTAGCTGAGCTGGGACTTGAACCTTATGGTTCCAAATCCAAGTCTGGTCTTTAACATAATATTTATATTGGAACATTATCCATATAAGGAAGATGTAATTTTTTTCTTTTCATGTGTTAAAATTATGTCACTAAAAATAGATGGCAAAGGTTTTAATAATTTTCGTACCTTCTTACTCAAAAGACAATAGACATGCTTGTTTGATGCTTGTTAAGAACCCAAATATGCCTCTTTTAGAGGCTGTGTAGCTCCCAAATGCTGGAGATACAATTGAGTCTCTTTTTGAAAAGCATTTTCATCTAGGCCTAGTACCCAAGAAACAACTTAAGATCAGTTTTTCTTAGTTTAGGTGACTGGAGCCCAGGCTAAAGAAGCCATGGTCAAAGACAAAGCCCTTGCGAGGATCAGTGGACTTGTGCCACTCTAGGGTAAAGCACTGTGTCCCTGATCTCACACTGGAGATTGGAAGGAAAACTGCACCAGAGAATTCTGGCTGATAAGCTGAAGGATTGGCTCATTTATTTAAATACGGTCTCCTTCATGCTGAGCACTGTGCTAGTTACAGGGGATTCTAAGAGGAACAATGATTTCTTGTCCTTAAAAAGCTTAGCATCTGCTGTTCAGTGGTATGGAACTATGTGCAATATCATGAAACTAAACAGAAGTCTGAAGTGACTGGTAAGTAGGGCAGCAGGAATAGGCAAACAGCACAAGACACTGGTTAGCACACAGACTCTGGAGGCAGGATGCCAACGTGCAAATGCCACACCTTCAACTTACAGGCTGTGTAACTTTGGGCAAGATATTCAACCTCTCTTTGCATGTTTCCTCATCTATAAAATGGACATGAATTTACCTCACAGGACTAGTTTGAGGATTAAATCACGTAATATTTTTAAGGTGCTTGACATATAGTAAGCATTAAAGACAGTTTTGTTTAAAAAATGAAAGTAGGAATAGGAAAGGCAGGAAATAAGATTGGACAGGCAATAAAAATGAACATTTGTTGAGAGTTTATGAACGTCAGGCACTGTGTGGCACTTAACTTTTAATTGTCACAGTCTAGTGAGTCAAGAGGTTTGTGATTTCCTCAACACAGAGCCTCTCATCTTCAATGCTACTGACACCTGAGAATGACAATTTGGGTGGTTGGCTGTCCTGTGGTGTATGGTGTTTAGCAGTATCCATTGCTGCTACATACTAGATGCCAACAGCACCTCTCCTCTCAGTTGTAAAAATCAAAAATGTCTCCAGAGATTGAGAAATGCATCCTGGGATGCATAATCACCCTTATTGGAACTGCTAAAGTCAGGAAGATATGACTGGAAAATGAAACAATTTTTCCAAGGTCACACCACAAATGATGGTAGAACTGCAATGGGAGATCAGTCTGTATGATCCCTTTAAAGACAAGGATATAACGGATAATGCTCTGTAAAGGTGAGGCCAAAATGAATAAGCTTTAATAAATTTTCTTGTTCAGACTGTAACCGAACACAGGTCCAGCTGCCTGCTGCTATGAACACCAATATTTGAGAGGCAGGTGCTGCTGTAAAGGAAAGCGGTTTATTAGGTGCCAGCCACCTGGAAGATGGGGAACTCACATCTCAAAGCCCATCTCCACTTCTCAGTTGGGAACAGAACAAAAAGATCAAGGGAGGGGGTATCAAAGTTCTCTTTGTGCAGATAAGCACAGTCCATTCCAATAAGGCAAATGATGCTCCAGTGTGCATCACCCTGGTTTAGTCATCATGGCTTCATGTCATCCTGGCTCCATGGCTGAAGGTCAGCAAATCTCCTGGAGCTAGGTTGCCTGAAGGTTAGGGTCTATATTTTTTGAAGTTAGTTCCTAGGATTCTTATACAAACATGCTGTTCATCTACAAGTTATGTACTAGTCAGAGTCAGCACTTACAGAAATAGTGTCAAAAAAAATGGTTGAGCGGGTTACAATTTCCCACCGTTTTCCACTGTGAATGACAATTTCCGCTATTTTCCACTGTTACAAGACTGTGAAAACCACACTATAGTGATTGACTTGACTATTCATTTGACTATGGAATAAACTTGATCAGATGTGTGTCTGTTACACATCATGGCATGTGGATTGAGGGGAGGAGGAGATAGAACATGAGATGTTATAAAATCATCCAGATGAAGCATGATAAGGATGTGAACTGAAACTAAATAAAACAAAATAATAAATAAAACTATTGCAGAGTTCAATTTGTTGAGATTCTTTATTATCTTATTCTGCCTATGCGAGTGCCTTTCTGACTTGACTTTGTTGGCCTCATTGCAAAATAAATAAACTGTTATTTAACTCCCCTTTGTAGAGAAAGTAGCTCAGGTCTTCATAGATTAATTACAAGCACACAGGGTCATAAAGATGGTCAGGACTCAGTCCTTCAATTCAATCCCTGAAATGCCCTGTCTCCTCACACTTCCTTCTAATCTAAATGATCTCCCACTAGTGACTGCAAGAGAATGGATATTTACAAAGCTAATCAATACTAGTTTAATGTATCTGCTTCTGTCTACTCTACTTAATGAAATGGCTCTTCCCTGAATAGTCTTTCCAACAGGCAAGGTTCTGATCCTCTGAGCTATATGTCTGGTATTACTCCCTTCTTCCTTTTTTCATTTACCTCCCTGCACACCCTACCTCTCTCATCGTCTCTTCCTCTCTCCATTTACTGTGACACAGATTATACAAAGCACACTGAATTTAATAAGCATAATAACAGGATCAATGAAAACAGCTATCATTTATGGAATATTTGCTATTTTGCCTGGTGCAATTTTAAGCTCAATGCATCTAGTAACTCATTTAATACTCACCACAACCTTATGAGGAATATATCATTCTTATCCTTATCACATACATGAGAAGCCAGACATTACTTACTTCCCAGTGTTATCAAAATCAAATAAACTAATGGATGCACTAGCAAAATGCAAAACAACAGATTTGAGCTCTTGTTATTAATTCATTTTTCTGACTTCATTATCCAACAAAGTAAAGTCTGACAACTCTAATCTAGACCCTTAAAACCTACAAATAATAATTGGAATGGAGAGCAGATGCTTGCTATTTAACAAGGCTTGTTCTAACAAATTACAGAAGCTCTGTGGTTCCTGTTTACTTAGTTAAAAATGAATTTCTGTTCACTTTAAATCAGGTCAGGCATAATTAGGATTAAGGACTACCTGGACTTGAAAAATGAACTTAAGTGTCCTCTGTTTGGTCAATATATCTGTCATACATGAATTAATCTGAATGAAATGCACTGAATTTATGTATTTGATTTCTGTTCTCCACTCAAAAGAATGAGGAATGGAATTTATGAGAAATAAACTTTCCACAAGAGGCTAATTTTGTCCTCCCACCAGACTTCATCACAGCCATTATGGCTAAGCACAGAAATCAGGCTAAGAGCAACATACCATGACCTTGTTAAAATCTGATATTTTCTGAAATGTCTCTATTTCAGCTCCCTATCCACCCTGTATCTTGTCTCACACATGTCACTACTATTATAAGCATTGTCTCTAAATTTAGCAATATCCTTTCCACATCCAAGTTGGAATGTTCATAACAGCAGTTCACTTAGGATTACCACAGAACTTCTGGAGGTCAGAGCCAGTGCTCTCACCCCTCTTCATCCTGTCGACAACTTCTCGTTTCACTTTTCCCTTCTGTACTCCTAAAATTTTGTTTCCTCAGAATATTCAGTGTCGATTGTTCATAGCCTTTTCTCTCTTCTCTTTTCTCCCCTCTCCTTTTCTTTTCCATCCCCCCCTCCTCCTCTTGCTCTGTCTTTGTCTCTCTTTTTTTTATTCTTTCCCATGGACTCAAGTGTTGTATTTGTCTAGATAATGCTCAGACTCAAATGCCATATCTGTCTTTATATATGTTCTCATACTCCTCAAAACAATGGATGTCTCCCTCTCTGGGCTAAACTATACTTTGATTCCTCTGGTTGCAGTTACAAAGTTATTTCAGGACATCAGTAGACCAAATCCAGCAAAATGTTTTTTCTTTCTCTTAATGCTCCATGAAACAAATTCCAAGAAATAGCGCATTCAGGTCTTTGTCAAAGGTGGGATTTGTCAATGTTCTAAGATGGCCTGACAGGGTTAACGTAGTAAAAAGAGTGTACACAGAAGGATCCTTACTAGCTTTCTACTTTTCAGGAAAGGGCAATCACTTACTTACGAACAATAACAAGTAGGGACCATTTTAAATTCCATACACTTTCCTTGAAAAGGAAATATTGCAATATGATGGTGTAATGAAAACGATTCTTCCAGGATTGCCCTTTACCACTCTGATGTTGGAGCTCCAGATATATTTACACTCTGCTAGGCAACCCCAAAGGGATGGCAGGCAGAATTCTTAACCAAGTTATGTACAAAATTAAATTTACTAATTTAATCTTAAAATGTACTCAATAACCATATTTCCAGTCTCAAATTATATTGTCAACATCAATTTAACCCCTCAAAGTATCAATTTAATCCCTCAAACTAGAAACCTGAGTTCATCTTTGCTTCTTTCTTTTTTTACCCCATATAAGCAATCAAAATCTTATCATCATGCACTCTTTATCAAACCATTGAGTGTGTAGAAGTTACAAAGTCATCCCCCTTTTCCATCCTCATTGCCACTGCCTTAGTTACCTCTCCCACAAGCTATCGTGATACTCAGCCCACTGGCAGTCTGGTATTCAGTTCCTCAGTTTCCCAAGTTTATCTTTTATCCCTTTCCTTTCCCCATCTCTAGTATTACCTTTTCCTATTGCCTTCTTTACATATTTACTGAATTTTCTCTCTTCTAGACCTTTCCATATGCTATTCTTCCTTCTTCCCAATTCTGCTCATATGTCATGCCTTAATATAGATGTCACTTTTTTTCCTAATTGTCTTTTATTAAGCACTCTCTCCTGAAAAATCAAAAATGAAATAAATCTTAAAATCCCGATAAGCTGGGTGAGGAAATCTCCATAATGTGTTCCAAAGGGCTTTCTCTTTTTTCACCATCGCATTTCTCATCTCTTACAATACACTCATTGCTTGCTGACATCTGTGTATATGTCACATTAGCTGGTGAGGTTTATGAGGATAAAAATCATTTCTTCCTTATGCGTGTACAATCACACAGTAGTTAGCATAGAAAAACGTTCAGTAATATTTGTTGAATAACCTGATAAATGTCACTCTTTTCCTCATTTATTATTTTATATTTTAATTTATTCATTCAGCAAACATATTATGTACTATCATTTAAGACACTGTGATAGGTACTGGGTGCTAAATGTCTTGCTGTTTTTTACTGAGTTCCATTTATCTTTCATCTAAAAAGTAAGTCTTTCCACAAATTGATTCCTACTTGTCTTTCTCAGCATCATTCACTCCCTGTTGCAATAAGCACCTGTCCAGAAACCTAGCCGTACTGCTCACCATGCATGCTTATCCGCCTGTCCACTACCTAAACGTTCATCAGTGTTCATAACTCTGTGATTTTGATCCTTGTCCTTGTTCAAGATTAAGTACAAACTAATAAACCACAGTATTTTGTAATTTGTATAAAATGCAATGATTTTGTATTCATTAATTTAATAAACACAGTTTGTGAGCTGGATATGTGTTATTTACTGTGTGCAGTGCTGTGGGTCTGTGAGTCCACACATCACAGCATGTCCTCTTTCGAAATATGTTATCATAATTCTAACTCTTACCCAAACATCATGTTTCTCATCTAACCTTCCTGAAATCTTTCTGATAACCCAGTCATGTTTAACTCTCCTTCTTTTCCTGCTCTCTGATATTTTAAAATCTATTCACCACTTACTTCTTTCTGCTTTGTACCTGTAGTCAGTTGTTTATCCAGGTCTGTCTCTGCTATACCTCTAGAAAGACAGGGCATGTATCTAATTCACTTCCTGATGAGCACAGTACCGGGTTCATATAGACTTGAAATAAAAGCTAAATAAACATGGTCCATGTCAATTAGAATTACCGAAAATAACAATTGTCTGCCACAGAGAAAATTTGCCTGAGAATTTCCTTTAGAATGTAACACGGCAAAATGTTTGCTATATCCTGTCTAGTCTGTTACAGTGTGAATTCCACTCTGCCTTGTTCCGATGAGCACACAGCACAGTGCCTGAATATGCTAAGTATTCAATAAAAAGTTATTTCATGAAGAAATAAACCAACTAAGTAATCTTCTGTTTGTTATGTGACTGAAAAAAAGTGTCAACTCTTTCAGCTTCAGTTTCCTCATTTATAAAATGGTATAACAAGTTTTAACTACAGGTTCTTTGTAAGGTTCAGGCAGCTTAGACTTTTGAATATTGAGTTATTATCATTTGCTAAATTTAAAGTCATGTCTCAAGAGTCATAACCACAATAAGGCCAGCATAATGTGTGTTCATTGGGACAATTTAAGTGAGCACACTGTCCATCTTCTACAATTCCTCTTCACTTTCTCTGCTCAAAAAATGAATACAGAGAATTGGAAGTAGGTTATGTTTCATGTTCCCTGTTCCACTTTCTGAAATTCCTAAATATGGGTCTTTTTGACAAGGAAGTTGCAATATATTTCATAAATATTCAATTTTAGGATGGACTGGGACCATTGTAATCATTTCATTGTTTCTCTTTTTAACAAATGCAAAAATTTGTTTGCAATAATCATAACTTAGTGGTCACTGAGGTTCAGCTTTAATATATCTGATACTGGAATTTTTCCATATAAATTTCACTGTAGTAAAATCTTGCCTTTTTCAGGTTTTCTATAACTCCCAAGAATTTTTTTTGTCCCACCTAGAACTGCACTGGAAATTCTGTTTCTCATTTGGACCATTTACATGTTCTCTGTCTTAAAGCAGTTATTAATTCATCCTTAGGCATTTTTTATCCAGCTAAATATTTCCAGGTCCTTCAACTAGTCTTGTACCATATGATTCCTGAATCTTCTGGCATTCTGATCATCTCTTTGCTAAATCAAATTAAATTATACTTTCTATATAGTGTTGCCTACATAATTTGTAGGGCCCAGGAAAAAATGAAAATGAAATGTGGAGCCCCTTGTTTAAAAAATATTCATAATATCAAGACAGCAACAACAGCGCTTTAAACCAACTACAGAGTTTTCAAGGTGCAGGAGCCTGTGCAAACACAGAGGCTGTACACGGATGAAGCTGGCCCGGATTCTGTGGGGAAATTTGACTTAAGCAGCTTCTATGACACCTCAGACAGGGTGATGAGACCTACTGTCCCATCACATTGCAAACTGTATTTTCCTTTGTGTATGGTGACATAAATTTCCAGTTAGCTCAGCACAGTCTTGACCCACACCTGTTGCCACACTGTAATTATTAATAATATTCCATTGCAATCTCAAATGTACTTATTTGAAAGTTAAATTATATAGATGTCTTACCTTTGAATGAAGGAAGCAAATCAATATGTTTTGCTCCATATCACCTGGGCCTTCAAGGAACCTGTAAAATATGTAATTGACTGCTTAATAAATTTTGCTTCTGACTACAATGAGAGATCTTAGAAAAGTGTGATGCATTACCAAGTAACACAAAACTTCATAATGTTGCCCATCGACATCTATATCTTTGCAGAAATACTTGTTTCCCTTTCTGTACTTTTAGTTCAGTTCATATACTCCCACTCATGAGGCTTTCTTGGACTCCACCATGTGGAATGATCAGTTCTGATAGTTTCATGTTTTTCTATAACTTCCCAGTTCTTATCTACTTAATGACGCTACTACAGTTGAATAACAGTTTTTTATGAACTCATTCCACAATTAGCCTGCAAGGCCCTACCGGACAGGTATGTTATTCATGCAAGTTATCTCCATCATTGTGGATTCCTAACATAGTTTGTGGAGTATGAATGTGAAAGCAAGGGAAGTAAGTGAGTTTCAGTTTACATTTATAAGGAGAAATTATATTTTTATAGTTCCTATATAATATACATATATGCATGATTCAGAGATTTTTGCAAAACTCTCCTGCATGTTGGAGAAAATTTCACTACAGCAATGTAGGACTCAAGTTTGAACAGAACCTTCGTATCAGACTGAGGGTGTTCTTAGAATAATCAGTCAAAGCACAGAGGCAAATAAAAGAGCACACAAGCTGGAACTCATGAGCCAAAGTTCAAAGGCAAGTCACTTGTGGGCTTTACGGAAACACTAGTACAGTATCCAACACATGATAAGCACTCAACAAATCACAGTTCCCCCATTTGATTTAATTCATTCCACCATATGAATCAAGCAGTAAATCAATCTCATACAGACTGAATACTTGTTCTGTGGAGTAAACATATTTCTAGAACTGGATTTATCGCTGATTGGTTGTGTTACCCTAAACAACTTATTTTGCTTTTCTGGGCATGAATGTTCTTTTCTATAAAATTATATAATTAGATTTTTAACACCATATATTACCTTCAAGCTTTGAGGTTCCTTGATTCTGTGGTTTCAGTGATGTTGCTATACTTTAAGGTACACACCTGAGGTCTATATGATTTGATTATACCGGGTTTTTAAAGTCAGGAAAAAAGTTAATCATAACACAGAAGGCAAAATAAACTCATGCATATATGGGACTTTGTAAATGTCATAGATAACACTAGAAATCAGTGGGAATGTGGAGATATTAATTAAATTGAACTGGGACAAATGGCTTATATATGAAAAAAATAATAATGGTATCCTACCCCATGCCATATACAAAAGTAAATGCCAGATTGATTAAAGACAAAAAAATGATAAGCAGAACTAAAACTTTTAAAAAAGAATGTAGGAGATTATAATTATATCTTGATTGGAGAAGATTCCTTAAACAAGCTAGGAAAAAAAGTAACTCATCATCAATGAAAGTATCAGGAGGTGGATTCCATGAACAAAGTGAAAAGAGAAACAGTACGCTGGGAGAAGATGTTTGCAGTGGTTTTAACAGTAGAAGATTGGCAGTCAGTACAGGTAAAGACAGTCTACAAATCAGTAGGAAAGAGACAAGCAACCCATTAGATAAATGCATAAAAGATATAAACAGAAGGAAAAAACTAAAAGACATAAAGCTATGAAGGAATGTTCAACATCACATTTTTACACCCATTAGATTTTTAAAATTAAAAGTCTGCTAACACCCAGCATAGTACAGGATGTAGGGACTGGGAGTGTAACTTGAGAATATTTTACTCAGGTAGGAAGTCCAGGTGGCTTACCCAGTGACTTTGGGGCCGGTGGGGGGGAGTTCTCTAGGGCACTGTCATTTTAGACAAAGATTGTTGAAATATGAATAGTAATTTAACAAATCAACATTTTGACAATAGAGCATCTAAGGCATTGAGCCATAGAGATAGTAGTGAGCAGTTCCTGAAGTTGTTCACTTTAATAGAGAAAATGTCAGGTAGCAAAAGAGGTTGAATGTAAATAGTTAAAAACATTTCACCCTTTGTCATTGTGCTACCACAAAACTCTTAATTTCACACTTGCCCTGAATTTGCCTTCTTGGACCTTATATCAATATTTTGCTTTATTCCCTTGGCATGTTTCCAGTAATAGCTCTTCCCTATTGGCTTTGGTTGTATTACTTGGTATTTTCATGGTAGACTTAAAAAGTATATATATATATAACTTATATTATATATATTCATACTCATAGCATAGATATAATAGATACTTCTGACCTCTGCTCAGAATTTTCCCTCTCCTGTGACTTAGTATTTTTCCTACTTTGTTTATTACCCATCTCATGCCAGTTTTAGTCAAGTCCTGACCTCTTCTAACACAGTTTTGGACGTAGGTCTCCAGTTCTTGAGCTTATGACTCAAAACATGCAGTTTATTTTGGGAAAATATAAGAATTTCAGACTGATTGGAATAACTTAGATCCATAAAAGAACAACTTGAAAGGTATGGTGGTGTTATATAGTGAGTGACTTGATAATAGACTAGTGCTTTTGCAAATAGTTGTTCTACTACATGAAATAACCACTTTGGGTAAATCATTTGTTTCTGTCAACTCATTGTTTTACTCTGGTGTTTCAAATCTAGCAGTTACTTCTGCCTGATACTTTTTTCATTTCTCTGCTTCACTAAGAAAACAAAATTTCTTTTTATTCTTCAGAATTTATCATATTCTCTGTGACCCCTCTGACTTCATTGATAAATTCGATAGCTACATTACTTGTGTCTGTCTGTACCACCAAGACACTTTCTGTGTCACTGCTGGCACCAGGGCTTTCGGTCTGAGGAATGTTGCTTTGTGCATGAACGTGTATCCTTGGGTATGCAAATGGAATTGGGTTCACTCGGCTGAGTCAGGGCTGGTTGTAAAATACTGGAAGAAATAACCAGAATTTACAGGAAGAAATAGAATTTTGGGGTCCTACAGAGCTAGCGTTTGAATTCTTGCCTCAGTCATTTGTTGAGAAATTAGAAAAGCTAATTAACCTTTCTGAATCTTAGTATTATCACTAATATAGTGAGAATATTGCCTCATTTTTTAAAGTTTAAAATAATATCAGACATCAAGAAATGTCAGCAATTTAATAAAACATATTCACAAATATGAGAGATTATATCAAATGCAATACACATGTTAACTGTAAAAAGTATAAACAAGTAGGTGTTTTAATATCATGAAAACTTAATTGTGCTAATCTTGCAAGGTCTTGAAGTATTTTTCATAGAGGGGACGTCTGTAGGTATGTATGGCACATAGTAGGGATTCAAAAATCGGTAGCTATTATTATTAATCAACTGAAATGTCAGCTGCTATCTTGCTATTATTTAAATTTTAATTTAAGAAATTGATCTGAACTCACAAACTTGATGTCATGTCTCATGTCCTTCTAGTATTACTGCACATTCCTGTGGGGTTATGTCCTCTCCCACAGTTTCCATTTCGAGTGTTAATTTTCCTCGAGCTCTGACCAACATCTCATTTTCCATGGCTGTTCTTTTCCTCTGTCTCTGATTTTCCTTCGATTTCCCCATATTTTCACCTTGGTTTTTGTGTGTATGGCAGACTTGATTGAATGTTGAGAATAACTAAATTGTATTACCCTAACGTATTAAAAAATAATATAAACTAGACATTTTGTTCATAAAATCTTTTTGGCTGCCTGGTCACCAGAAATTTATCCATAGTTGTGTTATTCATCAGACTCTGAAATTCCACCACATTGGAGATCTGTTCCTTCACCATCAACCTCTTCCTTCCCACTTCCTCCACTATAAATCTTAGTAATCTCTTATGCAAACTACCATAAATTAATTGTGTACTTTTAACTTATGCACTTGGAGTCCTACCTTCTACATTTAAAAGACTGTCCAATATAAATTTCTGACATGTAGTGAGTTCTCTCCTTAAACAAAAATCTAATGCTAGTTACCAATGCATGTTTCCAGTCAGCTATATTTCATGCAGCATGTATTTAATGTTGCATAAAATGTTAAACCCACTTTCTAGCAATATGGTACATGTACCCACGCAACTGAGTATGGCTGGAGGGAAACATAGACTGTGCTGACTGATCTTACTTTGGATTTATGACCATGAACTTCAGTTGTGCCTTTAATGATGCCTGGAAACCATACAATGTTTCCTTACTCTATTGACTGGCCCCATTCTTCTAAATGACCATATTACACTTCCCTCTTTTTCTTTAACAACACACAGCAAACTTTCTTCTTAATGCTATTACTATTTTTCACCTTGCCCCTTGGTAATTTCATTTAGTCTCATGACTTTTAATGTTACTTATATGTTGATACTACACAGACACATGCACACACACACAAAAACATGCACGCAAATGTAGACAACTAGGATCATCTCTGGCCTTATCACTCTTTTCCTCAAGTTTTCTCCTATGTATCCAACTGTTTACATGGTATCTCCAATTGGATGTCAAATAATATCTCAAACTTACATCCAAAAGTGTGGCTTCCTCATTCTCCCTCCATAATCTGCTTCACTGATTACATTCTAAATCTTAGTTGATGGCAACTCTATTCTATCAATCATTCAGGCCTAAAAATGTCAAAATCATCCTTGTTACCTATCACATACCACTCTCCCAAACAGCAAATTCTATTTACCTTTACCTTTACTACATCATGAATTCAATCACTTCTTAGATATTTCTCTGCTACCTCATACCATCGTCTCATTGCCATACTATCATAATGGTTTCTTAGTTGGCCTATCTCCCATGCACCTGTACAATCTCTTTTCAATAGAATATCCAGAGAGATACTGTTAAATTCTAAGTCAAATCTTATCATGCCTCCACCCAAAATGCTCTGATGACTCCACGATTTTCTAGAGTAAGAGCTAGTCCTTATAATGATCACAAGGCTCTGGTAATCTCCATTCCCTCCCCCCAGTTGCCTCATCTCTTACTACTTGCTCCTTCTTACTCTACTCCACCTACACTGAGAGCCTCGCTTCTCCTGGAACTCACTAAGCACACTTTTCGCTGGGGGTTTTGCAGTGGCTGTTCCTCTGTGAGAATGCTCTTCCTGAAATGTCTACATAGCTCATACTCTCACCTCCTTCAAGTCCTTCCTCAAATGCCACCTTTCCTTTAAGACCTGCCTTGACTACTTCATTTAAATTAAAATTGCTTCCTGTACTCCACCATTCCAGAAAATCTTTACTCATCTATTTTTTTACATAGAATGTATTACTTTGCCACTTGAAATTTAATTTACTTATCTAATTTGTCATCCACTGTCCCATTTTCAGTATAAGAATATAAGGTTTGTGTTCTGTTTTTTTTAAATTATGGATCATGAGTAAATAATATAGTGATTAGCAAATCATAGACTGACTTGAAAATATGGGTGACCTTAACAAAGTTTCTGAAGGCTAGTAGGATATTACTGAGAAATGAAGAAAAAGTGTAAATAAAGAGGTAACATGTATACTACAGAACAATAAAAATCCTTTTCCATGTCTCTCTAAAACTGTATGACTTTGAGAAAGCCAATTGAAAAGAACTCTACTCCATAAGTTAGGGATTTCTATCTGTGATATTCACTGATACATTCCTTGTACCTAGAACAATATTGGGTACATGGTAGATTCACAATATTTCTTTGTATAGTAAATGAGTGGAATTCTTATTATAAAAAGAGCTATTTTGCCAAATGAATTGCAATGTCTTTTCCAGTTCCATTATCCTAAATTACAGTAGGCATGTTTTGAACTAGCATAAAGAACTTCATAGTAATTAAATCAGCCTCAAAACAAAATGACTGTTAGAGGAATTGGCTATCTCCCCAACAAACAAGACTTTCAATATTCAAAGATCTACATGACCACTTTCCAAGAAACTGTACAAAATATTTTATCAGAGGCTACATTAATGCCTGACTTAACTCTGATGTGGTGAAGACAACTCTTAAAAAGAAATCCATGTGGTCCTCTCAGAAGCCATCCACTGAATATGGGAAATCTAAGCTTTTGCCAGCTCTGTGCCTTTGCTGCATAGATTACTGGTTGGCTTATAGTTTTATGTGATATTATTGTCAAAGGCATTTACCTGAATCCAGTCAGCCCTTTATGACCACATAAGTAATCAAATTGCAGCTGTCTTAAATAAGAAACTCAGTGAAATTATTGAAAAACTACAGGCATGGTTCTGTGTGCTCCAAATATCCCCAAGAACTAAGTAACATTAAATATATACATATATATGAAAATACATATATATATGAAAGAAGGATAATTGTCACTTTGTGGAAATTGGATATGCTATTGATAGTTAGTGTGTAGTGTATACATGACTCCATTAGCATATAGTATTTATGGTGAGATCTCAGAGACACTGTTTATATTTTAAATTCAATAGCCTCTCAGACCAGCGAACGGACCCTACTCAATCCTCCCTGTGGTCAGAGTACCATTTGATCAACAAGGCAGGCCCAGAAGATCAGAATCAGGATGCTGAATCAGGAGCCGCCTACACTGGCCATTGGCTACAGAGTGGACAGTTTCATTGGGATTTTTCTACTTAGAGCTTTTGGCTATCATTTCATCCAATTCTGATTACATTAGGCTCTACTCTAGGCTATTGGTAGTACTAGGCTCCACTTCAAATTGTTGTGCAGCTTTTCACTCACTCCTTGCTTGTTCCTTGAACGTCTTATGATAGAGGAGGCTTCATTAAACTGTTGCATACTCTGTTTCTGCTGAAAGTCACCCCTACCAGGTGAGCTGGATGGAACAATGCATAAACTTTTGGGGACTCTTCCTTAGGCTTTTTACCTTAAACCCTAAAATAGAGCCAACCCTAACACTTTATACTTCTTTTCCTGTTTGGAAATGATCGTGGCCTCCAAAAATAGACAGACTTATGTTCCAATCCTGCTGCATAATACTGACTTCATAACCCCGGGTGCATTAGGTAATCTCTTTAAGCCTCAAGTGCCTCATCTGTACAATGAGAACAAGACTGCCTGAATCATATATTATAATGGATGATTAAGTTAAGTGCAGTAAGCCCTACATACCATGTATGCCACATATAATAAGTACTTTAGAAGTGACCTTTTTATGCAGGATAGTTTATTCTTTACTAAACCTCACTCATATCATACTAGCTACTGAATAGGATAGAGTGAAAAGCCTCCACCCACTTTTATGTTTCATCTTTTTGATTTCTCTACTAAAATTTTTATTCCAAGTCCTTTGAAATTATATGAGTTGTCTTCTATAGCAAACTTTATTCAGTTTTCTCATATGCCTTTGATACCAGCACATCCAATTGAAATTAGAGCAAAGAGGGAGGCCTTGTGATCAATATCATTCCCTTTAAAAATGCTTATGCTTATTGGAAAACTTGTGTTGAGACCATGTGATCATGGAAGTGAAACTTTTGAGTTACAACTTTATGTTAAAAATATAGCTAAGGAAAAATAAAATAAATATTGTCCACAATGTTTTTTAATTGAGGATACCCAGTTAATCTGTCATTCTATGGGAAGATGATATTTCTGAGAACTACACAGCATTCTCAGGGGACAGATACCTAGAATATTATCCTGCTGCCACTGCACAGGATGAGAAGAGAAGAATGACTGATGGATCCCTGAGGCTATTCAGTGCTGCTCCACACAGCCAGAAATAGGGCACACAGGGGACAGTGACACAGTGAATGTCTTTATATCAGAGTCCTGCCATTTATTCTTGTACCATGGAAAGAGAGCAGAAGGAATGCCTAGCATCTGGATCTCTAGGTGAAACCACTGCCAGTTGGTACAACCAGGTTTACTGAGCAGTAGTGATACCATGCAGTCGTGTATTCCTTCAGCAAATATTTACTGAGTGCCAGCATTGTGCCAGAGGCGAAGGGTACATTGACAGTCAAAGCAAACTGAATCCCTACCTTCAAGAATGTTATAGCTTAGAAGAGAGATAAAATGAGGAGAGTTGCTACAAAGCTCATAATAGGAAGCATTGACTTAGGTAGGGGAGTTGGGACCAGAGCATCAATTCCCTATTTCTCTCATTTTCATCTGCTCTCTGCTCCCTCGGTGACATCTCTCCCAACAAAAGAATGCTTGACTGAATGGTGAGTTGTGTGGGAAGCAGAACTGAGCATCCTCAACCCTTCTGATTTCTCTCTTTTGAACAAAAACCTCAGTAGGTTGTGCACCATGATCTTTGCGTCCCCAAGAAGATAGCTCAGCAGAGGGACTCTGGCCCCCTACAAGGTAAAATCCAAAAATGGTGAGGGGTTGGCACAATTCAGTATCAGCATCTGAGCTAAATCACATTCTCCAGTCAGCTTTACAAAATTAAAGCTGAGCTGATAACTTTATATTGATCCATCTGTCCCAGTCTTAATTTCTTGAGAGACTCTAAACTGAGAAGAGAAATATGTTATTTATCAGTGACCCTTGTAACCCATTATCCTGGTGCCTTTGCCAGATATCTAAGAAGTAGATGCAAAAAATGGGCATTTAAAAACCAAACTAATCCACTGGCAAGAGGAAAGATTGAGGTGTTTGCTTAAATTTAGGAGACATGTATATTTGGCAGTGCCTTAGTAAGTTTAGCCATGTGGCAACTTTGCCCTTAGTGACAGAGAATGGTGACACTTGGGGTATTATAATAACCAGGGACTGGGCAGGTTTTTGTGACTGACCCTGAGGTGATTTAAGAAGTGATCAGACACAGAGGGAAGAGAGTACATTCATTCTTTCTAAACTTCACCTTAAGATAGGCACAACTTCAACACACTAATTTTTCAGGTCTTGCTTGTCAGAACAATTTTCTTCCCTGCATTTATTAAATTTATCAAATTTATCAGTGAAGACCATAGACTGAACCTTTAAACTCTAAAGACATCTAAGTTCAACAACGGCTACTGAACAGTGGTGTGTGTTTTGTGCCGGGCACAGAGAAAAAATAAAGATCATATACTCCAAATTTTGTTTTCTTTTTATAAATCATGGTTCAGGGCTAAATGGGGAACAAATCATGGCTAAACTCTAGGATTCATTTAGCTTGTCAATAGCATCCTGGGTCATCTTCTTTTCTAACAAGTCTTCTCAGTTTTGTGCTCTGATTTACTGGTTATAAAAGCTTTGAACATGGCTTTAGATTACAGACATTCATACCCTGGCATTGATCACAGAAGTGTGTTAGTTTTTATTAATTAATAATTCACGAATACCTTGAAAGGAATGAAGAATATGGCTTCTTCTTAGATTGACATAAAAAAACAACTGTGATATTTTAAATTTAATCTTTATTGTATTTTCTTTTACATTACCTTTAGTCCCCTTATATCTTCCTCCTCCCGGCAATCATCACACTGTCATCGTGAGTCCTTTTTCCTAACTCTGTGATTATTTTGCAAACCAGAGAGCAAAGCAGAAATGTATCTAGATCACTAAGCCAAACTTGCTGAACAAATCAAGGAGGGACAGATAACTATAAAATATGCTTTTTTTACCATCAGAATGGTAACAGTGAAAAAAATTAAAATTCAAAGAGATCAAAATGAATTAAAGAATATGATAGCTGTATTATTTCTGGATCAATAGGAATGATGTACAATAAATAGAAAAAGATAGTTGAGGTTTTAGAAGACTGGGTTTTTTCTTCTCTTCAGGGAGCCTGGGAAGACAAGGCATTAAGGAGCAGACAGCAGGTGTCTTGTGGCTCACTAGGCCAATGGAGCTCGGGCATCAGGAACACATTGATAGCATTTACAATGCAGGAAACTGCATGGTAATTCTCTAGCATCTACAGATGTGGAGAACAGGGTACAAGTATTGAAATTCTGTGACAAGTAGAAATGGCAATGAGCACTATGACACAAGACTAAACAAGAAAAGGGCTCCAGCCACTGTACTACTAAACAAAGCACAAAACATAGCCTTGAATGCCAGGAATTGAGAAGGGAAAGCAGAAATAAGAGGATTTGCAGATGCCAGATGGGGAAGAAAGGCATGTCTAACAAGATCTGATGACTGAAGTTGCTGCTTGTGCTCAGTTCCAATGTTTTTGAAAAAGGAGAGTGATGTCTCAAATACTGTACTCTGAGAGTTGAGATGACACATAATTGGATCCTTCTTCCCTGCTCTCATCCTACAAATGGCAAACATAGTGCTGCAATTTAACTTAGGGGAGATTTTTCTCATAACAATTTCACAGGTTGTAGCCTCCAGGTAACTGACATGAATCAACAGGCATACTGGCAGAAGTCTAAAAACAAGGTTTCCCTTGATCTCTCCTCTTTCTCTCAACTACCAAGTTTTTGCTCTCATTTCTGGCATCAATAACATGGGTCTAAATTATACAGAGTACTTGTTCTGGGAATAATATTTCTGAAGAGGCTAGAGATTGACTTGAATTTTTAAATTTTGTACAGTGGGATTAATATTGTGATATTCTCTTGTGCTCAAACATTAGAAAAATACGATAGATGAAATATAGCTCATAAAACACAGCACATAAAATATGGCACATAAAATAAGGCATGAGGTTAAACATGCTTTGAAAGCTATATACTTTAGTAGAAGACATTCTAGGCAGCTGTGTACTCAATCCCAACTCTACCCAGCCAACAGGCTGGGGATGTCTTTGGGTCAGACTGAGCAGAATGAGAAATTGGGTAATCATAATTAAAGAATTTAACACTTTATTTTGTCTTAACTTTTAAAGAAAAAAGGATGTAAACTTTGTACTTCCTTCTGCATCCATATTCTTCATAATAGGTAATGTTTTTTATTCAAATTTGGGACTTTTCTTTAGGATTGTTTTTAGAAAACATGTCCAGTTATACATCAGGATGGAAAACTAAATAAAGAATGGTTTTCTTACCCAGGATTCAGAAGGACTTTGAAGTTAGTTCCATTCTGGCCCATTTCAGAGGCATTTGAAGACAAAAGACAAACAGCCTACCATTTGCCTGGCAGGACTTTAAAGGATGAGTGGATGATATCGTAATAAAGAAGATATCTCATGAAGGTAATGGCAAGACCATGCTAACCTCCTGCCACTAGTAAACTAGCCACACCGATAATCAACCATAGACTTGATGAACAAACTCGGTGAGTTAGAAGAATAAAAAGCTGGGGACACTGGACACAGAAACTATTCCATATTCCTAATTTTCCAAAGAAGAAGTGGATAAAGAGAGAAGGTAATTTTTACTCAACTTCCCAGGAAGTTGAGTAAAAAGTTTTAGAAGGAAGTGTCAGTTTCTCTCCAGCCCGAACAGGGAAGAATGACTTGTCTGACTCATCAGTGTGTGAGAAGAGACTCAGCTCAGTCCTCCTCTTTTCCCTTTCCTTTGGAAGCTACACCCTGGCAGGCTCTTCACCATGCCTACAGTTTGGGGGATTGCAATCAGGGAGAGTTGTGGAATCCACCTAGCTGCAAATTTATAATCACTTCCTTTAGTTAGTTTGGCTTTCCCTCTGTCTTCTACATCTTATTTATCAATCAGTTCCTAACTTAAAAAAAATCAATGCATCTTTTTTTTTATTGCCTTTGTTAAAACCCTAACAAAAGCAAGACTGTACAATATTGGCTTTCCTGATGAAACTTTCATAGACTTGAACAAATAAATGTTATTGGGCTGGGCAAAGAAATAGTGTCGGTGCTTGGTAATAAGAGCAGAGATTTTCTGGGCTAAAGGGAATAGCTGTGCAAAAGCATAAATCTGAGAGAGCAAATAATATAGTTAACAAACTGGAATAAGTTTAATATGATTGGAGAAAAGAAAGTAGAGTGAGTGAACCTATAAACAAAAGAAATGTTGTGTAGAGTTTGACCATGGAGTTGGGATTTTTGTCCTAAGGTAGGTTTGCCAGATGAAGCAAATAAATATTTGAGGCTCCCAGTTTAATTTGGATTTCAGGTTAAAAAACAAACATAAAAAAATTAAGTATGAGTATGTCCCATGCAACATTTGTAGTACATGGTGTTTACTTATACTAAAAAGGTATTCATTGTTTATCTGAAATTGAAATTTAACTAAGTGTCCTGTATTTTATCTTGCAATTTTGTCATAAGGGAAAAGGCAAGCCTCTGAAATCTTGAAAATATTACATGACACGATCAGAAATCAGAGAGAAAGAAAACTAGGCATGCGGCAAAAAGCAAATGTCTCTTTCCAGATGTTCTCAAGTTTCTTTAGGGCCCCTTCAAATGGTCTCACTGTTAAACCAATAGCAATGAGATTCTGCTGTATTCTGTAACTCATAATAATATTGTAAATACAGTCTGATGAAAATAAATTAGTCTTAGTAATATGACAAACAAGGCTGACTTAAAACAAAAGTGAAAATTTGGATTCTATCTCTCAGCATTCATGCTCTTTAGAGAAAAAGCAGACATAAAAGTGACCGAGGAACACAGAAATTTCACTTTCAAAACTGAGCACATTTCGCTTTGCCTCCATTGAAAGATTCCACACCTCACTAAGCCTCTGCAAAGCTGTGTCTGGGGTGCCTGATGTTTGCAGAATGCAGTGACTTCTGCTGAGTTCACAGCCACGTCGGTCTGATTCCCAGTGAGGTGTTTTCAGTGAGCTGACACTGCAACGACCGGAACATGGACCATCCCTGGGACCGCAGCATCCCAGGCTACCTGCTGGAGAAACAGGCACACTGCCAGCAAGCGGATATGGCTCTCCTGATTTAATATTCATCTTCTAAACACCAATTCTCATTTTTAATTATGACTTCCTGTGTTTCCTGAATACCTCTGTGCCCCTCCTTTGTAACCTTTCCTGAGGAGTTCTTTCACACAGCAATTGTTGGAGTTCTGATTGCAGCTCTCTGGAACAGAGTAATGGCCAGATCGGAACGAGTTGTTCTCACCTACCAATTGGTCAATTTATAGGCTTTCAGCTGTGTGAGTACATGCATCACCAGTCTCTCCACAGGGGGTCAATAACCCTAAGTGGCAGAAGTAGTGTTAAAATGGAAAAAACAACAAAAAAAAAAGCCAAAGATTTTTTTTCTGACAAGGCCAGGAATGTGACTATAATACATGGCAGGTATTTTAAAATCCCTCCTTCCAAAAAAATTGAACACGTGTTATTGCTGTTTGTTTAGTATATTCATCTAGTTCTAGCCTCAATATTGCAAAAGTGAAACTGAAGTATAGAAAATCCAAACCTGAGGAAGTATCTGGAATTACTACCTTTTTGGCCAAGTGAAAACAATACTAAGTGAAATAAAGTTTAGCAAATAAACATCAACTCTAACATTTGATGAGTGTTTTCTATGTGACAGGAATTATAATCAATACTTTATTATAATAGTTTTTAAAAGATTTTATTTGTTTATTTTTAGAGAGGGGGGAGGGAGGGAGGGAGGAAGAGAAACATCAGTGTGTGGTTGCCTCTCACACACCCCCTACTGGGGACCTGGCCCACAAACCAGGCATGTGCCCTGACTGGGAATTGAACTGGGGGGCCCTTTGGTTTGCAGGCTGGCACTCAATCCACTAAGCTATACCAGCCAGGGCTAGTTATAATAGTTTAATAATTCACTACAGTCCTACAAGGTAGGTATGATTATCCTTACCATTAAACTAATCACAAAATTAAAATATAAAGAATATGTTATTAGCCAAAAATATACAACTCAAGTATAACAGAGCAAAGATTCAATCCACACAAATTGATTCTAAAGCTGTACTTTTAAATACTATACTATTCTTATTCTGGGGATGGAGCATGTTTTAATAGTGGAGAACATTTGTATAGACTATAAAATTTGAATGTAGGATAGATGGGGGTTTTTCCCTGGTAAAACATTCAAGTCTGACAGTTTTCTCAATATCTCTTTGCTCTTCCATGATTCTAAGTAACTTTATAAGGATTTATGATACATAAGGAAAAGAATGTGTGGTTTTGAGCTATATGTGCTTAATAGCAACAATCAATTGTTGTGCTTTGAGTTAATCTATATGCCTTCATTCTTTCATTGAACAACCAGGCATGGAGAGCCTGTTGGGTGAGGTGTACTAACTCTGATTATCAACATATTGTTCCTGATCAAAAGAATTCCATGACCTATAGGTATTGTAGCATGCAAGGAAATGGTTAGAATGGTGATCACATTGGTAGAAACAACTATTCTGCCAAATGCTAGGCATTTAATGCTGCAGGGGATATATAACTCAGTATCCCAAAGATGTCAAGCCTTGCTTGTTTCCCTACTTGCTCACTCAGGACTTTCCTACCTCCTACCAAACACTCCCAAAGATTTCTAGAAATACCAGTGGGTGCTTCTTTGTCATTAACATTTGCACATGAACAGATTCATCAGCTACAGGTACTTTAGGTAGACACACCAATTAGGAGAGTCAAAGAAGAAGAGAAAGAACATAAAATTGCCTGTGAGAACTTTACTATGACCACTATTGATGGAGCCTCAGGCCCTCTTCTCCCTGTACCACAGTGAGCGGGGAAATCACCCTTGCTCTGACTCTGAGTTTCATTTAGTTAATAGGGTGTTCTGTAGCAGAGTCCATTGGTACCCAGAGTCTCACAGACTCTCAGAAAAAAATGTCTCCAGCTGTGACTCTCCTTTCTGTAAAAAAAGCCAATGACCTATCGAAAGGATTAGGCAGGAACATATGCTTCACGCTTTTTTTTTTTCTGTCTTTCAAGAGTTCGAAACAGATAAAGCACAAACAAAACAAACAAGCCCCTTGTCCTTTAGCCAAAAAACATAAAAAGCCTCATGCAAAACAGTCATGCTAATTGTGGTCACTAGCCCATTAATAATATGCACAGCTTCACTTAGTTTGGACTCAAACAGGATGCCCCGCTACACATAGAACATGGTAAGTGCTGTCCTAGAGATAGGAGCAAAAGTATGAGGAGTGACTGAGGAGAAACCTGAGGTGAAGCAGTAACCCTTAGGTTCAACCTTGAAAAATGAGCATGTTGGGCAGAGTAGGCTGCAAGAGAACACAGAGGTTCAGATGTCTGAAAGGGACTGGAGTTCTCGAGTGAGTAAGTGTAATGCACTGGGGAAAAGTCAGTTAAGTGTCAGGGCACGCATGTGGGCAGGCAGCTGGGGAGTGAGGCTGCAAAAGATGGGACCAAATTCAGAGTGCCCCTGTTCTGGGATATTTCCAGTTAAATATTTTCCAAGTAGCTCTCAGTATCAGAGAGAAAAGCAAATCTTTTTTCCCCTCTTAGGTTCTTTGGTTGGAGTCTCATAAATTAGCCTAGCAAAAGACACATCACAAAGAGAAAACAGGAGTTTATTAGCATAGGCTTCACACACACATACACATGGGAGCACTCAGAGATGAGAAACTCACAGGGATGGTTAGAACTTGAGCTGATATAGCATCTTAACAAAACAATAAATTTTAGAGGAGTGACAAGACAAAGGAAAAGGACTGGTAGCTTCTAGGTGCAGCAAATGTGAGAAGGCAAATATGTGGGGAAATGAATGGTAGATAAGGATTGTTTTTAGCAAGATTTGTCATGTTGGCTCCTTTGGGGCCATTTCCGAGCTGATAAGGGCCTAGAGTTGTCTTCAATGATTAACTTTTCATCTTCTCTGGTAAAGGGGAGAGGGCAAAACCTTTTCAAATTTCTGTCTCACTTTTAGACAGACCAGGGAAGGGCAGAGAGCTGTTTTTGTATATTTGCTGCTTATCAGTTGATTTTAGCCAAAATGACATATTTGAGGATAGAATATTCTGCTGTCTTTATCAGTGAAGTTTCCACTTATCCTTATTTATAACATAGTCTTTAATTCTGATTAGGGAAGAGAAAAAAATTTAAAGGAAGATGCACAGTAAATACCAACATCTTTAATTGATGAAGACTTTAGGGGCAAACGGAATACAATACAGCCTGGGAAGTTCTGTCTTAAGCAGATTTTTACAATCCTAAACATAATGGTGTCATAACTAGTTTTAGTCAAATTTTAGTGTTTATTACTTTATTTTATTTAGCCTGAAATAGTGGCCTATAATCCCACAACAATTGTAGCAATCGATATTTAGGTTACTATTTGAAGATAGTTCTCACCTACTCATCTATTTTGTATTTAAAAAGCCTACTGAGAACCCCCTCTCCACTGAGGCCTTTAGCCCTGTGCCTTTTCCCAGCAGAAATTGGCAGGGAAGAAACTTTTGTCCATGATTTTATGTCTGGTGGAGCTTATCTAATCAGAAGTCCCAAACAGGGGAGATTTTCTCTCTTTCTACCCTCTTCTCCCCAGGCCAGTCAGTATGTCACTGATGAAGCACAAGGGAATTCTCTGTAAACTCAAGTTTCCCTGCTTGTCTATTCAATGATTTAGACTAGGGTGAGGGAAGATTAGAAATTCCATTGTTTCCATACATCTAAGCTGTGTCCTCCCTGCCATCATCTTTGTATACTCATATTTTGATTTCTGTCTGGCTCTTTTGTCTTTCTCTGGATTGAGTCAAATCATAAGAGAAAAGGAATGTTTTTGATTGCCACTGCAAAATAGATACTCCTATGCTTAATTGAGTATTAATTA
>CM052542.1:45947844-45967103 GCA_028533065.1 Trachops cirrhosus | reverse complement strand
TTCAGCTTCCGCCTCATTACCTCTTTTTCAGTGATTACAATTAACACTTCAAAGATTTCTTTGATCTTGCTCCTTTATCTCTCCTTGGCTCATCTCTCATGTTTCTTCCACTTCATTCATACTCAGCTACTTCTATACAAGTCAAGGATAATTGCTGACTTTTCCCTGTCATGCCTTACAAGGGTAAAAATAAAGGTAAAATTTTTAATACAAGTTGGCCACTTGCTCAGCCTCCATGGTTACTTTGGGTTCAAATGAAGTAAGCTTGTCACTTCTGGATTTTCGGAAGATCCTTGATTCAGGCTAAATTATCTCTAAGTGCAACCTTTATGCATACAAACTACTCTTTCTATTTTGCTAATACATCTCTCTCTCCTCAAAATGTCATTTACCCTATTGCCACATATTGAACTTTTGCTCATCTTTCAATGTCCAAATCAGATATCACTACCTCAACTCCTGCTATTGGTGCTTGTCAGACCACCCAAAGCTGAGTCCAAGGGCACACCCCAGCATGTTTAATCACCTTTAGCTCATTATATTTAGTCATGTAGCACCTTAGTATTATGCACATGGAGTCCTCTAGTATATTGCAAGTTCCTTAGGAAATAAACCCCAGACTCATTTTAGGAAACTACAACTACAACAATCTTTCTTATTTAGGGTTGTAGTGCTCCTACAACCAGAATTTTATAGGCCTGCTCTGTAAGCCTTCAGAGATATGTGTTGAACTAAACTGAATTACATGATTAAAGTGAATAATCCTTTCCTCTTTCACAAAATTATTTACAATCTACTCATGCCTTGAATTGTACTATGCAGTAAAGATAATAGCATATATACAATGCAGGCCATGCTTCATAGAGAGGTGAGGTGAATAGATGAGAAAAGAAAAGAGTTCAAGTAGTGTAGTAGACGGGCAGAAGCTGCAGGCCCGGCACAACTGCTGAGTCACAGCTTTAACACCCACTAGTTGTCCAGCCTTGAACGTCTCCCAATCTGATGGCGCCTAAACTTTTTCCACTTGCAACATGAGGGGAATCAATTCCCACCTTTCAGAGAAGTTTTTAGGTGTAAAAATAATGCATAGAGCATAATACCAAAAAGTGGGAGCCATTAATAACATTGTGACATGATACTGCATGTTTGTTAATGTGGAAGCAGCCAGGATTATTTTAAACCAATTCAGGCTGGAGGATTAATCCAGATGACTAAATCAATACAGTGACATTGATTTACAAATCCCAAACAGACTTGTTCGTAGGACAAGTTTGTAGAGATGACTGCTATTGAGATCACCACAAATTTATTTGTAAGAAAATGGGAAAGTGGATAACATTTATTGAATGATTTGTCACATTATGTGTTTCATATACATAATCTCATTCAATAGTCATGTGGGTAAGTGGGCACTATTATCCTCTTATTATAAACAGAAGCTGAGATGCAGAGAAGTTACATGTCTATACTATAGTCTAAAAACAGACAATTATACTTCAGGAAAAGTGTGTGTATGTGCAATATATTAGAAAACTATAGTCATTTTACTAGGGAGCATGTTATTAAATAGTGATTTTGAATATCTGCCCTCATTAACCACAATTCAGTTACATTTATAGATTCAAATGGCACATGATGTACTATCTAGCATAACAACTAAAACCTAAAGGGTCCTTTAAAAATTTCCAACCTGATTTTCCAGAATATAATGAGTATATGATTACCGGCAAATAGAAGACACATCTTTGCTCTCCTATAGAAGCAGGTATTTACTGCACCTCCGAGGGAGTAGACTGGGAGAAGAGTGTTTCTAGATGAAATGGTCCGTTGGGATAGTCATCGTTATTATGTAATCTAGTTTTAAGATGGTGCAAAGAGCTTAATCAAATGTTGTTGTGAAATTTGTCTCTATCTCCAGTGGTAAAGCAGAGGCTGTTCCCTTTCCCTCTTTTTCCATGAGTTCCTGGGACATGGTTGGCTGTACTTTACATTTCACATATACTGTGGTACAGTCAGGCTCTTATTACTTTGAGGCCCTCAGGTGAGAGGGAATACTTAGAATTGCTTTTAAGAAAAAATAGTGCTGTATATTCAAGGCTAAAATGTTAATGTTCTGCTCTGACTCTGATTTTTTAAAAGTAAAGATTTATATATATATATATACATAAATACATTATATTTATATGTTGTATATAGAAATAAATATGTATTTGCCATATGTTTTAAGTGTGAGTAGGGGGGTGAGTGGATATATGTCCACATAAAGTACTTTTCAATGAAACAAGCAACAAGATAATAATGAGTAGAATTAAAAAAAATTTTGAGCACACTTACAAACATGCCGAAATCAGCTAATTTGAAGACCATTCAGTTACTATTTTTAACATCAACGATTAAACTGACATATAAAAGATTTCCCTTGAAAAAGGTGGTGGATGAATATTCTCAGTTGGGACCTGTCATACCTGGAGTAGCCTCACTGTGTGGCATATTTAACCCTGGCGACAGGAACAGTGAGGAGACGGAAGAACATGGAATTAGAGACGAGGCCTGGCTCTGTGAGGGAGTCTGGTCAGTGTGTGAACCCTGATATGGTTTGCTCAGATCCACTCCTCTATGTCTGGAAATGAGGAGGAAGCAGAGTGACAAACCTGGACAGTAAGGCACAGCGTGGCCTGTGAGGAACTGCAGGTGGTGGGCCACTGCCATTATCCAGCAAGCAGCATTTTCAGGATGATGCAATGAACTCAGTCTTAGACAGGAAGTCACAGGGGCACTAATGAGAGAGCAATCAGCTGGTAAGAGTTAGGCTGGTTTCAGAGCAGCTTAGATTATAAATAAAATAGAATAGGCAAAGAAACCAAGGGACCTCACATGTCTTCTGGAAATAAAAGTGTCAACATGGCGTAGGGGCTGGGAAGCAGAGAATTCTGTGTCTCAGAAGCTGCCTGGACTCAAACAAGAGCTTATCCATGGCACACTGGGCATTGGGCCCACAGAACGCATGATCTAATCCAAAGCCTATCACGTGGCAGAGGCAATGTTTCTTACATAGCCTCTGGCTTCGCTGTAATTGGGAGAGAAGTAGGCAGAGGGAGATGAGAAAGGCAGAGCTGGCTGGAAACTAGGTTGACCTGGAACTGTGGCCTATTACTGACTTACCAGATAATACCAGAGAATAGAAATGAGAGGCAGGAGAATAAATAGCCATTGCTCCACTTGTAAAATTAAAGGTATTTCCTTTGTAGCTGATATTTCAAAATTATTTCTTAAAGATCCCAATTTGAAACACAAAATTTTCTTATCTAAATGTTTAACTCAGTCTTTCTGGGAACCAATAAGTACTTGAAGAAAGAAAAAGTGAATGAATGTAAATAACAAGATGTCTTAAAGAACAAAGGCAACCTTCATTTTTGTGATGTTTTTCACAAAACTGTATGTCCCCAAATGTTTCGCAAAACATTTAATTACATGCTAGCATGAGAGGAAGTGCTGGCATGCTGTCTGCCAGCTTCAGCCTGTGTAGAATGGGGAATGTCAAGTTGAACTCACTGAGTGTAAGGAATCTGCAGAAAACACTCCCAGTATTTTCTCTTGGAAAGCACTGCTTTTCATTTCTGAGCGCATAGGCATTTCATAGAAAGTCAAGTGGCCTATCCATACTGCTTCCACCAGGAAGGATGGTAGTCAAGATAAAGTGGTAAAAGTAGGTGTTATTTCCAAACCCAAGATTCCACAAAAAAGACCTGAGCACCTAAGAGTATGTAAGAGTCATGGGCCGGGAGGCTTTTGAGAACTTCAGCTGGAGAGAGATAGATTTGGCAAGGCCTGGGGTATATAAAATGGGCCAGGAACATTTTAGATTTCACTTGAAAGGTTGGCCTACATTTCTGCACACCCACTCTCTTTAGATCCACAGGTAACAAAGAGCTACCAAAAGCCCTTTCTTATCTTGCCCTTATTGCAGGGATGGCATGATTGACCAGACCCTGAAATAGTTCAGCTGTGACCTTGGATGAGTCAAGTTCTTGAAGCCTGAAACTCTTGAGAGAATTACTTATATTTTAGTAAAATGAGATTATGAATAAATGTATGGACACAAAACACTATGTTAGCAAGGAGTTATGAAGAAAGGACTGGTATATCCTTGAAATGAATTTAGATTTTATAGACAAAGGGTAAAAAAAGATTTTAATAATAAAATTATTATTTATTTAGTTTTTCAGCAAGCATATACTGAGTGCCTACTGTGTACCAGGCACTGATGATGAATAAAACACAGCCATCAATCCCAAGTAGTATACAGTTTAGTAGAGAAAGACTCTTGTATAAATAAATAAGTGCAATTCAGTATTGATAGTGTTATAGTAGCATCATATTTTATGTTTATTAAGGGATAAAAAAAGTATAAAGAAGTGATCAATTTAACCTACTGTTTAAGTAAGAGGTTTAGGGAATACAAGTTAAAAGAAGAGGCCGATGAGGTGAGGTTTGAAAGATCAGTAAGAGAGCTCATTAGGTGGAGGAGCAGGGAAAGGATATTCTGAGTATGGGCAGAAATGTGATCAAGGGCATGGAGACATCTGTTAGCCGGCATGTTTGGGAAACTGTAAGTTGAGTATATATGGAGTGCAGGAATGATGGGACAGGGTAGAAAGCAACGACATGGACAGGTAATCATCTTAGAGTCCACATTGTAAGGTTCTGAGTCTGGCAGCAGTGTGCAGAACAGGTTTAGGTTGGGGTCAATGACCTAGTTAAGAGATTATTATAATTGCCCATTCAAGATGGGTCAAGAATATTTACAAAAGACATGTCTAATAAAGGACAGTTATCCAACATATATACAAATAACTATTTTTGAAAGAGGAAGAAACATAGATTTATTGTTTTTCCACTTATTTATGCATTTATTGGGTGATTCTTATATGTGCCCTGACTGGGGATCAAATCCACACAGTTGGCATATCAGGGCTATTTCTAACTGACTGAGTTACCTAGCCAGGACCTAGAAAGAACTCTTAAAACTCAACCATAAGAAAACAAACAACTTGATTTGAAAATGGGCCAAACACCCTGATACCTCATCTAAGAAGATATGCTCATGGGAAATAAGCATATGAAAAGATGTTCCACACCACATTTAATCAAGGAAACACAGATTCAAGCAAGATACCATTACACACCTATAATGGAATGATCAAAATCTCAAACACTGATAACACCAAATGCTGATAAGGATGTGGAGCAACAGGAACTCTCATTCATTGCTGCTGAAATGCAAAATAGTAACCACTTTGGAAGACAGTTTGGTAGTTTCTCACAAAACTGTGCTCTTGCCATATGATCCAGTAATTGCACTCCTTCACCCAAAGGAGTAGAAAACTTACATCAATACAAAAACTTGCGCACAAACATTTAAAGCAGCTTTATTCAGAATTGCCAAAACTTTAAAATAACCAAAATGTCCTTCAGTAGGTGAATAGATAAATAATCTATGGTATATCCAGACAAACAAATATAATTTAGTGCTAAAAAGAAATGAGGTATCAAGCTATTAGAATATGTGGAGAAAACTTAATGCATATTACTAGGTGAAAGAAGTCAACCAGAAAAGGCTAGGTATTGTACAATTTTGACATAGTGGTAGGGGCAGGGATAAATATGTACAGCACAGAGGATTTTTTAGGGCAATGAAATGACTCTGTAGGATACTATCAAAGTGGCTACATGCCATTATGCATTTGTCTAAACCCATATAATGTACAACACCGTGAGTGAAACATAGTGTAAACTATAAATGTGGGGTGATAATAACATGTCAATGTATGTTCTTCATTGCAATAAACGCACCTCTCTGGTGGAGGTGTTGATGATAAAAGAAGTTTTGCATATGTGGGAGAAGGGGATGAAAAATCTTTGTACCCTCTGCTAAGTTTTGCTGTGAACCTAAAACTTCTCTAGAAATTAAAGTCTATTAAAAGAAAAGACAGTGACTAAACTAAACAATAGCAATGGAGATGGAGCAGAATCATCAGACATCAAACAGTTAAGGCTGTAGACAGGACATAGGGATGAGGAAGGGGGAGTTTCCTAAGCTGACACTGAATTCTGGACTGATAACCAAGTAGCTGTTCATATTATTTAATCTTTGCAGCTAGGACAGGTAACAGCATTTCTCCCCATCAAAATGGACTATTGCATCTTTACTAGTTTAAAACTAGAAAATACTCCTAAGCATTTGTTGTCTTATAAAGCAGTTTCATAGATGCATCTCATTAGCGTTCACAATATCCAAGCATTTAACCAGGGCTTGGCAATCAGCAATCACTTGTTGAATGAATAATGAACAAGCGTACAATGATGTTGGGTAGGGAAGGAATATTGTGCCTGTAATTTAAGTCTTGAGTATTATAAATATTTTTGAATCTTAAGTATTATGTAGTCTTAAGTATTATGCCTATAATTTGGATCCAATTCTTATTTAAAGTCTAGCGATTGAACCATAATTGTCACTTTCTAGACAGAAGGAAAAATAAACAGGTAAACCCATACCAGTCTCAGGATTAAGCCCATTGTCCCCAGTTGCCAATCTGAATCTCTACATATACAATGGTAATAAATGTCTTTCTCATGAAGCAATTTTATGTTTAAATTAAATGAGATGATGAAAGCTCCCAACACATATGGAACATATTGGACACAAAGGAAACATAAAGGAACCTGCTTTGATCATCTGTTGTTCTACTTTATAGCTATTCTTTTCCTTTGTTATTCTTACCAGTTTAAGAGATGACTGCTACAGAATCTGGTCATAAAATCATTGCTAGAAATAATATGGAAAGGCTCAAGAAAGCTTGCCTCCCTTGGATCCCCTCTCAAAAAGTTCGCACATTAATAAGTCACACAAACAAGTGTCAGAGTAAATTCTGTAACATAGACTGTCATTTACTAGCAGAAAAACATGCTGATGGTCATGGAACATGTGTGGTAAGCTAAGGAAAGTTCCAGGTTGTTATATTTTTAGATGCTCTGACAGTATCTGAGTGAAAAATTCACTCCAGAAAGTTATAAACAATTCAACTGGCAGGATTTTAAACTTACTTTGTAGTCTTATGGAGGGAAAAAGTCATCCCAGAAAATGACCTCACAGAAACCTAATTTTGAATACTAACCCTCCATATTCTTCTGCAGGATATCATTGTTGAGCTCCACAGAGTTTATAAATATGTATAGTTGTTCTTAATATACTATAATAATCAAAATGATATGTTTTAGAAGAAATCACATATAGCACCCATTTATGATAAAAACACTCAACAAAGTGGGAGCAGAAGGAGCATACCTCAACATAATAAACGCCATATATGAGAAACTTACAGCCAACATCATACTCAACAGGCAAAAATTAAAAGCTTTCCCACTAGGAGATAACAGGAAAAAGAAGGGGAAGGGTCGTTGGAATGTATATAGAGGACCTAGGGACAAAGCCAAAGGGGTGTAGGATTGAGAGTGGGAAGTGGGGGTGGGGGTGGTGGGGAAGAGTGGTTGGGGGAAAATGGAGACAACTGTACTTGAACAACAATGTAAAAAGTTTAAAAATTAAGTCAAGAAAAAAAAAAGAAATCACAGACAACACAACAAA
Source organism: Trachops cirrhosus (assembly GCA_028533065.1). Classification (NCBI taxonomy): domain Eukaryota; kingdom Metazoa; phylum Chordata; class Mammalia; order Chiroptera; family Phyllostomidae; genus Trachops; species Trachops cirrhosus. The sequence continues at coordinate 45,959,458 of CM052542.1, read as the reverse complement.
AGGAAAGGCCAGTGAGATAGCTGGAAAACCCTTCGGAATCAGGATCTGTGGGTCCCCATCTCAGTTCTGCCAAAGAGGGGCAGGTCATTTTGCTCCTCTGAGCTTCTGTGAATTTTATAGCACATCATAGTGATTTATAGGTTTTAATACAATGTTCTAGGTTAGAATGTTTTATAAATACTAACATTTATTTAAGTAGTAAGACTAAGATATACCTTTGTTGTTGTAATTACCATCGTCATTATCATCATCACCTCAAATAAACCTAAGTTGAGTTTCAAATTTGGAGTATTACTCAAAATTGGTGCCTAACTGGAATTTAATGGGGATTCTCTTGAGCAGCACAGTCTAATAGAAATATAATGCAAGACATATAAGCTATTTAATATATTCTAGCAGCCACACTAAAAATGCAAAAAAATGCAGAAAGAGGTAAAATTAATTTTAATATTTTATCTAACCTAGGTGTCCAAAATGTTATCATCTCAACATCTGATCATTAGAAAAATCATTAACAATACTTTTATGTTCTTTTTTTTAATATTAAGTTTTCAAAATCTGGCATGTGTTTTATATTTTAGCACATCTTAGTTTAGATGCCAAATTTTTGTCAAAAGTATTTAATTTTAATATAGATTTCATTAAATTTCATATCCATGTTGTACCAACCATACTTAAAAGTTTTCCCATAACTGAATTTAGTGTCAGTTTTAAAATTTAAGTTGATTAAGATTAAAAGAAATTCTCTCTGTCAGCGATACCAGCACTGCGAGTGCTCTGCGGGTACCTAGGGCTATTGAGCATCCTGTTGGGGCACAGCTCTGGAGGGTCCCTGCAGGGGTTCAGGCCAGCTTGTTGCAGATGAAATATAATAGTACAGCAGGTGTTAGTACAGCAGGGACAGGGGAGGTGCAATAGCACTCACACATACACACAAACACACAAATCCGTAAGAAAAAGTAAGAGTAATAACAATTCCTACCACTTCACTATAAGAAGCACTTATTTGATACTGACACTGTGCTAGGTGCTGGGAGTTCAGTGATGAATGTTCCTGTCCTTGAGTAACTTAGTAGCCCAAATAGAATTAAATGAATAAACATCAAGTAACAAGTTGTTTAACTATAGTTAAGCAGCTGTTAATCTAGTCAACAAACTATGAGCTAATCAGCATTATTGGATTTTTTTAGATGAGGACAACTGAGCTAAGAAGTGCCAATGCACAAATGTGGAGATGAAACTTGGAGCTCAGGATACCAGCTGGCAGGATCAGGCCAGAGGCCAGGGTGTTTCAAGGTCCCAATAGCACAGCACAGTGTACTGGGCAGTGCCTTCCTTTCTTTCAATGTGATGGGTACTCCAGTCTTTTGGTGAGTATAGCCACATTATCAAACTGTGGTCCAAAGGAAAACGTGAAAGAACTCTAGAGTTTATTTGGTCTTACCCTTTAGTAATTAGCCTTAGGTTCAATCAGCAAAGCATAGATACTCTTCCTTTAATCCAGAGACAGGCTCTGGGGTTGAACATATCTTTCTTTTTCTCCTTTCTGTCATAACTACTGGAAACTTCTTTTTTAAGGTTGGAGAAGAAGTTTTACCTATTTCAAAATGAGAAATCAATTACAAGACTCTGAATCTGCCCAAACAGGATAAAAGTCCTTTCCGCTCCAGACAATTCCCTCAGGAAGATCCACGTCCTGAAAGGAGCATCTCACATAATGAGCCTTCTCAGTTCCATTTATTTCAGGAACTGATTTTCTTCAAGAACTTGAAGCTACATGCTCTATGTTCCCCCTATCAAGTATCTCTATTCACTATCTGTAGGCACATCTGCTCCACTGCTCCAGCTGTCTAAGTATCTGGTAGAGGGGCAGGTGTGAGGATCAGGATCTTCTTTCTCAGACAGGGGAAACGTTTATTTCTGTACTAGCCATGTACCTCTCCATCTGATAGCTTGGCTTCATTCTGCTTCATTGGCTTTGATTCAGAACCCCTACACAGGAACCCAAATCATTATTTTTCTTGTTCTGCTGAAGTAGCAAAGAATAAAAAAATTCTTTATCATTTTTGTCATTTTCTATTTATCTTATATTTATTGTGCCTATCCAAGTGACAGTGTTGAAGGCTACACTTAAAATATCATATAATGCGATATTTTCTGCCCATTGGGAAAGTGTCAAGAATGTCACTTTTGGAAAATACATGTTTCTTCTGAAAAAAAAAATAGATGCAGAACTTAAGAAATGAAGTTAAATTAAGAAAGATAGCTTAATTTATAGTAAAGCTTAATTGTGTGCTTAAAAAAAAGAAATGTTTTATCTGAAGTTCAACATGGTTTGCATCAATTTTTTTTTGTACTATATAAGAGGGAAAAAAAGGATAGATCAGAAAAAGAAGAAAGGAGAAAGAGGAAATAAAGAAAAGAATGACAAGCTGAAAACTTCAAGATCTTCATTGCTTTACTTATGTTTTATTCTGGTACTGCATAGTCCCTTTGACTATCACTCCTGCCCCTGTTTCACAAATCTTTGTAACATATAAGTAGACTTCTAGCACCTCTCATAAAGACTTAATCCTAGACTGCTTTTCTTGGCTCAAGCTGTAAACCACACCTAACTTTCTCCAAATACTCAACTGGATCTGATGCTTAGCACAACATTTATAGTTTCAATCAAGGTTCACTCTGCGATTGTTATTTAAAGAGTTTTCTGGCTCTAATGCCTCAGCTTCTCTTCTTATTTTCCCTTCTTTTTATAGCTCTAGACCTGCTCATCTCCAGGGTCCACTCCCTGCAAACTTCACTGGGAGAATTTCCTTCAGGTCAGGAGATATTCCATATCTTTGTCCCCAAATAAAGAAGAGAGAAGACTCTGAGATCCCATGCTTGATGAGTAAGTGAAACATGGATGGATGGATGGATGGATGGATGGATGGATGGATGGACGGACAGGTATACAGAGGGAAGGTGAAGGAAAAGGTGAGGTGACGATAAATGGAAGAAGCTCTCTGCTACCTAGAATTCTGTTAACTGACTCTTCACCAGTTCTACAGCACAGTGACAACTGATGCCGTAGAAGTGGCCTGAGACTCTGAAAAAGCTCAAGTGGCTTCAAAATTCTTAAAGGAAAAGTAAAGTGCATTCAAGGTAATTACATGCTCAGTATATTGGAATGAACTCGAATGTTCTGATTTGGCAACCTAAGTGAGCACTGAGGTATATAATATGAATAATATTTTTAAAATCATAGAATTAGAAATGAAAACTTAATTTAAAAATTACTTAGCCCAACAATGTTAGTTTATGAATTACCTATAAACCCTGTGTCTGCTCACTGTGTAATCTTTCATATATTTATTTTAATCAGGTTTGTTCCCATTACTCCCCAAAACCATATTTTCAGGGTTACCAATAACCTGCACATTACTAGACTCTTGGGTAAAATCACAGACCTCACTGTACTCAGCTCATAGGAACACTACTTATTTTGAAACTACTTCTTCACTTGATTTCCAAGGTGAAGTGTCCTCTTAGTTTTATACTTTTTCCATGGGTCCCTCCTTTTTAGTCTCCTCAGGTGGTTTTTTCATGACCTCTACACCTGTACTTATATCCCTTATCTTCTCAGCCTCCTTGCACTCCCTGGGGGCTACTCCCAATCTTTCCACTGTAAGCCTACTCATATTTAAGTGATTCTCTCATTTTAATCTTAAACTCTGAGTTTACCTACTCTCCATTTGTTTGCTCTCTCCTCAAATACAATGTGAATTCCATGAGAAAGGGACTCTGACTGTTTTGTATGCCATTGCATCCTAGTGCTTACAACTGTCAGCCTCCAGGAGAGATTCAATAAATGTATATTATGCATATTTAAATATAGGAATGAGATAGAAACTCAGACAGTAGCTTGGAGAGTCAGTAATAGAAACTGGACCTTCTGACTCCCAGTTTGGTGGTATCCTGCCTAAACATTAATAGACCAAAAACCCCGTCTCTGATCAGATGGAACTATAGAAACGGCACTGTGTTTCTATATGACTGAATAATACATTTGATAACCATTTTTGACTGCCCAGTTTATGCCAGTCACTGGGCACAGATATTAATATAGACGGAGTCTCTGTCCTCAACCCACAAGGAAATGCCTAGGTAATTGTGGTATTGTTGGAGCCCAGGCAAGGAATTCTCCCAGACCCGTAATGTTTGTGTGGTCAAGGATGATGCTGCCTGGTAAATCCTACAGAATAAAGAAACAGTGGCCAAGCAGAAAAATAAAGGCATCATAAACAGTAAGATGACACATGCAAACCCCCAGCATCAATAGAGAGCACAGAATATTTAGGATATTGCAAGAAATATGGATGAAAGGAAGATGGCAAGGAGAGGCATCAGACTGAAGAGATAAATAGGGACCACATGGTGGAAGGCTTGAGAGATAATTCTATAGTATGTGAACTCTAATCCTAAAGGCTATGGTGAGACTCTGAAAGGTTTTAAACAGAAGAACAGCATGAGAAGATTTGCATTTCAAAAAGATAATTATATTTGCCAATATTCAGAAACACTCTTTAGAAAGATGCAGGAAGGCCAGTAAGGAGACAATTGTCATAGTTTAATGTGGATTTAGTCTAAGGTGATGACAGTGAAATTTATTCTCTTATGCAAATCCTGTTCCGATCAGAGTATTTATAGTAAACATCAATACGCTGCCTCTAGGTTCCTGAAAGGAAGCAAGGATAACAAATAAGGATCATAATAAAACGTCCTGCAAAGCCAGCATCCGAACTTTTTCTCATTCAGACAGCAGAGGCATGTGTGTATATATAAAAAAGATTACAATCTTGATAATCAACCCTGCCAGCAGGGGTTGGTATCAATGACAATAGTAGAAAAGATGAGGAGCTTGTAAGGATATATCTGAGATAAGGTTTTTTGAAAAGGCAGAGACAAGTAGAGGCAATTCAGACAGGAGCTTGCAAGATTAGGGAGCACTAGGGAGTAGGAAAAGAGGTGAGACCTTTCCAGGGAAATTGGAAGCATGACACTGAAACTGATATCCTTCCTGGGGCTGGAAGCAGACCAAGACCCAGTGGGAGTGGGAATGTTCTCACGCTTTACACTCCTTGGCATCTGAAGCCTTGCTTTAAAAGAAAATAAAGAAGGAGAATTGCACTTGTGAATAAAAGCTTACAAGGAAGAAGCAGAGAGAAGAATTGGCAAAACAATCTTCTGGCTAAGAAAGACTGATTTTCCATAATTAAGACCCATTGGTCAAGTGGCTTATTTTTTCCTAATAAAGATCAGATTTTTTTTTAATCAGAACTCGTGTTCTGATGTCCAATGATATATAAGAGAGCCCAGAAATAAATTTGGAGAATATTAGAAAAATTACAAGATGAGGAGTTACAAAGGTTGACTGTCCTAAATATCTTCACTTCCCTATCCTTTCTCCCTCATTTCTAATGTAAGGGTTATAAGTCCTATCTTGTCAGCCATCATGTGTGGGAGAACGAAAAGAGTAATAATAGCATTTTGAAAATGGTAAATATGTATATAACATATTAAATATGTACATATATTATATAAAACATATTACTTAAAATATATAAGCATAATATATAGATACAAATAAATATATTATACAAATATATTTTATAAATATTTTATAAGTATATTTTATAATATATAGGATATTTTATATCCTATAAATATATTATAGAATATCTTAACTATTTTGGACTGGGCAAATGCCTAGACAATAAAGTATGGAGCAGCATTAGCTTTTGTTCAGGGCCTGAATAGAAGCTGTTTGCCAGATTTCTTGGGGGTTATAGCCTTTTACTTATTGGCTAGGAAGATGTGAAAAAAAGGCACTATAGCTTGGAGGTTAAAAATCTACTTTCTGGAGTCAGGTAGATTATCAAACCAAAAATCACTGTGATCTATGCAACTTTGAGCAGTTATTTAACTTCTTAAGTCTCAGTGTCTTTGGTTATAAAAACAGGATAACAGTGTTAACTTTATATGGTAGTTGGAAAGATTATAAGAGTGTTTAGCCTAGTGACTAGAACATATGTGGAAAAGCAAACTTGTTTGCTTTTGTTGTTATATTTATTTGTATAAGTGAGTCCCATAGTTTCTCCAGCATGTAACATACACCTACTGAATTCCTACAATTGGCAAGGACTGCAAAAGGGGAAAAGCTCCCAGCGTTAGGAGCTATAGGATACCTATGTACCGTAGGTCTCTGATTTGGCTGGAGCTCAGTGCCCATTGACACTGCATTCCACCCATGGGGTCTCAGCAGGCCTCCTGGATCCACATTACCCTTTCACAATTAGTTGACAGGACCTGCCTGAGGAAAGAAATTAAGCTTTGTGTTCATGGTGACAAGAGAATCTGAAGGGGAGGTGTGTTCAAGCAGGGTCAGGTGGTCCTTCACGCAGTCCCCACTGTGATTGTCTTTAGACTGTGGCGCTGTACCCCTCCCACATAGAGATCTGAGATTAATGCAAACCTTCTTTGTGGTGCCTGATGAATTTGTGTCCACATTTTAACATTTTCTTGATAACCAAAATACTTAGATTTTTTTACAAAACAAAATATGCCTTGTAGCAATAATTTTTAAAATATATAATAGCAGAACATCTCAGAGATTTTTCTGTTTTTCCCCTTGGCTATCAAATGGATATAATTAACATTTACTATGTGCCAGGTACTGTGATAAATGCTTTCTATACATTACCTTATTTTATTCTCACAACTAATTTTTTCCTCTTCCCATTTTATTGATGTTACAACTGAAGTTTCTTGGTTTATAAGCAGTAGAGCCAGAATTATAACCCCAAATCGTCCAATACAGAGCTTCAAGTTCTTAACCCTGTGCTAGAATGACTATTGTGAACACGATGAATGATTTCCTTTTAGGATTATAATCCAAATTCTTACTATGACCCTTGTTGGCAATCCTCTTTTGAGGTGGAACCTATGTAAAACAGTATATATGTGCACATATTCTTCTGTACTTGTTACATTTCATGTATGAAAATAGCACTACTAAAGACAATCAGAGCATACAGGCATAATTTTAAAGGCCAATAGATGATAGGCAGTCTGTGGATATAGGAGCTCTAATTTATATACATCATTTCTGGTAGAGTCTACTGTCTATAGAAAACTGATTCACACAGTAATTCCTTCCATGTACTCCCTAATGACCTTTTTCATTTTATGAGTCTCCATGATTTCTACAATTCACATCTAGTCTATAGAATAAATGATGGCAACAACAAACACTACTTCCTAGCCCTGCCACTGACACTATTTATTGAGGTAGGATATTCCAGGCACAGTAATTTATGTGTTATAATACTCAGTAACTAAAAATCATCCTGTTTTACAGATGAGGAAACTTAGATTCAGAGAGGTTAAGCAAGGTGCACAAGGTCATACAGGCATAAATGAAGTCAGATTTCAAATCTGAGAAAGAGAACTGCATCCCAAACATATGCACGTTCTTTCTACTGTACTCAACCAGGGGACTTTTTTTTTTTCATTCAGCACCATTTCTTCTAGGGACTAATCATACATACATTGCTTAATATTCTGGAAGTCATTAGAACTGTTATTCTCTTCAAGCTGCCCGCCTCTGTTAGAGGACTGGGGGCTGGCATAGCCTATGGGGCTTTATGTGGCTAAAGATAATGCTTTGGCAAAAAGTGAGGAAAGGAGTAGAGGTGCTGAAATCAAATTGTAAAACAGAATGGGTCCCAAATAGAACACCAGAACTCAATATCCGAAACAGGAAGGCTCAAACCTTGGTAAAACTTAGACTAAGAGGGACAAAAGAGGTTTTGACACCTGTTTTTTATATATATATATAAAATATATATATAAAGTAAATCACATATATGAATTTATTACATATATAATGTAATCATATTTTATATATATATGATTTACTTTATAAATTTGCAGGCAATCTGATGTGTGTGTTTGAATTACTAATCTAAAGGTCATTCTTTCAGGAATTCATGGTTCATAGGAATTCAGGAGCAGAAAAGTACTGCTCCAGGGGTAGTTGTTATTTGAATCAGCTATATTTACCTCCAATCAATACCAAAGGTTTTTCTAATTAACTTCAAATATTAATAGGTTTCCAATGGTAACAAATTAGTAGTATTCAAGATCTATGTATTGTTTATATTTTGGAGATAACTCCTTACCCTATTATGAATAGGAAGTTCAGGAAAACCTCCACCCTTGACTCTCCAGGATAATACTGGGGGCTAGGCTCTGGAATGGTCCTATATTCAACCATGTCATCAGACATTGTGCCTGATGATAATTGTAAGGTTAATTGAATACTGCTTCTATATTTTGCATTGTCTCCATTGAACCTAGAAATGACATATTACATTCAGAGCACCAAAATAACACAGAACTAATACATCTTGATAATAGAATTAGCAGCTGAGTGGTTGATACTATAAACAACAAAACAAACAAACAAGCAAAAAAACCCCAAAAACATTGAAATAGAGAACAGGCTGACAATGACCAGAGGGGAGAGGGGAGGGAATTTCAGGGGAAAAGTGGAAGGGTTTACAGGAATAAGTGTAAAGAACACAAATGGACAAAAACTAGGGGGGGTGGAAATGGGAGGGAGGTGAGGAGCACTAGGGGGGATTCAGATGGGAGTAAAAGACAGAAAACTGTGCTTGAACAACAATTAAAAATAAAGATAATCAATGAAAAAAAATAAATGTCATTTCTAAAAACTATCTCCAAGTGTGGCTGAATTTGCTACAATAATTGCTTTTATTAAAACCTGAATGATACCTGGGTATTGATGTTGTCAGGGAGTACTTAATGCTAATGTCCTTCTAACTATAGCAGCCACAAAAGTCTACCACAGATAATTCACTAATTGTCCATGGACAATTTGGCATAGGCCAGTTCTGAACAACAGCAAAATTCTCAGCTTGGAATATGAGAACTATGGAAATGAGAGCAGGGATGGAAGATTAAATATACATGGAGAATGGTTTTGGGCAATTTGTCAGAACAGGTTCAATGTCTGCTTCTTGCATTTACAAATGAGTCTACTTTGGCATCACATGCCAACAAACAACTGAGATGTAAGAGCAGGGGTGGAAGCTGACACCTTCCTTAGAGCCAAGATCTCCTCATTAATGATTTTATGTTTCCAAAATAATTACAAGAAAGATGAACTGTCAGCAGTTATTCTATCTATTATATGCTAAATATCTGGATATTTCCAAGAACCCAATTATTTATCTCTATGTTGATCCACCATGCAGATGACCTATTCTTTACGTTAGTGAATGCTTAAGCCAGCTTCGCTTCCTTTCAATAGTATTGATTGAGTGCTGGGTTATGTTAAACATGTATTGCAGATTTCCTTGGAAAAAAATTCTCAATAAATTTGATGTCCTACAAATTGTTCAGACCAAATGATTAGTTAAAACGAGTTCAGTTCAGTGTAGAAGCTGACATTATGCCCAATCTTCATGTTTTTTCTTTCACTTCCCTAAATAAAAGCAACATTTTGGGTTCACTTTTCTATTTCCTTTTTCTGTTATTTCCAACAAAGATAACTAGCTTTCTAGAGGAAACCAAAGTCTGTGTGAAGACTTCCACTAATTAATGTGGGCGGAACATGATCTCAGTTCCTTTAAGGATTGCCATAAATGCATCAGCATGCAGAAGAGCCATTTATCTTTTTCAGGTTGGTTTTCCCTTGCTCTTATAATGTGAAAACAAAGCAAATGGACAAGCAGAAAATAAAAATAAACACATACACACATACTACATAAACACAAAACAAAGAACCTCTTCTTTAATGATTTTCTCTAGAATATTAGAGATCTTTTGCTAGTAATGTTGAGAAAGAGCCAGAAACTTAGCAGCTTCCTGGCCCTTTAATGCACTATTCAGGAGTCATAAATCAGACTGCATAAATCTGTTCCTCTTTGGTGAAACCCGTCAAAGCATGTTCTAAAGACAGGAAGCTTTCTGTTATGATTCCACCTGTTTGTGCTTATGCTTACCTTTGCATTTAGCACAGCAAGGTCAATATTTAGAACAGAACAAGGATATTTATGAAACTGTAAGAACACACATTTCATTTGGAAGTGCTGGCTGTGCCTTCCACACTTTTTCTGAGCCATCTCCACAGGAAGCCAGTATAAATGCTACCTATTATTTTTGTGAATTGAGCTCTCAATTTGCATTTGTTTTCTATTGGATAACTCTAGGAAATTGAGATCACAAAGTTTAAAAAGGAGAATACCTGTTTAATGTTCCATGGCAGTCAGATTTTGTGCTGGATGTTTGCTCACACAAAAAGCCTTGAGGCAAGAGGCAGAATGAGCAATTTAACCAAACACTGACTGCTTGAGTGCATTATGTAAACAGAAAACAAGGCCATTGCATTAATGGGGAAAAAATCAAGTCTTACCTTGAGCAGTTTGTTGTTTAAAGGTAGACTTATTTTAACGTCTGTCATAGAAAATGGGCCTTTTAAAAGCAATGCATAAAAGTTTAGAAAGAAAGTCTACTTTAGAATTACAGACATACAGAAATTGAGCATTAAGAGTTCTAATATAACATTTCCATTTTCTTTCTTTGTTAGGTCTAATAAGTAGTAATCTTGAACTTCAAAATATATTGCATTGTGAAAAATTTATAAACATTCATTGGAAGTTGACTTTTAGTCTCAGAAACCAGCCCTTGCTAAATGCCTTGTTAATGACAGGCATGATGCATATTTTGTAAGTGTTTAATCCTTACTAAAATACTGTGAGATAGCTGTTGCTTTTTTTTTTTCCTGATGAGGATTTGATGTTGTATTTGTTTGATGCTTTGTCAGTTAGCTACTGTTCAGTCACAAACAACCACAAATCTTCATAATACACAACAGAGAGTCGATACCTTATGCATCCAGAATTAGCTCTGCTGATCTTGGCTGAGTTTTCTCACAGTTCTTCAGGTTGTCTCCCTGTCAGCTGAGGTTACTGGGGCATTTTGGCTCTGTTCCACATGTCTCTTAAACTGTCACAGGCTGCCCCAGACATGTCCTTTGCATGGCAACAGCAAAGGTGTGAGAGGAACAGTGAAAATGTGCCCTTGTTCTTATAAGTCTCTGTTAGCTCATTTCTATTAACACTTCACTGGCTATAGCTATATATGTGTGTATAGATATATATACACACACAGAGATATATAATACAGTATACATATAATATATAATATTATATACTCTGATTCTTGACAGGAGGAGGCCAAAGTCGTATGGCAAGGGGTGAAGAATTGGGACCCTTAAAGCAATCAGTCTCCACAGATGACAACATCTTAATATTGTCTATTCATTTTACCAAATTGCTATCCATGCTCCATTGATTCAACTTTTGACATTATCTGGAATACTTGCTATTTTTTTAAATATATTTTATTGATTATGCTATTACAGTTGTCCTATTATCCCCTCTTCATTCCCCTCCACCCTGCACACCCTCTCCCACCCACATTCTCCCCCTTTAGTTCATGTCCATGTGTCATAAGCTTCTACATTTCCCATACTATTCTTGCCCTC
>CM052542.1:45818954-45947344 GCA_028533065.1 Trachops cirrhosus | reverse complement strand
TTTTTTTTTTTGTTGTTGTTGTTATTGTTTGGTCTTGTTGAGCTCCTGTAGTGAGGGGTGGAGCCTTAGGAGTTCACCAGGGTGGGGCACCCCAGTCTCTGGGTTGTGAGGCTGTATGTGGGGGTGGGGTCCGAGAAGGAACAATGGCTCTTGCTCGGCTCTTTGTAGGACCCCAGGCCTCTCCGCCATTTTCTGCAAGCCAACCAGGCCCCTCTGGCACCAAGTCTGGTGTGGGTGGGCCTGTGCACCCTGTGGGACCTTCCTTTTCAGTCAGTGCCCCAAAGCTCTATTTTCCGGCGCTGGGCCCCTGAGCTGCGTGCAGGGCCTTGCTTCACAATGGCCGCCTCGCTGGGTCTGCCAGTCGCCACCCCCTGGCTGGGGCCCACCAGCCACCACTGCTTGTGCGCCCAGGGTCTGCCTGCTGCGGACTTGCACGCCACCCCAGTTGCTCTGTGCTCCTCTCCACGTCCCTCGCCCGGCCGACTCCTCCCCTCCTACTGGTCTCGATGAATGCGTCTATTTTTAAATCCTTGGGTGTCCGACTTCCATACACTTCAATTCTCTGTCAGTTCTGGTTGTTATTCTGTTTCTATATCGTTGTTGTCCCCATCTTGGTTGTGCGAGGAGGCACAGTGCATCTACCTATGCCCCATCTTGGCCAGAAGTCTGCTTGCTATTTTTTATACAAACTAAAAAACTAGAAACCAGACCAGACTCTCAATGGCGCTTCATAGGTCATTTAAATATTCTGAAAGCTTCTCAAATCATTTGCTATTTTTATTAATAATGAAGGTAGTGGTTTTGAAAGTCATGATTTATTAACATTTACTATATACCAGACACTGACTAAACATTTTTAAATCTTACAGTGATTCTACTGAGTGGGACTATGATCCTAATTTTATAGATGATGAAGAAAATGAACTGTAGAGAGACTGAAATGCTAGTCCAAGTCTGTCCTGCTACTAAGTATTGAAGCTTGGATTGAAAACCAGGTGTAGTGGAGGTCGGTACCTGGGTTCTCAACTGCCAGTCTATCAACATTTTAATCCATCCAAACACTATTAGATCAAATTTCCCATATGTTATTATGTCATGCCATTCCTTTGTCAGAAAAATTACAATTGCTTCCTCTTGCCTTTTGACTATCAGAAAAAAAATGTAATGTTGTGTAGGAGACCATTCTGCATGGTGTGGGCCCAGGTCCCACTGAGAGATGCACAGGACCCACACCCACAGATAGGTTCTCCTGTGGGGAATCAGGCCTGCAATGTGCTTAGGCCGCTTTGAATCTTGCTCTTGCTAAAAAACTCTCTCACCCTGAATTGAGGACATTTACTGCAAAGTAACTTCCTAAAATCCATGCTAAAACTCCCCAGTGTAGAGTATAACCAGTTCAACTACTTTTCCTTTTCATTTGCAAATACCCTTCTTCTGTGATGTGATTAGTGGCATTGGCTCCTTGGTTTTCTGTAAAAGGTAACCACCAAAGCCAACCTGTACATAGTAAATGAGGACCATCGTGCAATGTGCCGAGAAACCCAATAAAGGCTGGTTATGGCAAGGGCCAAGGCTTTTGCTCCTCTTGAGAGAAAAGCCATGCTGTCCCTTTTCCTCCACCGGACTCCATAGTCCTTGTGAATGTCTCATTTCATCCATAATGACGCGGATACTGAGGGCCAGTGTCTGCAACAATGTTGTTCTAGTGACACAAAAATTTCAACATACGCTGGGTATAATATTATCATAAACTTTTTCTCAATAGACAGCATGTGTTCTAAATACGCAAAGTGTTCTGCTGTGAGCTGAAGAGGGTTGCTTCTTCCTACTTTCCTGTCTCTGTTCTCACTGCTTTGGACCCTCTCTAGCAGTGGCCCCTTCAGCCATCTGCTGTCAACATATCTCTAATTCAAGGAACCAAGATGTGTCTTCCAGTGAAAATGATACTTTCAGTTTGTAAAAACATTTAAGATTTTACCAAATGTTTTTACATTTACATATATTCTTTAAATAATTGCAAGGGCAGATAAAAAATAAGAGCCTTAATTCTCATTACTGAAAATAACGGAAGACATAACTCTCCTTTCTTTTTTGTCTAGACCCTTTACTTTAGAAAACTTAAATTTGTAAGTACCTTCTCCTCCCTGTGAAACACATAAAAATTCTTTGGAAAAATTAGATAAGCCTTTGTCAAATTATGACCCAAGAATGTCTTCCTCAAACACTTGGGAGCCATTCCTTTGCAATATAAAGATCAAGGGTAATAGTCCCCATATATCCCAGTTTCTCTGGGAGGTAACAAGTTCAACTTCCATGGATACGTTGCTCCAAGTTACATAATTGCTTCCTGATAAAGGTTTGTGTTTCTTCTGGATAAAAACAGTTCTCTAACACAGATGGTCACCCCAACTACCAGGTAAAATTAGGATGAACTATGTATAATGAATGTTAATGTCAACTTCTCTTACTTGAGGACTTCTTATTGTTTATCTTGACAATGAATATATATATATATTCATCTTGAGAATATATAACATTATGTATTACATGCATTATTATATATTATATATCATACATTATATGATATATAATAATATAATATATTATATATAATATATGATATATAATATATTTTATATATTATGCATGTGTTATATATATTATGTATAATATATATATTCATTGCACTGTTTCAAGTCGAAGAGATAAAAGGGTGAGATTTGTTTTGGTCTTTGCAATCTCTCCATGGATTGCCTGTGATGTGCAAAATTTCTCCATTTTATGTTTATTTGATAATAAAACTACTTTCCTATTACTTTTACAGAGAGAATTTCTCAGTTAGAAGATTTTGTCTTAATTGTATTTCCCCAACACAATCTGCAAGGTAAATATTACAGTGAGTCTGTTGGTAGCTTCTGGTTCATATTTACTTTCCCATTGGGCATGATTGGAATAAAAATATATTCTAGTCATGCCAATGTGGCTTTTTAGGTCTGTCTCAGTGTCACATTAACTTCAGCTAGCTCAAGTTACTCATACTCTTAGGTCATGACCTCCTCTGAGCAATCACTGGGCATTGAAAGGGGAAAACCAAATTAGATGGAACTTCTTACACCATCAGGTCTCAACTCATTTTATGTGTGACACATGTGACAGGAAAAGTTCACATGCCATTCCCCAGGAAATATGCACTAGCTATAACCTTTCCTCTGTGTTGCCCACTCAAGAAAGTGTATGAAAATAAAAGTAAGAGACCATTGGAACCAAGGGCAACCTTTCACTTAGAGGTACCACAGAAAACTTCTCTACACTTTATCAATAGGCATGCTGTTAAGCAAAGTGTAAGTTTATAACACCCTGATATTATGATAAAGTAGTAGTTTGTTGGAGCTGGTTCACCAAGCTCATAAGAACTGATTTCACTGGTTCTTTCTATCATTGCATTCAGTGATGGCATAATGGCACCTTGAAGTAGGCCATGGTGGGAGCATTGGAAATAGTCCCACAGAAATCTGCAAACATTACAAATTAGATTTTTTCCCAGAGATCAGCTTATCAGCATACCTCTGCATGATAATATCTTTATTACAGGATTTCTGGCAAATTTTAAAATAATACCCATATTGTTTAAAATATTTGGTCATGAACTACTTCTGGTAGCAATGCTTATGTTAGGATAAAACTCAACAAACCTCTTATAAACTATAAGAAAAATGTTTTAATTAAAAATTATATTATCAACTAGTTTACTCACTAATTGCATGTGACATATCACCTTACTGATTATCCTTTTACTTATTGATACACTTATTCAATAACTAGTCAGTAACTTACAAAGCAACAGATACTAGTATACCAAGATACTCTAGTTGAAGACTGTCCCCTGATACCATTTCCAAATTGTCACGTATTCTGAGTTTTACTCTTCTCTGTATCAAAATACTCATCCACATGTATCCCAAACCAGCTCATCATTAGTCATTAGCAAACAATGGGACTTTCCATGTCATAATATTTTAGGAAGCATGCTAAGTTTCTTATAGACATGACTATATCCAATCTTCATCCTTTGAGAGTACTATAGTAGTTTATTATCCCAGCTATTACAGGTGCAAAATCTTAGGCACTAGAGCTTAAATGATCTGCCCTAGGTCACACTAGCCAATGCTAGAGTCAAATTTCAAACCTAAATTAGCCTAAATAAACAATCACACTTAGCACTATGCCTTGTCACCTCCCACCAAGACATTTGAGGTTATGTTGTGACCCCTACCCCATGTGCTCATAGCAGAGGAACAAACTGAATGAGTTCAGCCCTCTGTTCATGAAGCATTTACCCAGTGCCTACCATTCACTATGTTAATCATGTTTCTGAAAATATGTTGTACATACACCAGCTATGCTCAAAAGTGCTCCATGGGTTTTCCAGGCAGAGTCTCAAAAGAAGTACTACTCATTTTTCTAGAAATTCAACATTTTTAAAGGGAAGAAAATGTCCTTCCCATGTTAAAACAAAGATACATTGGGAATAGAATGCAAAATGTATGTAAGCTTTAGGAACAGTGGAGAGTTCTCAGAGATTCCCCACTTTGGACTGGCAGTTACCTTGGCTTAACTCTCCGAACTCAAGGCCAGTCCTGAACTGGAAACACTCTATACCTGAAAGTATGTCAAATGTTAGCTATTACATAAGAGTGTAGGTTCAAGAATCAGAATATCTGGGTTTACCTGATTGATCTGTTTTTGGTTATCTCTCCTGCCCCATTCTCCAAGTGCACTAGCCTTCTTTCTGTTCTCCTACTCTCTTTCATCCTGGCTGGAACTCTTTCCCTAGATCTTCTTATGTCTGGTCTGTCTCAACATTGAGCTTTTCAGCTTGTCTCACTTTTTCAAAATTTCTTTGACTCTCACATCTAAAGTCACCTTCTTTTATCATGTTTACTATATTCATCACTATATTTAATTTGTTTTTCATAGCATATGTATTGGAACTTCTTAATTTTTATTCATAGCTTTTATCTATGAAAGGGATTTAAGCATCCAAGATCAGGAAACTTGCCCTTATTCACAGGTTTATTCCTAATCCCCAGAACAATTAGGGATTAGGCCTAACAGATGGGCACTTAATAACATTTAATAAATGAGTGAATGAATTATAACATGAGCAAACCATTTACAGCTTAACCTCTCAACCTCAGTTTCTACATATATTAAAAGTAGAAAAGCATAGTTTTTTTTCCATAGTGTCTTCATGAAGATTTACAAAACCCATATAAGTGCTTATAAGAGTGTCAAGCATATAATAAACACTTAGCACATATGAATAATTATTAAAACAAATATACAAATAGGAAAATATGCACAACAACAAACACTTTATTTCTGTATTTCACAAAGACTGTATTGAAGAGGCATGCTAAATTAAAAATGTACAGATTCTTTAAACCCATCCCTTCAAATCACTACTAAGCATCAAGTCAATTTATGTTGGTCTTGTCACTGTGTACATAAATTGCATTATTCCCAGAGTTGTGTACATCTTAACATTCCTCCCTCATAAGAAGTCTATAAGATATAAGCAATGAAGTGAAAGACAGTGGCCACAATGAATAACAGCAGGGGCATGCGCAGAAAGCCACTTCATTCTGTTAATGTTATAAATGTTAGTGAATTGTGGATGTGCTTGTTTATGTTTATGTGTCTGGTGCAGACCACTCACACAGAAAAAAATGGCAGTGATGCTTGCCCTTTTTTATTTGAAATTACAAAGCCTACAATTGAATCTGCTTCATTGCTATAGAAACTAGTCTATGGATTCAGTATCAGAATTTCCCTTTTTAGACTATCTTCCATGTTAATAAAAACATTTTGGTATAAAGTGGGCGTTTTACCCTAAAATCCTTTTTTTACAAAGTATGTCCAAAAATCAGGATAGTGCTGTCCTCAAAAATGAGATTGGGAGACTTCCCACCTCTTGAAATTTTTGGAATAGTTGAGAAGGATGGGTATTAGTATTTCTTTGAATGTTTGGTAAAATTTACCAGTGAAGCCATTCAGTTCAGGGCTTTTGTTTTTTTTTAGGAGTTTCTTGTTTGTTTGTTTGTTTACTTCTTCAATTTCCTTGGTTGTACTCACTCTGTTCAGATTTCTGTTTCATCTTGATTCAGCCTTGTGAGATTACATTTCTATAAATTTATCCATTTCACACAGATTGCCCAACTTGTAGGCATGTAGTTGTTCTTAATATTTTCTTGTAATTCTTTGTATTTCTGTGGTATCAGTTTCTACTTCTCCTTTTTCATTTTTTTATTTTATCTATTTGAGTCCTTTTTCTTTTTTCTTGATGAGTCTGGTTAAATGTTTATTAACCCTTATTTACCTTTTCAAAGAGCAAGTTCTTGGTTTCATTGGTCTTTTGTAATTTTGGGGGCTCTATTTCATTTATTTCTGCGCTAGTCTATTATTTTATTTCCTCTATCACTTTGGGCTTTGTTACTCTTTTTTCTAGTTTCTTTAGGTGTAAGATCAAGTTGTTTATTTGAATTTTTTTTGAGGCAGCTTGTATTGCTATGAATTATCCTCTTATGACAGCTTTTGCTCTGTACTATAGATTTGGGATTGTTGTGTTTTCACTTTCTTTTTTTTTTCCTGTACCTTTTCCCCCTCTCTCCCTTTCCCGCCCCCCACTCCCCCACTGATCACCCTCCATGTGATCTCCATTTCTGTGATTCTGTTCCTGTTACTGTTGTTTGCTTAGTTTGTTTTTGTACATTTTTAGGTTCAGTTGTTAATAGTTGTGAGTTTGTTGTCATTTTACTGTTCATATTTTTGATCACCTTCTTTTGCTTAGATAAGTCCCTTTAACATTTCATATAATAAGGACTTGGTGATAATGAACTCCTTTAATTTGACCTTATCTGGGAAGCACTTTATCTGCCTTTACATGCTAAATGATAGCTTTGCTGGGTAGAGTAATCTTGGATATAGGTCCTTGCTTTTCATGACTTTGAATACTTCTTTGCAGCCCCTGCTTGCCTGCAGGGTTTCTTTTGAGAAATCAGTTGATAGTGTTATGGGAACTCCTTTGTAGGTAACTGTCTCCTTTTCTCTTGCTGCTTTTAAGATTCTCTCTTTATCTTTAATCTTGGGTAATGTAATTATGATGTGCCTTAGTGTGTTTCTCTTTGGGTCCAACTTCTTTGGGACTCTCTGAGCTTCTGGGAAGTCTATTTCCTTTGCCAGATTGGGGAAGTTCTCTTTCATTATTTGTTCAAATAACTTTTTAATTTCTTGCTCTTCCTCTTCTCCTTCTGGCACACCTACGATTCAGATGTTGGAATGTTCAACGTTTGTCCAAAACAAAGTTGTTCCTAAGCCTCTCCTCATTTTTTTGAATTCTTGTTTCTTCATTCTGTTCTGGTTGAATGCTTATTTCTTCCTTCTGGTCCAAACCATTGATCTGAGTCCCAATTTCCTTCCTTTCACTGTTGGTTCCCTGAACACTTTCCTTTATTTGACTATTCATAACCTTCATTTTTTCCTCTATTTTGCAACCATACTCAACCAATTCTGTGAGCATCTTGATTACCAATGTTTTGAACTGTGCATCTGCTAGGTTGGCTATCTCTTCGTCACTTAGTTGTATTTTTTCTGGAACTTTGATATGTTCTTTCATTTGGGCCATTTTTTTTTTGTCTCAGTGGCCCAATTACATAGTAAGGGGCAGAGCCCTAGATATTCACCAGGATAGCACAATCAGCCTCATTGCACTGTGGTGCTGTATGTGGGGGAGGTGTCTGAGAGGGAACAGTGCCGCTTGGTCCTCTCTCTGCCAGCTTTCATCACTTTTGGTGATACTCACAAGCAAATTGGGCCCTTCTGGTGCTGCTGATTCCCTGGTGGGTGGTTTTGTGTACATTCTAGTACCCTGTGGTTCTCTCCAACAAACTCTCCCATGAGGCTGGGAGTTTCTCCTGTCAACTCAACCTTCACAGTTTTTTTCAGTCTGAGGTTTTGAGGCTTTATTTCTCCTTGCTGGAAACCTGGGTTGCATGGTCTGTCTCACTCCCCAGTTATTCCTCCCAGTTTATCCACACAGAAATGTGGGACTGCCTGGCCTGCCAGCTGCTGCCTTGCCACAAGTCCTCTCTACCTGGCTGCCCATCTCTGCCCCTCCTATGAGTCTGGATGAATATTCCTTCTATAACTCCTTGGTTGTTTGTCTTCCACACAATTTGATTTTCTGTCAGTTCTGGTTGTTTTTGTTTTTAAATTTGTTGTTGTCCTTCTTTTTGTTGTGTGAAGAGGCAAAGTGTACTAACCTATGCCTCCATCTTGGTAGGAAGTCTCCATTTTCATTTATTCAAGGTATCTTTTGATTTCTTCCTTGATCTCATTTTAAACTCATTTATTGTTTAGTAGCATGTTATTTAGCCTCCATGTGTTTTTCAGTTTTTAACTTGTAATTGATTTCTAGTTTCATACTGCTGTGGTTGGAGAAGATGCTTGATATGATTTCAATCTTTATTAATTTATTGAGACTTGTTTTGAGACCTAACATGTGGTCTATTCTATAAAATGGTCTATGTGCACTTGAAAAAATGTATATTCTGTTGCTTTGGTGTAAAATGCTCTAAAAATATCAATTAAATATATGTAGTTTAATGTGTAATTTAATGCTCTGTTTCCTTGTTGATTTTCTGGCTGAAAGATCTATCCATTGATGGCAATGGGGTATTAAAGTCCCCTACTCTGACTCTTACTGTTGATCTCTCCCTTTATGTCCATCAATTAAGTTATTTTCAGTTAGCCACTAATTTAATCAATAAATATTTCCAGTTAGGTCAGAAATAAGAAGCACTGATATCACTCATTTTTCAACAGCTTCATATTGAATGGTCAACAAATGGCATTGATTGTATTATTTCAGTGTTACAAAATTTCAATAGCTTTCTAGGTTTTATTGTCATTCACTGGTTTTTACACATCTATCATTATTTTCTCAAAATGTGAATTCTTGGTATAGTAATTTTTTTAAATTTTCCACAACATACATAAAATATTAGTCTGGAAAAATTATATGTAGAGCAAATAACAAGTCACTCTAAGTGACAGGAAATTAATGACTTCTGAGACTGGATCCTGTCATAAGTTTTTTCTGCTAAAGTGCTTTTTTGATCTCTGGAATATAATTTAAGGCCGACACTGCTCTCCCTTCCCAGTCTGAGAACAGTAATGAGAGGGTTAAGTAGTTCAGTTATTTACAAGTGTAATTGTCCACAATTTTAAGAAAGCAAATATCCTGCTTTCTGGAACTTACAGGAAGGATGGGAAATATTAACTATTAGAGCTGAAGAAAGTCAAGCTTCCTTTATCGCATCTCATTCATGGAAGCTTCAAACACTTTCCCCAGAGGGAAAACAAGGGTGTCAGATTGCAAGAAAAATAATTGCATGATACTAGGAACCACTGTGAGTAGGGGCCAGCTCAGAGAACTGAGGAAGTTCAGCATCGCACTCTCATTTTGACCAGCTTATAATAGTAGCTGTATTATAACCTAAGTAACTTTTGAAGTCCACTGGACTGTGTGCTCTCAGTTTCTGTGAACTACCACTAGAATCTCATCATAAATTCTCCTGTTTTGCTTAAGTTAGTTCAAAAAGGTTTATTTCACTTGAAACCAATGCATTCTAAGATTATAGTAATCAATTTAGAAGTTAAATCCTTGAGGGAAAGATGTACTCCCTCTTTTGAGCATTAAGCCTCTGGCTCCAGGAGAGTTGCAATATGTACACTTGCCTTAAGTGCTAGAAACAACCCAGATGCCCATCAGTAAATGAATGGATCAAAAACCTATGGCACATTTACACAATGGAATTCTATGCAGCTAAAAGAAAGAAGGAACTCATATCCTTTGCAACAGCATGGATGGAGCTAGAAAGCATTATGCTAAGCGAAATAAGCCAGGCAGTGAAAGACAAATACCATATGATCTCGCCTTTAACAAGAACTTAAACAACAAAACAAAGAACCAAGTAAAATATAACAAAAGACACTGAAATAGAGGACAAGTTGTCAGTGACCAGAGGGGAGAGGGGAGGAAATTTCAGAGGAGAAGGGAAGGGTTTACAGGAACAAATATAGAGGATACATGGACAAAACTAGGGGGGTTGGAAAGGGGAGGGAGGAGGGGAGGAATGGGTGGGTGGGCTGGAATGGGAATAAAGGATAGAAACTGTA
This sequence comes from Trachops cirrhosus, assembly GCA_028533065.1. Lineage (NCBI taxonomy): Eukaryota > Metazoa > Chordata > Mammalia > Chiroptera > Phyllostomidae > Trachops > Trachops cirrhosus. Next base: position 45,937,105 of record CM052542.1, on the reverse strand, counting down.
ATGAATAAAATAAAATAAAAAAATTTAAAAAAAAAGTTAAGCTTCTCTGATTAGCTCCAGGGCTACTTTGCCAAATGGCACACTATACAGCTAGAACCTGCAAGTTCTTTCCATGGTGCAGGTGGCTTTTCCACAACAGGTCAATTTGACAATGAAAAATCACTTCTCAAAATTAATTCAACACACTCCATTGGCCTTATGTGGACTTCAAAACAAAATCTTTGAGATATATAATCATATGCCTTGAACAAAAGGGTTCAGTAATTTGTCTTCAGCTGCTAGTGCTCTTAATTCATTCAGTTCAATTTATTTGAAGACTGAGTGTATATGTACTCCTGTGTGATCTGGTTAAGGAACCAAGGAAAAGGTAACTTCCCTTGGGAAATTTGTACGTTTTGAGTCTACATTTCTCCACTGAAATAAATCAATATATATTTATTTGTTATTTCACTCCTTTATCTTCATTGAATAAATCATATTTTGGATCCACAGTCCTTAAATTTCAGGCAATACTGTCCAGGCAAGTAAAAGCCATCTGACTGGTTCAGCGATCCAGAGAAAGCTATTTCTTTTCTAAACTGAGAAATTTCAAGAGAAACATAGAGAAAAGAAAAGAAAGGAAAAGGAAAGGAAAGAAACCCATACACGACTGTAAATGAACCAGACTCTTGAAGCTGTTTTCAATCTCAAACAGCTATGATTCTGACTCCAAAAGATAAATGTATGAAAACAACAAAGAACACCTTCATCTGAATGAAAAAGAAAGCCCATCCACTGAAGATAAATGATTCCTGAAATATTTTTCCTATTGCTGCCTTTAAATCTTATCTACAGTAAAAATGTTTTTTGAATGAGTAATTAGAGTTGGAAGATTTTCTCCATGTGTGTTGATATTTTCCTTTTTTGTCTCTTTTGGTTCATTACAAATGGGTCTTTCTTCCCCAAGAAGTAGCTTAAACAACAATAAAATGATACAACTAGTGGGCAATTATTAACAGTTGGTCTCTGGAGTTGGCTTGGTTTCATTTCAAATAGCTCTGCAATATTAGGCAAATTTTTAGAAAATTCAGGTTTCTTAAGTGTAGAGTGAGAAAAATAGTACTTACCTCTTAGGGCTGCTATAAGGGCTAAAGGAAATAATTCATGCAAAAATGTTTGAATTTATAAGCATTTTTATTAATATGAATTCATTCATTCATTCAGCAAGTACTTGCTGAGTAAGCCTATATGCCAATCACTGGGGCTTTGGGGATGTAGCATCAGTGAACAACAGATAAAATCCTTTCCTTAAGATAGCTTACTTACTAGTGGGGGACACAAACATTAAAAATGAATAATTAAATACATTATAATATTTAAAAGTGATCTTTCCCATGAAGAAAAAAATGTTCATTTGAGTAGAGATCTTTAACCAAAAAGCCATATCATATTAATAACATTTCCTAGCTAGGAGAAATTACGTGGTTTGATGACAGAATACAGTGACCCTAATAGTGTCACTTACAACCTTGTTTCACTGACCAACCAAACTTGGCTCGAGGAAACTGGAGGTTGAAGAACACGATGGAAGTCAAACTATTAGGAGCTTCACATATTGTAAATTTTGAAACCTCGGTGAAAATGAGCACATTGAAAATAAGAAAATTTGGACCTATTAAAACAAGGTTGCTAATTCTAGATTTGGTACTGTTTTTGAAGTTAAGGAAATAAAATTGTAACTGACCAATAGTTGTGAAATTAATCAACACTCTTCTTCCCCTAAAGATCATATTTAAAGAGCATTTATAATAATAATTATATATATTTATAATTAATAATATACCAAATATAATGAATAATAATGATAATAAAATACTATAAAATCACTAACATTTATGAAAAACCATGTATCACATTTTTGCTAAACCCTTCAAAAGCATAATGTCATTGAATTCTTAAGACATGTTTTATGTACCATTATCATTCTTAATACATAGATGAAGAAACTAAGCCTTAAAGAAGTTCAATGTCTTCCCCAAGGACATAGTTGGTAAAGATGAATGTCAAATGCCGTTATATTGATTTCAGAGCTCTAAAGTACTTTGCTAATGCCCTCTGTTCTTACTGAATTATGACCTTTTTAAATATTACATATTCTAGATAATATCACTGATTCATTACCTTATCATATTAGATATCTTATATATCATGTCTCCCTTAATTTTCTGAAAACAATTATGAGGTATGTATTAACAAGCTATTGGTAGATAACAAACTATCCCAAAAGTCAGTGTAAAATGACAATGTTTTTTTTCTTGTTTGTGGGTTTTCAGGTCAGGCTGGGAGTCAGCTGATTTAGTTTGGGCTCAGCTGGAGTTGGTTCCAAGCCACAGATTATCCAGATACACTCTACATGGCTTTCATTCTCTTTGGACTACTTGGCTAATTTGAGTATGTGTTTCTCATGATTATGACAGAAGCACAGGAGAGAAAGTCCAAATATGCAAGCACATGCAAATCTTTTGTTCTCATCAGGCCCAATAAAATTCCTTTAGCCAAAGTAAGTTACTTGGCCAAGGCCAACATCAGTGAAGTGGGAAAATATATTTGGCCTTATGGGGAGCAACTGCAAAGGCACATGACAAAGAAAGTAGATATTAAGAAGATAAAGATTTGGTGACAATAGCGCAATGTACCACAGATATCTACAGTGGTATTAACTGTACATACTGATAAAGAGTTAGAGACTTAGGTTGCTTAACAAACTTGATTTTGCTTAGTTAGTTCTTAACTGAAACAGTATCCTTTTTCTGTCTATTCTCAAAGAAGAAAGGGCTTTCTAGTGTTTGGAGATGTTAAGGAAGAAAAAAGGAGCTTGAGAGAGCTTATAGTGTATGCCTTAATCTTTCTCTGTGTCCTTCGCAATACCTAATCTTGTTCCTTATCTATAACTCACGGTTAATAATCATATAATGATAAAAAAGTAGCCATCTAATACTCCAATTAAACCAAAGGCAAATGCACAAAAGTGATAATGTGAAAGGGACATTTTTATAGGCTCGTTTTCTATACTAATGAGGTTCGTATAAAAAGAATTTTAATGACTAATACAAAAGAAGACTGAGCCATTGAACAATGTATATATTTTTATGAAAGAGAGATGATTAAAATGAAATATTGGCATTCCTTAAGTGGGATTATTAAAACAAGCAATTTAGCAAAGCTTTTATTCTCAGATTTTACTAGGAAACAAACAAACACACAAACAAAAAACCCCAGATAAATCATGATTATAGTCTTGTGCTGTCCACAAGGGGGCAAATTTGGACCTTCATTTCTAATCTTCCTAGAGATGTAAATCTGGGGCTTGCACTCTCAGCTAGGTAGTTTTCAGTATAATTAATGCCAAGAAAATAATGTTGTGGTACACGTAAAATTCTTCTACAATTGAGTGAGATCATTTGGGTCCATTGTACTACAATTATATTGAAAATAGTAAACATATACAGAAAATATTAAAGGAAGATGAGAAGCCAGAGATGGCATATGAAGAATGTGATTCAACAACCAAAACAGCAAGAAACAACACTTACAAAATACTTACTATGAAATAGTTAATAATACTGCACTATTATAATCTTCATTAACACATTCAGCCCTACTAAGAACACTTTATTCGTTCATCGTCGATAAATACATAGTGACCACCTATCCATCCTTTATTAGACCCCATGCTAGTTGCTGGCAATACAGTTACAAACAAAATAAGCATAGTCACTATCCTCACAGGGCTGTAGTTGAACCAAATAATCATAAAAATAATTATAACACTGCAACTCTGTCAAGAGCTGTTAGATAAATTCAATCAGTAATTCATCTGGCTGAAGAGATCACAAAATACTTCTCTGTGGAAGTAATTTGAGTTGAGATCTGAAGGACAAGAATGATTTAATTATGGGGAAAAGAATATTTGGTCAAAAGGAGCAGCACATATATACAAAGATAAAGCAGAGGACAGGAGGAGCTCTGGCCTCTGGAATGCAGAGTGAAGGAAAGCAGAAAAAGATGAGGCTGCTGAAAAGATGGTGGCCAGACTATGTAAGACCTGGTAGATAGAGAAAAAGCTTTGTCTTTATGCTAAGTACAATGGGAAGCCATTGAAAGAAGCCAGAGAAAGAACAATGGGCAGGTAGACATCAGATTTTTTCAACTGTCTAGCTGCTAGATGAGATAAGATTGTATAGAAGGTGGGCAAGATGAATGCAGATTGGCTACTTCAATAACTATTGCAGCTGTCTAATCAAGAAATGATTGTAGGCAAAATTAGAGGGGATGGCAGCACAGGTAAATGTGGTACTCCAATCCTTCCACAGCCACATCAGAATTACAACTAAACCACAGAACAGCCATCATTCAAAGCCACTTGAAATCTGGCTGAATGGAAGTCCTATAACAAGAGATTTAAAGAAGCCACAGTGAGGCAGGTAGAAGGGGCAGAGATGTGGAACAGGGTGGTACCAAACCCACATGTGTTGGATCAAAATCAGTAGGAATAGCTCATCTGCTGAGGTACCCCCTGAGGAGCAAGGGGTCCCAGCCCACTCCAGGCCCCTGTCCTAGGGTTTCAGTGCCAGGAAGAGAAGTGCCCATAACTTCTGGCTGTAAAAATCAGCAGGGATTGAGGGTGAATGAGACAGAGGGCTTCTAGAGTCCTAAGCATTCCTTTGAAAGCACATGGCATCACAGAGTCACCCCATCTGAGCTCCAGTGCTGGGGCACCAGGGACATACAGGGAGGAAGTAAGTTTTCTGGCATTGGGGTGAGAGTTGGAGTGGCAGCTTTCTCCCAGAAAGAAGTGCTGGCAAAGGCCACTGTCCCTCTTCTGGCTCCTCCCCCGATGGAGCCAGCAGGTGACATATTGAAGTCCCCATCATCCTGCCTCACACTGTTAGCCCAGCCCTGGTGATTCCCTGAGACCTTGCCCCACCTGACTTGTGGGACCAGTGGCTTTTTCATACAAATGGCCAGTCTTGGCTCATGTTTTAGACCTTCCTAAAAATCTCTTAAACAAACAGTGGTAGGGGATGGGGGCAGATATTTCATGAAAATGGGAGCAAACAAATAAGCAAACAAAGAGTGAGGGTAGCAATACTTAATACCAAACAAAATAGAGTATCAAGGAAAGGCTATATAACAGGCAATAAAAAAGGACCCAGCAATTCCATTTTGGGGATTTATCTGAAGAAACCCAAAACAGTAAATTGAAAAGGCATATATATATATATATATGCTCATCATTATTTACAAGGGTCAAGATATGGAAGCAATCTAATTGTTCATCAATACATCAGTGGATAAAGAAGAAATGATGCATATATACAATGGAATATGACTCAGCCATAAAAAAGACTGAAATATTGCCATCTGCAATATGGGTGGACCCAGAAGGTATTGTGCTGAATGAAATAAGTCAGAGGAATACAAATGGCAGGTAATTTCCTTATATGTGAAATCTAAAAAATAAAATAAATGAACAAGAAGAACAGAAACAGACTCATTGATACACAGAACATTTTGATGGTTGCCAGATGGGAGATTGGAAGGATGAGTGAAAAAAGTGAAGGGATAAGAAGTACAAATTGTTAATTACAGAATAATAACAGGAATGTAAAGTACAGCATAGGGAATATGGTCAATAATATTCTAATAACAACATACCGTGTCAGATGGGTATAGATTTATCAGGGTTATCACTTAGCATGTTATACAATGTCTAACCACTGAGATGTACATCTAAAACTAATTACCTAAACTAATATCTCAGGTCAACTGTAGTTAAAAAATTACTTAAAGTCAAAAAAAGAAATGATTATATAACTTAGACTATTGTGATGGCAGTTGAGATAATAGGAAATATCATATTTTGAAATTCTAAGACATACTTACAAAATTTTAACATCTCTGATACCAGAATGCTTCTTATAGTCTCTGTGCTGTATTGACTGTCCAATTGTCTTTGCCTGTTCAAGGACATGGGAATTTGACAAATCTGAAAGATAATAGAGCAACACTTTTAGAAATGGTATCCAGCCAATGTTATGGTGGCACAGGTGAGAAAATTGTGCAAAGAAAACATTCTCTAGAATTCTCTTGTCAGTGCATACATTGGCAGCACCTTTTCTTTATCATGAATACTTAAAGTAATGTGCATGTTACAATTGATGGGATTTTACATTCATTGAAATAAGACCAAAGAGTGTTATGAGATTAAACCAATAAAGACTAGTTAGGTATGGATTATGGAAAATAAAGGAGAAAGATGACTCTTAATTTCCTGGTGTGGTTAAATTGTTGAATGGTAATGCTATTCACCAAACCAGGGAGACATTTAGGAGAGCATAAGGGTTAAAAATGTGAATTCAATATCGGCTATACTGAATTTGAAATAACTTTGAGACACAAAAAATATAGGTATCTAAGAGATAATTTAAAATATCGATCTAACTCAGAAGTAAATATTATCTTATGAAAAAAGGGGTTAATACTATACCAATATGATTTCCATTTAACTGGGAAACTACTTGAAATTAGAGGAATTAGAAAAACCATCAAAGGCCATATAATTCATAGGTGGCAGAGACTGGGTAGGTCTGACTACAGTGCCCAACAGGCTAAGTAAGACACACACATAATAAAACCTGGACTAACAAATCATCAGAGTGTAAACAACTGATTAACAAATATATGAGAATATATTACAATTTTTTATCTCAAAAGTAATTAAAATAATGAAAACTAAATAATGGAACACTATGTTGTTTTTCACATTAATAAAAACAGAACAATAAATAACTTATTAATTTAATGAAATGAAGTATCATCAGAAATTGATTATTGGCCTTGGCTGGTGTGGTTCAGTGGACTGAGTACTAGCCTGTGAACCACAGGGTCACTGGTTCAATTCCCAGTCAGGGCACATGCCTGGATTGCAGGCCAGGTCCCCAGTAAGGGGTACATAAGAAACAACCACACATTGATGCTTTTCTCTTCTCTTTCTCCCTCCCTTCTCCTCTGTCTAAAAAAAATAAAATAAATTTTAAAAAATCTTGAAGAAAAGAAGAAATTGATTATTGATTATAAATTATTTTTATAGGAGAAAACTAATGCTTAAGAACAATAAAAATAAAACAAATAAATTGTGACAGGAAGGAACACATGAGTCAAATATATATAAATAATTATTAATTGTAAGTAGGCAGCTAGAAGTTTTGCCATTTTCTAGTCTTGGGTGGCATTCTATATTTTTTTCCTTTTTCTCTTTTCTCTTCCTTTCTTTTCCTTTTTCTTCTCCACTTTTATCATTTCTTCTTTTCTTTTTGAGAAGGAGTGGACAACAGAAAGAGAGCACTAGCTTTCTTTTACTTCAATGTTTTCATAACCACCGTTCTTGGCCCATGTTCAGGATCCTGGGACCAATTTCTCATTCAGACACCTTCAACTATCCTTCATGTCAAGAGCCAGTTGAGATGACATCAATCAATGCCCAGCATAAACATTGTCATCTAGTGAGCTTCAGCCTGTCTGAACAGATGGGGCTTAAGTCTCTGGACTCATTATTTATCTTCCAATCCCTTCCTCTCCTCTGGCAAAACACTTGGACACAGTTACAGTTAAACACCAAATGGCCTGTATTTTGGTTCACAGATTGCACATTGTCCTTTTCTTTCTTTTGGAACATAGTTTTAGCCACTTATCATCTTTACAGAACTGACTCAAGAAGATTTGTGTGACTAATCCACATCACTAAATGATTTGCTAAGGGGTAATCTTTGGCAATTCTGAATTTTATCTGGAATTCCTGATAAAGATGAAAGTCTTTGGATTGAAAGCTATAGGATATGAACCCTGTCTCCATCTTACGTGGCTGAAATAAACCAGAATACTGATTTCTGGTTTTCTGTGATGAATTTTTAAGGGGAAAGGACAGTTAATTAAAATTACAAAAAATCTCATGACATGTACAGAAGAGACCATGGTTTCCTAACCCAGAAAAGTTGTCAAAAATTTTAATTTAGGTGTATAGATCTGATAATCATTAAGTAAAATTACCTTGTTCATTCCTTTCATTATTATGAAACTAACATCTTTTTTATGAAGAATTTTATTTTATTATTTTGTTTTCTCACATTTGTAGTCAACTCAATGTCACTCTCCTTGAAGTATAAGGAAGTATAAGTAGCAATACTGGGCTCCCAATAATATTTATTAGTAGAAGTATACGAGGAATAAAAACAGAAGACTGAAAGAGTGGTTGATTATTTTTACATGATCGTGTTGTGCGTATTTTAGCCAACACGCTTGACAGGGTGCTAAAAAATGGCACTGCTACATCACAGAACATTATAAACTGAAAGTTGCAAACTGGTGACACACAGTTTGAATTCACCTTTCAAATGACATTTGCCAATCACAAAGGTCATCTATACTGTTATTAAAAAATTAGTTACCACAATAAAAGTGGGGAGAATTTCAAATAAAACTGAAAACATTTGCTGTGGAAGCAACCAGTCTCTTTTGACCCATGTTAAGATACGCTCATATAGTACTCATAAATTATCAAAAAATTTACAGTACTAGCTACTATATTTTTAAAAACCTCTCCATTTTTTCAGTTATATTAATGTAATTTTTTCTTCTTAATTTATCCTCCCAGTTTATTTTTGTTTTTGTGCATGTTGAATCCCTTAACATAAATACCAAGTTCCTTCAATTTTTATCACTCAAGATATAAGATATTATCCTGTTCTTGTGTTATAATTTAAATTTTGTCTTTGGATTTTTAATCTAATTTAACTATTTGTGTCTGAAATTGCTAAGATTTTTAACATTCAAATTATTTCTTTGTTTTTATTTAATGATATTTTTTTGATTTGTTGTTACAGTTGTCCCAATTTTTCCCCCTTTCCCTCCCTCCACCCTGCACCCCCAACTCCCTCAGGTGATTCCCAGACCATTGTTCTTTTCCATGGGTCATGCGTATATGTTCTTTGGCTACTCCACTCCCCATACTGTACTTACATTCCCATGGCTATTAAACAACTACCCATTTGTACTTCTTAATCTCCTCACCTCTTCACCCATTCCTTCATAAACCCCTCCCATCTGGCAACCATCAAAACACTCTTTATATCCATAATTCTCTCTCTGTTCTCTTGTTTGCTTAGTTTATTTCTAGATTCAATTGTTGATAAACATGTATTTTTGCCATTTTATTGTTCATAGTTTTGATCTTCTTTTTCTTAAATAAATTCCTTTAACATTACATATAACAATGGTTTGGTGATGTGATAATGAACTCCTTTAGTTTGGCCTCATCTGGGAAGCTCTTTATCTGCTCTTCAATTCTAAATGACAGCTTTCCTGGATAGAACAATCTTAGCTGTAGAGCCCTGCTTTTCATGACTGAATATTTCTTCTCAATTCCTTCTAGCCTGTAAAGTTTCTTTTGAGAAGTCAGCAGACAGTCTTGTGGGAACTCCCCCATAGATAACTAAGTTATTTTCTCTTTCTGCTTTTAAGATTCTCTCTTCATCTTTAAGCATTGGCATTTTCATTATGATGTGGCTTGGTGTGGGCCTCTTTGTATCCATCTTGTTTGGGTTGCTCTGTATTTCCTGCACTTGCATGTCTATTTCCTTCACCAAATTAGGGAAGTTTTCTTTCACTATTTTTTAATAGATTTCCAATTTCGTGCTCTTTCTCCTCTCCTTCTGGCACCCCTATGATGTGAATGTTGGAACGTTTGAAATTGTCCCAGAAGCTACTTACACTATCCTTATTTGGGGGAGATTCTTTTTCCTTCTTGTTGTTCTTATTGGTTGTTTTTTGCTTCCTTACATTTCAAACCATTGATTTAATTCTCAGTTTCATCCACTCTACTGTGTTGTTTCTCTATAAATTAGTATATCCTTAGTTTCTGACTGGATATTTTTAAAAAGATTTTTATTGATTTATATTTACAGAGAGGGGAAGGGAAGGAGAAAGAGATGGAGAGAAACATCGATGTGTGGTTGCCTCTCATGTGGCCCCTACTGGGGACCTGGTCAGCAACTCAGGCATGTGCTCTGACTGGGTATCAAACCAGTGACCCTTTGGGTCACAGGCTGACACACAATCCAGTGAGCCACATCAACCAGGATTGACTGGATCTTTTTTATGCTGTGAGGTTCTCACTAAATTCCTATAACCAATGTTTTGAACTCTGTAGCTGCTAGATTGCCCATCTCTATTTTGTTTAGTTCTTTTTCTGGAGTTTCGATCTGTTCTTTCATTTGGGCCATGTTTCTTTGTCTCATTTTGGCAGCCTCCCTGTGATTGTTTCTATGTATTAGGTAGAGCTGCTATGACTGTGTCTTGGTAGTGTGGCCTAATGTGTTAGATGCCCTGTAGGGTCCAGTGACACAGCCCTTTTATCACCCAAGCTGGGTACTCGAGGTGTACCCTTTGTGTGGGCTGAGTACATCCTCCTAGGTTAAGGGCCTGGCAGTCTGGTGGCCTGGTATGGGTCATGGACTCCTTACTCTTGAGACATCACTACCAAATTTTTATCCACATGGGTGTGGGGCTAGCCCATTCTGTGTCTGCACCTCTCCTACCAGTCTGGATGGATGTGGTTTCTTCACTTCCATAGTTGTCAGTTTTCCATTCAACTCAATTTTGAAGTTATCAGACTTCCATTCAACTCAATTTCTGATGTTCCTGAGTGATGGATGTTCTATATTTTAGTTGTAATTTTGATGTGGTTATTCAAAGAGGCAAGTCATGTTTGCCTATGCCACCATCTTTACTGGAAGCCCTGTACTAAATCTTTTTAATTCTGAAGAGGTCCTCTAAAATCTTCAGTTATAAATTCATAATGAAATCTTTTCAATTTCTTCTTATATGAGTATTTTTATTTATTTTTTTTTCCTGGTAATTTTAGAAACTATTTTATTTTTAATCACATTTTATTGAACCTAATGAACAAAACAAACAAATGAGCAAAATAGAACCGGAGATACAGAATAAGAGACAAAGTGATAGTGACCAGAGGGGAGGGAGGGGAGGGAAAATGGCAGAAGGAAGGGGAAGGTCTAGTCAAGAAACATGGGACCCGTGGTGGTGGACAACAGGGTGAGGATTGACTGTGGAGCAGGGGGTGGTTGGGGTAGGAGAGAGCAATGGGAGAGAAATTGGGACAACTGTAATTAAACAAAAATTAAAAAAAAACATATGACTATTTTTAATAGTTATGTCTGTGTAGTTAGGTGCTGTGTTGATTAGAGTATATAAGTTTATGATTCTTGTGTCATAACTGAATTTTGCCTCTTATTATCACATAGTGACCTATTTTAGCCATTGTGCTTTTAGTATTAAATACTATCTTGTCTGATAGTATTATTATTTTCATTATGGGTATCCATTTATAGAAGTTTGTTAGTGGCCATGTGCCTAGCTGTACTAGTTAAGATATGGGTTAGGCTCCTCTAAATACATACACAGTTATTCCCATCTCACAAATATAAAGGGAAGTGAGCACAGTTGAGTTTGTGGCTCAATGGTGCTGAAGTCCAGGGTTTCTATCTCCTCAATTCACAGGTTCCAACTTGTGTTCTAAGACAGCAATGTCTCTTCTTCCATCACATCCATATACAGCTAATGGGATGGAGAAGAGAACAAATGGTAGTCAGGACCTTCCTTTTCAGGAGAGTTACTTGCAAGCTGGAGACATCACTTTCATTTTTATCCACTGATCAATATTTCATTTTATTAACTTTTCCTCATTTTTGCTCAGTTAACCCAGTGATTCATTTATTTTCCCCCACCCCAGATAATTTATGTTACCCTATGTATTCCCTTTTTTTTTTCAGATTTATAACCTCTATAATATAAATTGAAAAGTTACCAAATAATTTCTGCACAAAGATGATCTTGGATAATAAAGAATTTAACCTTAGCCCAAAAGGAGGTGTGGCCTTTGTCTTCACTTCCTTTGGAGTAACCTCTAAATTAAGAAATTTCTCAAGTAATAGGAATAAGTTTGTTATTCATGGCTGGACTCTCTGATAACACTTGATCATTTTTGCAAATGAGGTGATTTGTGGCAAACTCTTAGATAGTTAATGTTAATAAGGTGACTTTGGATAGAGGTTGGCCATATCAGAAAGACCAACGTGTTTAGAGGGTTGGGACTTTGAGGCATGTGATATAAGTCTGACCTCCAGGGATGGATGGTAGTAATTGAGAGTGAATTCAACCATATGGGCAATAACTCAATCAGTCATGCCTTCATGATAAAGCTTCCATAAAAACTTGGTACACAAACCTCAGATGAGTTTCCTGGGTGGCCAAGACTCTGTGCACATCCTGCTACACAAGAATAACTTATTTCTGAGGATATGGGATCTTCACATTTGGAACACTCTAAGTCCCCAGGTTTCCCTATGTATTTCTTCTTCTTTTGGCTAATTCTGATTTATATTCTTTGCTATAATAAAACTACAAACAAAGATATTGTATTCCTGAGTTCTGTGAGTTATTCTAGCAAATTATTGAATCTGGTGAAATCTGTGGAAACACCCACATTTGTAGCAAGCTGGTCTGATGCAAGGATGGCCCATGAGGCCTGCAAACTTTTAGCTGGTGTTAGGAGTCTTGGGCAGACTTGGAAGTCTTGGAGGATTGTGCCTTAAGCTGAGTTTGGCTAATTTTGGGTGCTCTGTTGCATTATTTCTCCTCTATCCACATAAATAAACTAAGCTCACAAGGATACTTCCATAGCTCTGGCTCTTAAAGTCTCTCTCCTTCCAGATGAAGTCATAAAAATTTTTACATCTCCTTTCATTCCTTTCTCACCCCAACTCTAGTTAAAATCATTTATTACTCATATTTCTTGACTATTATTAGAACTTATCTTAAATATACTTCCTATATTTTGGGAAACTTTTTTTTAGATATTGCATTGCTATTCCCAAATGATTTGTCACTATACATTTAAATTTAACTATAAGTTTTATTCTGTAATACTTGTTCCTCCCAATTCATTTTTTTCCCATCCTGAGTTTTTTGTTCTTTCTCTTATTCTTTTTTTAATGAATCAAGTTCTCCATAATTTTCCTCTAATGTAGTATATGGATAATGATAATTCATACCTGTTTCCTAGGCAGTCCTACTTGTTTTGGTGAAAGTATTGACAGTGCCATTTTTCACTTTCAGTTAGGATGATAAATTATTGCCAGTTCAGTTTTCCTAGCAATCCTAGTTTATGCCTATTGTAGTGGCATCATTATTAATAGTGGCATTTTTACTGTCAATTAGAATGACAAATTATATATTATCCAACGTAAGGAGATACACATTTTAAACTTTGGATTACCTATGTCTATCTATCTTTTTCTTACATGTTAATACCTTGGCCAGATATAGGTTTCTGGGGTTAAAATACTAACCTTTCATTTATCTAAATATATTATCCCACCATACTCTAGTTTATTTTATTTTTATAGGCATTTTGATCTTTCTTACTGAAACTTTAAGAAATTTTTCTTTTTATCTTTAAATTTAGAAAGTTTTATGCTTAGGTACATGTCGTTTTTTTATCACTCATGCCTGGAATTCAGTACATCCTTTAAAATGATAAAATCTGGTCTTTCTTCAGTCCAGGGATATTTTTGTTGAATGGTTGTTAAATTAGTGTAACCCCATATCTCTCCCTTTTTCTTTTTCTGGAAATTCTGTTGTTGGCACGTTGTGTTCTGGGTCTATATTCAGAATCTCTTTTCCATCAATATCCCTATTTAAAATAATTTCTTTGAGCTTTTCCTTACTTCTTCTAAGTTATTAATTCAGGTTTCAACAATCATCAACCTCTTTCAGTTTACTTATCTAGTCATTTAGTTGGAAATCTTGCTTTGTTGGTGAATTTTTATTTCCAAAAAGTGATTTCTGTGTTTAATTTGAATCTTAAGTGTTCATATTAGTTTTGTGTCCAAGCTGACATTTTTTTCCTCCAGCAGCTCTGTTTTGTTGGCCACCTGATCTTTCAGTAGTTCTCCCTTTGCATGTGTGGGACTCCCTTTAATACATTATGATTTTTTTTTGTTAGCTCTGTAGGGCCAAGTTTTGGCCTCTGAAATTTCTTAACTGTGATAGGCTCACCAATTATGTGAGGCAAAACATTGTCTACCTCTGTGAGCAGACAGTGCGCAAGGAGAGCCTGGACTTGATGGTGCTCTGAATGGTCCACAAAAGAAACTGTTCCAGATCCTTCTAACTTGTAACCTTAATCAGTCTCTTAACCTCTAACCAAAAACCAAATTTTATTGTCCTCCAAGTTACTGACAATGTGGAAAGGATGAACAGAAAGAGAAGTAAATAGGCTTACTCTGAAAAGGAGAGCTCTGGTCCACTTCCTGCTCCAGCTTCATAACAGGAAGAAGTAGAAAAGAGAACAGACCAATACCCACTGGTTGGTGAGGCCTGTTGTCATGCTCTATCTGGCCAATCTGGTTAATAATACTCCTTCTCAAGATTAATGAGAAAGTTGTCAAGACAATGAAGAAACCATCCTTAGAATTGAGAGAAAAACCAGACTCTTCATTTCCTCTAAAGACCTCTACCAGTTGCTAGAGCGAGGAAGGAGATGAAAACAAATAAAAAATAGTCTTTGTCACCTAGGAGCTCAATGACTAATAGAGAAACCAGGCAGGTAATATAGACTTATAGAAATATAATGGGCCCTAGCTGGTGTGGCTCAGTGGATTGAGTGTTGGTCTGTGAACCAAGGGGTCACCAGTTCAGGACACATATAAGGGTTGCAGGCCAGGTCCCCAGTAGGAAGTGTGTGAGAAGAGGCCACACACTGATGTTTCTTTCCCTCTCTTTCTCCCTCTCTTTCACTCTCTCTAAAAACATAAATAAATAAAATCTTTAGAAAGAAATATAATGGCAGTTTGTTCAAGGTGATAAAGGACCTGGGGAGAGCATCATAAACTCCACCTGGGAGGTTTCCTAGTGATCTCCCAATGGAAGTAATGCTAGAGTGGACTCTGAAAGTGACCTTTAAAAATTAGGAACTTGGTAGATGAACTGTCTTAGGCAGAAAAGAAAACTGTATAAAAGAATCAAGATATGAAATAAAAATTCTTTGTGTAACTAGAGTTACAAATCCAAGTGTCACAACATGAGAGATTAGGCTGAAAAGTAATAAGGATCAGAAAATGAAGGTCATGAGACATCTTCTATATCACTCTATATCATGCTCAGGCATTTGAATTTTGTCCAACAGGTAAAGAGGTATCAGTGGTAGGTTTGCCTCTTCTAATTAACATGGGCAAGTTTACCCCAATAAGCCTTAAGTTACCATTATAACCTACGAAGTCATAAAGTCTTAAAAGAGGGAAAGTTTTATTATATTATATAATAAAATGTCAAATATATGATAGAACTATCCATTCCTATCCATACAGTTTTGGGGACTTATTGAAGAAGAAATTAGCAATTAAGGTTGAAAGGCCAAATCAAAGTTTCCATGTCCCTTCTTACAGATTTGACTTCAAATAAACAAAGCTGTCTAAAAAATTTAAAAATTGATTGGGGCTGCAAAATTGACTATTTTCTGCTATCAACAAAGGCTTCCTATCAAAATAATAGTGCCAGTTTGGAAAGCACAACAACAAAGACGAAAATTGTTGGTAATCAAAGCATCAAACTATCTAAAGTGGAAAACCAAAGGAAATTACTTTTTATGTCCAATTATAATAACAATACAATCTGATTTTTTTAATTCAAAATTAGATTTCATTATAACAGTTAAAGAGTTCTTTTCCCTTGAACTGATGGCTATAGTGATTGAAGACAATCTCAAACCAAGGTAAAAGTGTGATATTCAGAATAAATTTAACTAGCTTTCTTGAAACAATAATAAAAATATTATAGATGGTGGGGGTATGCACCCTATGAGGAGGAAAAATAATGTCAATCAATTAGCATTTAAGTACTATTTTCTATGGCTATGCTTCTTATTTATTTCACTACATGTATATTATGTTATAAATTGTTTTTAGCAAAATTTAATTAGCTAGCATTTGTAAAGCTGTCTAGGATGGGCTTTGTATAATTGCTAAACACTTTTTTATTACAAAGCATCATTATTTTCTCTGTGTGTTTGCTGTACATAAAGACTTTTTTTTTTTTTTTTGTAAATTGCAGTAGAATCTCTCATTCTATACAGCTTTATAGGAAGAATCAGGGGACTCCAACACATCTAAAGAAATATTCTTAAGGAGTTACTTTCTGGCTTACACAACAATTTGCAGAGCTCAAATTATACACACACACACAAAGCATTTCAAAGCTTTGAAAAAAATCACACTTTAGTCACTAAGCCAGGAGTTAATTTCTGGCTTACACAACAATTTGCAGAGCTCAGATTACACACATACCCTCCACTTCAGGGCTCTGAAAAAATCATGTTCTAGTCACTAAGTCAATGTGCCGAATATTACTGGTGACATGGTGACCTCAGGTTACAAAGTCCAGCTTTGAAGAAGGAACACTGCATAGTGTTCATGAGAAGATACGTAGCATGATTGAGAACTCACCTAAGCCAATTTGGTGGTAGATAAAAGCAGCTGCCAGCAAATCAGAGGTGGCTAGTGTTTGTGACTCTCCATAGCTTAGCTACCAGGTTATAAGGAAAAAAAGTCACAGATTATTCCTCAATTTTACCCCCAAATGGACATCTATTACTACTATGCATTAGCAAAGCTGGTAGAGAATGGGTTCATATAACATTTTCTACACTTGGCAAATCCCCAGCCCTATGTACTTTAGGTGTTTCAGTCATTGAAGTGGTTTAGATAAGGACACAGCAAAATTCCTGATACAAGGAATCCATCTAACTGATATCAAGCAAATCACACATTCTCTCAAAACCAAAACTGGGTACAAGGCCGATTAGGGAACACAGAACACAGATGTCATTGCTGAGAGGCGCAGACAAGCGAGAACGGTTTAGCCAGACCACATATCTTAGACATCTTCCATTTTTCAAACAAGGCTCCTTTTAAACACAAATGATGAAAATAACATTAATTTCACCAATAAAAAGCCCACTTTTTACACTTATTGTCTACTTAGTAAAGTATCAGATTGATTAGGTATTAATAGCTGGAGGGCACGCTTCTCTGATACCTCTGGAATGTGGCCCATTATTGTATTGCTAGCTGACCACCTCTTGGCTCTAGTGTCCTGATTGCACAGTGCATGAAACTACCCACAGAACCCGGGCAGCAATGTGGTGATTGTGCAGGGCGGAGGGTATAAAAGGATTAAATGGTAATGGAAAAAATATACAATAAAAAAATTAAAGTTCTGCAAGCAATTCTTTTTAAAAAAGTAAAAAAAAAAATACTGGTATATACCCACACTGTGGCATTAACTATCCTGAAGTGTTTTGAAGTAAATTATATGGATTATAACAAGTATGCTGATAAAACTATAAAATTTGAATAAAGGTCCTTTTAGAAAATACTTGCTATGGTATCTGATGTTTCAAAAGTTATGTAACTTCCTGTAGTCTCAATATATTCATCCACAAAGAAGTGATGTAGTAATACATATTTCATAGGACTGTAATGAGAATTAATTGAATTTTCGAAAAGTGCTATATAAATGGTGAAGCATTACTTTTAGTTTCATAAAGGTTAAACGATCCTTAAAGGCAGCTGGAAGTCTATTTGTAGGAAGAGAAGGAGGATTTTCTTAGTACTATTATATGCCAGGGATTTTGCTACTTGTTTTAATGAGAAGATATAACAATATATAAGCCCTATAATCTTTAATGTCAAAACAGAAAACCTACTGACTTAGTCCTATCTAACAAAAAT
Source organism: Trachops cirrhosus (assembly GCA_028533065.1). NCBI lineage: Eukaryota > Metazoa > Chordata > Mammalia > Chiroptera > Phyllostomidae > Trachops > Trachops cirrhosus. The sequence continues at coordinate 45,919,199 of CM052542.1, read as the reverse complement.
TATGCCTATACCAGAGACTATAAGGGATCTTATTAGCAAATGTTAATGACAAATTGGGGAAGATAAAAGATTGTGGACTCAGGTACATTGCAGAAGACAAAATTCCAACCTCTAAATTCACTTACTGCTCACTGATAAAGATACAGTTTTAGAATATTTGTGAGGCCTTTGACCTAGAGTTACTACAAATATACACGCTATTTCTTGTTAGAGTAAGAATTGTGTCAGATTTATATCTGTTCAGTATCTCCTCATGATAAAATGCCTTGGCTATTTCCTAAGAATTTCCCTGAAGGCTATGGACTTCAACAGTTTCAAGTCCTCTCCTATAAAATTTAACCAATAATTCTAAGGCTATACATTCTAGTTGTTTAAATTTAAGAAGGATACAGTCGTGCATCATTTAGTGATGGGGATACATTCTGAGAAATGAGTTATGTGGCGACTTTGTGCCTGTGCGAACATCACGGAATGCATGTACACAGACCCCAACGGTGTAGCTTACTGTGCACGTGGGCCATACACTCGTATGTGTTGCCGTACTGGAGTACAGGCAACTCTAACATAATGGCAAGTATTTGTGTATCTAAGCATATCTAAGTATAGAAAAGGTACAGTAAAAATATAAAATAAAAGATAAAAATGGTATACCTGTACAGGACACTTACCATCTGTGGAGCTTGCAGGACTGGCAGTGGCTCTGGGTGAGGCAGTGAGTGAGTGGGGAGTGAGTGTGAAGGCCTAGGCCATCACTGCACACTACTGCAGACTTTATAAACACTGTCCACTTAGACTACACTAAGTTTGTAAAAATATTTTTCTTCAATAATAAATTGACCTTAGCTTACTGTAACTTTTTTTACTTTATAAACTGTTTAATTTTTGTCAACTCTTGGAAAAACACTTAGCTTTAAACACAAACATGATACAGGTATACAAAAATATTTTCTTTATATCTTATTCTGTAAGTTTTTTATTTTTAAAATTATTTATTTATTTACTTATTTACGTTTAAACTTTTTGTCATTGTTGTTAAAAACTGAGCCCCCCCCACACACACACACATTAGCCTGGCCGACACAGGGTTAGAATCATCAGTATCCTGTCCATCTCTGCCGCCTGCCCCACTGGAAGGGCTTTAGGGCAATAACACAAGGAGCGGTCGTCTCTGATCATAACAATACCTTCCCCGGAACGCCTCCTAGAAAACCTTCCTGAGGCTCTTCTCAAGAAAGTATCACTCTTTTCAGAAATACAGCCAGGCTGGTTTTCTTCGTTGTTTTTTGTTGTTGTTGTTGTTGTTGTTGTTGTTGTTTTTCCTCATCGTAGATGTGCTTGTAATCAGATGATGCACAGCAAATGTTCCTTTCTCTTAGTGTTGGGGCCCATGCTTTCAAACTTTTTAAGAAGGTTGTTGAGATCTGCAAAAGCTTCTGTTAAACTCTTCAGTATAAATTTTCTTGGAGGTTCTCCTTTTTCTTCCTCTGCCAATTTTCTTTTTCTTTTCTTTTTTTGTCTCTTCTTCAGCTATACATTTCTGTTCCAGTTTCAACACCTCGTTGGTCTATTCCTCAGGGACCACTTCCAGGAGCTCCTCAGTGTCATCCTTATCTACACTCAGGTTCAAGTTGTGTATCACTCTCTGGTTAAGTTATTTACCATCTCACTCATAGTCCTGTGAACTTCTACAGCCTCCTCATCTTTGGCAAATCCTTTGAAGTCATGAAGAGTGAGGACACTCTTGAGTGTCTTATCCACATGCCACTTATATACAACCTGGTGACATCCCTCAAGCACAAGCAAGGTTCTTGATGCAGTCATAATGCTTCAAGAATCATAACTGTGCCTTCCTCAGTTTCAGCAACAGCCTGAGAAAAGTCCTACTCAGGTATTAGGCCATAAAAGCTGCCATAAGTCCCTGACCCACTGGTTGCATCAAAGAGGTGGTTTTGGAAGAGGAGACATCACCTTGATACAGGATGAAGATCACCAATAGGAGGATGTTCAGGAGCATTATCAACAATAAGCAAAATCTTGAAAGGTAGATTATTGCCAAAAGGTACTTCTCCAATTTTGCTAGCATAGTAATTCAGGAAGACGTCTTTAAAGAGGAGCTGGATCATCCATGACTTCTTGTTGCTCCTGTCATACACTGGCATGTATGCTCATTGATGTTCTCAAAGACCCAGGTGCCCTCACTGCCAGGTCATAAAGGGTTTCATTTGTAGCCTGCAACCTTGCCTCTCGAGCAAAACTTATCCTGTCCTTAAATGCCTCAAAACCTGGCATTGACTTGATCTCCTTATGAATAAAACTTTCTTCAGGAGTCCATTTGCAGAATAAGGAAGTTTCATCCAAAACTGGCTTATCCAGAATTTCCAAAAATTCTTCAGGTGCCTTCACATAAGCACTTGCAGACTTGCCATCATTTTCACATTATGTAATAAATAATGATTTTTAAATCTTTTGAACAACCAGAGCTAGCAGGAAATCCAACATCATAGTCAGGCCTTATCTTTTCTTTCTATGTCACAAACCAACATTTGAGTGGACATGATCGTCATGGCGCCGAGAAGGATAAACTTCTGTGTCTTGTCTTCAGTCCAGATCATTAGAAGTTCCTCCATGTCTGATGTAGACGCTTCCTCACTGTGGCCTCCTAATATTAGTGGTAGATTGTATACATGTAGGGGCCACAATGAACAATACAACATGAGATGAAATCAAATGCAAGAGAGAATGATGCAATCAAGACACGTGGTAAACATGAAATGCATGAGGCTGCTGCCAACATAATACAGCATACTGCTTTACAGCAAACTTTTTCTTTATAGGTAGAAATATGCACACTTTAAAATAATGATTAAAAGTACAGAATAGTAAATACATAAACCAGTAACAGTCATTTATTAGTATTATCAAGTGTCAGGCACCGTATATAATCATACACACTATACTTCTATAGGATGGGCAGCACAGCAGGGTCCTTTAAACCCGTATTGCCACAAACACCTGAGTAATGCATTGAGCTACAATGCTATGATGGCCACCCATCACTAGGCAATAAGAATTTTTCAGCCCCATTATTTTATGAGACCACCATTGCATATGCAGGCCATCATTTACTGAAATGTCATTATGTGGAACACGAGCGTATTACGATTCAAAGTTGTTTGGTGTCCTTCCTTGGAGGAGAACTATCATTTTGTGACCCATGGATGACAGAAACAGTAAGTGAGAATTAGATGAGAATAGAAATGGCTGAATTCCATTTCAAGCAGAAATTCTAGGAGCCAGTATACACTTTCCCTTTGTTATGAGTTCAGTGTTCAACAATGTTTCATACATTGGATATTTCTGAGGGCCCAGAGGGGAAGACAGCGTGAGGAAGAGCTCCAAACCTCCCTGTGCTTGGCACAGGGCATTGGTGATAGACACATCCTTCCTGTTGCAGACTGCTGAGGCTTTAAAGTCATTCGTCACTGCAGTCTCTCCTGACCTGTTTTTGCTGTGTTCCCACCCATAATCTGTAACTTCATTTGTATGTAAGATGCTTAAAATTTCATTGTTATTTTGTGAATGAGAAAGCATTGTATTCTGTGTCTTTCTTCCTTCAGGCTACATAGTGATTGACACTGATTAGTTTGTAACAATAATATGGTTAATGTTCTTTTACAGCAACTCTACCTGGATTCAAATTAAATAGGATGCCAGTGAGCATGTGTTTTGTGCCCTATATAAGGAAGGAGAAGAAATATCACTGGCAGTAGAGAAGTGCTAATACTGCCCAGATATGTAGTAGTCACTTAATAAATGTTTTTCTGATGAATGGATAAAATAGGATACCAATTGCTTCAAGTAACAGTGACATGTAAATTTCTCCTTTTGTACCATATTATTCCATTCTTGCTATGAAATAATTGTATAAGGAACAACCCCAGAATTTCAGTGGCATTGAAGATGAATAAATCCCCTTACTTATAGCACAATTGGACAGTTAACATGGCTCCACTTCTAGCTACATATCCAGTTCAATCTGTCCCACATGTTTCTATTCTGAGTCAGTAGCTGCTCAGTGAATCCTCTCCTCATGCTGAACAACAGAAACCATAAGAGCTAGACACACCAAACCATGCAACTGTGCCTTGCCCACATATCTGTGCACATTTTATCACTCCAAATGAGGCACAGAGCCAAGCCCAATGTCAGCAAGGAGGAGATATATTCTCTGTTTACTCTCCTGAAAGACACATGGCAAAGTATATGGATGAAAACTGTATTCTAAGGAGGGTATAAAGAGTTGGGACAGAAATACTATTTAAGTTATCCACTGAAGATGATTTGTTTTTTAATAGAAACTTAAAAGCAACAACAATACACAGTAGCAACTCTCTCTATAGTACTAATTACCTCTGCTGAGAATTTTACAGCAATCTTGAGATTGGTCCACCGAGGATTGCTTAAACTCAATTGTTCTAATCAGTTGTAATTCCGAAATTGACAAGGGAATCTCTGCTAGCAATAAACAATACTTTTATAAAAGCTAATTTTAAATTCAAGAAGTACTTGTAAACTTTTAAAATATATTTTGAACAAGGCTTTGCAATGATGCACATGTAACTATAATCCGTATGTTAGTGAATATGTATAATGGTGATGATTAATTATATGTCCAAACTTGGTTAGACCACAGTACTCAGACATTTGTTCAAACTCTAGTCTGGAAGTTTCTGTGAAGGTATTTTTAATGATTAGATTGCCTTTTACAAGAGTAGACTTTGAGTAAAGCCGATGAGCCTCCATAATGTGGGTGAGCCTCATCCAATCAATTAAAGGCCTTAAGAGAAAAAGCCTGAGGGTCCTCCAAGGAGGGACAAGTTCTACCTCTACACTGGCTTTGGACTGGAGCCTGCAATACTGCCCTAGGTGTCCAGCCTGCTGGCCTGCCCTACATACCTTGGACTTGCCAATCACCACAACTGTGTGTGCTGATTTCTTCAAATAAATCTCTTTACATACACACATATCCTATTGGTGCTGTTTCTCTGGGGAACCCTGACTAATACAACACCATTAATTATGAATGACAGAAGAGTTATGAAATGGAAGATAGTTACAAAGGTTATAAAATTATGGAATGACTAATGCATTTAAAAGATCATTCAGCCCTAGCTGGTGTGGCTCAGTGGAGTGAGTGCTGGCCTGCAAACCAAAGGGTCATGGGTTCAATTCCCAGTCAGGGCACATGTCTGAGCTGCAGGCCAGGTCTTCAGTTGGGGGCGTGTGAGAGGAAACCACACCATTAATATTTCTCTCCCTCTTTTTCTCCCTCTCTTTCCTTCTGTCTAAAAATAAATAAAACCTTTTTTAAAAAGTAAAAACATAAAAGATCATTGATTTTATACATACTGTATAAGACACTCACTTTTTAATTAATTGACAATCATGGAGACTAGATGAAGAATGCAGATACAGCACCATCGTCAATTCTACTTTCTGCACCAAATCCTTTAAAAAAGACAACAACATGAGGCATGCTAAACTTTTGCTATAGTGATTCTCTGTAAACACACATATACTTCTTCCTGCCCCAAACTGAGCCCTTCATCCATAAACCTGCTCTTCTTCCTGAATTTCCTACTTATGGAGTAGCACTGCTATCCCTAACCCTGGCCAACCCAGTAACTTGGGGGGGCTTCCTGATTCCTTCCCATACTCAGCTCCTACAGCCAATCATCAAACCTTGTTGATTCTATAATGCAATAATTACTACATTAGTCTCATTACATCTCATCTTGCCAACTCTAATTACTTTTCTAAACAGCAACCAGAAATAACCTGTTTCTCTTCCTCTCAGTGCTTCCCATATGCAAACTCCTTCCTGCTGCCTGAAAGAGACTCACAAGACTCACAAGACTCAAGACTGTGCTCTGGCCCAGTCCCCAACCATCACCTATGGCCATTCCCCACCTTTACACTGTGAGCTCCACTGAGCGTAAACTCACTCTGTTCCTTCTGCGTTCCTCCTATCTATCATCCTGCTCTTTCTCACTACAACATCTTTACACAAGCCATTTCCTTGCTTAAAACAGGCTTTCCAAGCCTTCTTAAGCTAGCTGTCTACCATTCATTACTCAGGTTTCACCATATGTCTGACTTCTGGGAAGCCCTCCCCAACATACATCCCCTCCTCCTATGGCTCATTTAACACAACACTTGACCCATTCTACTGTATTGCAAATGTTGTTCACTTGTCCTTTTCTGCTCCATTACACTGTGAGCTCTATGAAAGTGGAAACCAGGTATGTCTCGCTCACCACTGCATTCCCAGTGCTTATCTCAATACCTGCTGCACATAGTGGCAACGCAGTACCTTCCTACAATGATGGGCACACCATACAATAGGTAGATCACGTACCAAAGAAATGTACAGCTGAAATCTATATGACTCTATGAACCAATGTCCCCCCCATAAATTTAATAAAAAGAAATGCATGAACAAATGAGGTGCATTTTTAGCCTATTCTGAAGCTGCAACTGGGTCAAACTGGTGGATGTAAAATCCTTTCTGGTCTATTCTGGTCTCTGTGGTGACCCTGGAAGAATCACGGCTTTCCTAAGTTTTCACAGCCGTCTATAGCTAGTCTGTTTGAAGTTCAGCAGTTCTATGAAGCTCTGTGATGTGAAGTATAGCAACTCTACTCAGCAGTAAGATACTTTTTCATACTTTATTTATGAGACTAGAAGTGCTGATTCTTCCCCTGAAAATTCCTTCTTCAACTGATTGATTTTATTTTTCAAAAGCTTAGAATTGCTTTTCTAAAACTCTATTTATGAGATTCTTTTTATTTCTCTGAATGCCACTGGTTTTTATTACCACCACAATTGGTAAAACCAGCCAGCTATGCTGACTGGGTCAAAGTCTTCCTACTTAGCTTAGATTTTCAAACTTTTCTTTTTGATTAAAAAACAAACAAAAACATCTATACTTTAACAACAATAAAAAAAAAACAAAAAGCACATGTCTAGACATGAGTGATTTGACACATGTTCAGTAGCCCTCTCACTGCCATCTATAACCTCAGTTCTTTGAAGGAAATGCTGGAAAATTTATTTCCTATCTCTATTATTAGTTTGTAATGAGAGAAATGCTTAGATTTCAGAGGTTAAAATCAAATCTTTCCCCAAAGTGTTGGCATCATCCACTTTGGAGAATAATGGGATTGTTCATCATAGTGGAAGAGACACCTGAGGTTAGGAGTCTGATGGAAATGGCTACAGTTAGAGTGATGACGCTGTGACTTCCCAGCTGTGTAAACTTTGGCATTTTAATAAATTCTGTAACACTCATTTCCATCCATTTATTTCTTTAAATGGTTTACCATACTACCCACAATAGGGTTGTCTTGAATGTTAATTGCCTAATGCACAGAAACTGCCTTTTTACACAATTTTTATTGTATATAGTATGAGTATATGAGTTACAGTTACTATTTGCAATGAAGCAACATCTGGGGCCAAGTTTATAGCAATAATATGTTGTCATAGAATCTGAACCTGAATGAAGCATGTTGATCATGGTATTTTTTATAAATAGCTCTGATAAAAGCATGCCCTGAGAGCTGTCTTTACAGGTTAGAGCATTAGTATGGTCCAAATTTTCCCCATCTTCACTAAGGGTGGTTAAGTATTAGCCGAGAAGTTATTACTGACACTCAAACGCCCCTGCCACACAATACATCACAACCCTTGGCCTTCAGCTTTCGAGGTCATCTGATGTCGGATGATGGGATTATTGCAACTTTTTCTGAACTTCATTCTTCAGATCTGAAATGACATATTCCCCCAATATGGTCCTGCCTCTAAAAAAATTTACTTGAATCTTGAATCTGATAGCAGAATATGGATAGAACAGTGCTCAACCTGAGCTCAGCATTTGCAATGGCCTAATGATTTTCTAGAGTTAGCACTTCTCACCTGCTGACTCAGAAAGGAAGCACTCTCTCCTTAAGTATCATGGCCAAAATTTCTATTTAAATGATGCTTCTTTAATTTTGTAAGCATTTATTGAAATGATTTCTCTGACTAGGTACTTTACTTGAATGACTAGAAATGAGAAATTTTACTCAAAGCGTCTCTACTCAAAGGAGGATGTTTTAATTATCTATAGCTGCTTGACAAAGCATCTATGACAATGGCCATAGCAGACATTCCCTAAGGTGTCCAAAATAACCCATAAGTGCAGGTGGAGTCTGTGACTTCCTTCTAACCAATAAGGTGCATGGTAATAGCAATAAGATATTATTCCCTTGATTAGGTTTATTGTACGACAAAGTGATAGTATGTTTCCTTTGATTATGTTACATTATATGTGACTCTACCTTAGCAGTTCGGAGGAAGAAGGAAGCAGTCACATTGTGCAGTGCCTATGCCAAGGAACTGCAGGTGGCCCGTGGGACCTGAGAAAAGTATTCAGCCATCAACCAATAAGAAGCCCAGGCTCAGGTAGAGAGCTGCAAGGAAGTGGATTCTGCCATCAACCTGAATGAGCTTGGAAGTGGATTTTTCTCTAGTCAAGCTCCACATTAAATGTGTAACACTTTCCCTGAAGCACTGTGAGATCTTCTGCAGGAGACTCAGCTAAGCCATCACCTGACTCCTGACCCAGGGAAACTGGGAAATAATAAGTGTGTGTGGTTTAAAGCTATCAAGTTAGTGATAATTTGTTATCTAATGATAACAATTAATATAGTAGTTTGAAACAAAAATGATTTATTATCTCTCATGTTCCTTTGGGTTGACCTGGGGTCCTGTGGTCAGCTGGGTAATGGGAGCACTTTCAGCTGGAAAAGCAGGTGTTGTGTATGACATGGTGTCACACAGCCCCTCCACACTTCTCTACATGTCTCTCCGGGAGAATGGGACCTCCTACCTGGTGCCCAGAGCTCAAAGAGAGAGGTAAGGTGCCAATCCTTTTAAGGCTCAGGAATCCTAGAACCTCCCTTCTATCATACTTTATTGCTAAAAATAAAGTCATAAGATTATTCCAGGTTCAAGGCAGGGAAAATAGCCTCCACCTCTTAATATGACAACATCATAAACATCCCAGAATGGGGGGAACTGTTGACAATATTTGTAGGCAATTTGCCACAACCCATCCTCTGGCCGCAGCAATTCACATCTGTCTCACATGCAAAAGTCTTTCGCCCCCACTTAAGACCCAAAATCTTATCCAATTATGAGATCAGGTTCAACAGTATCTTGTGACCCACATTAATGTGCAGAAAAGGCTCTTTCAGTGTGGATCTTGTAAATATGAAGACTTGTAATTCAAAAAGATAAGTTCAGCATATAATGTCAAGGTATATATTCTCAGAGCATACTACTCTTGGGCAAGAATTCCTTGATTAGGATGCAGTTCTGTCCCCTGGGAGTGATTTTCTATAGCTCTAAGCTCCATCCTTGGACTCTTGCCTCCGTCTTATGAATCAGCCTTCCTTTTCTGTAACAAACGCCCTATATTTAGAGCTAAGTGGCATTTTAGTCTCCACTCTGCCCCTAGAAAGTTGGGGTCCTAAAAGTCTCTTGTTATTTTAAACTTCCTCTGTCCATTTTAATACAATTTAATTCAACTACGTTAAAAATATTGTTTTCAAGGTATCAAATTATAATCCATTACATTAGAGAAATGTCACGACCACAAATTTCTTCAAGGTGAGCCTTTCTGTAGATTGCGTTGATAGATGGGATGCCCTGGGGGTAATACCTTTAAAATTCTTTGAGGACTTTTGTCTGATTGAAAGGGTCTATGAAGCATTGCCCTAAATCTTTCAGAACTCTTAACAAGAAGTATTACAACTATATCATTGATTTGATCTTAACCCTGTGGCCATATTTTTTTACTATTGGAATCTTAGCCTGATTTTCATCCTGAAGCTATTTCTTATTTTAAGAACCTTTAGTTAGATTGAGAAATTGGGAATGAGAAATAGTGTTTTTTCCAATGTAGTTAGACCTGGGTTGAAAATATTTCTTCTCAATTCTACTTGAAAACTGAAAAGTTCCTTTTTTAGTTCATCTGTCTCTTTTTTTAAATCATTTTTATCAGTGTTTGAATACAGTTACCTCCATTTTCCCACCACCACTTTCCCCCACCCCACCCACCCTTACCCCCACCCTCAATCCTACCTCCTTTGACTTTATCCATGGGTCCTTTATACATGTTTCTTGATGACCCTTTTCCTTCTTTCCCCCATACCTTCTAATAGATAACTAAGAAAACTTTTTTTTTTTCAAAAGTTTACCTAGAAATCTCCCCAGGCAGATCCAGGGTTCATTAGGTATGTTTTCTGTCTTCCAAGTAACTTCAGGCAACAATCTCAACTTTTCTGCCAACATTTAAATGGCCTACATTTTCTAGTCTCCCATAGCAACTTCCCATTTCCATTCTTTCTCCATTAACAACTTACTCACCACTCAGGCCTTTGCCAGCTACCCAGGAACAATGCCAATGCCATACATTTTATGGTGGAATCTGTACCAAAGTCCTAGCATGTGAATAACTGCTTGTGATGAGTTTTATCTACACCTTGGATCGATCTGGGGACAGGAACCAAAACTTGGAGCTGATTTCTTAATGTGATGTGACTTTAGGGGAAGAAGTAAATGCATTTTGCAGGTGAAGGGAGGATGTAAATTGTGGAGGCAGAGTACAGAGATAGATGGACTCCAAATATGGTTATCAACACTTCCTTCCACCCCTGTACAGGTGCATCACTCTTGACATCAAGAAGTAGAGTCTCTTTCTTCTGTTCTTGAAACTGGCCTGGTCTCATGACTTGTTATGATGCAGCTGCATGACATTCTGCTTTCAACCCCTTGGAAGGCAGTTGATAGACTGGTATATGTCAAGAGGCCACACTGTCAGGGCTAAGATGCTTTTCAGTAATTTCGGCCCCAGCTGACTTCTCAGTTGAATGTGGCCACACTCAGAAAAAGCCAGCCAATGTAACCCAATGTACTGAATTATGAGAAATAATGTTATATTGTACATAACTGAGTTTTATAGTGCTTTTTATAGCCAGCAATATATAACAAACAAATACTGATCATGCAATCATGTACAACACAGCTATATTATATGTCAGTGAAAGCTGTGGTTCCCTCATGCATAGCTCTGACTTACATATAATCGTACCACAAACACAGTTGCTTGTGGATATCAAACTAACATATCTGAATGATGCGGGGTTGAGAATAGTTTCTTTAATTATTTAATAATTTCATTAACCATATTTGATTAGAATAAGTCAGAAAGACCAAAGTCTGAATAAGAAATATATTTGCACTCCAAACATGTGTGGAAATTAATTACTTGATAGTCTGTGTGTTATAAGGCAGTTATAAATTTCTCAACAAATGAATGCACACCAAAAGGTCAGGTGACTGACACTGAACACTAATACCATGCCTAGTACTTTTATTTCTATTCATGTAATTTATTCAAATATTAGGATGGAGGCTGAATTAACATACTTAGGAAAAGCTCAAATTAAATTGCCCTCACATTTGGTTTTCTTTTTCTCATTAGGATTCTTTCCACATTAGCTAAAAAAAACGGTGTCTTACAGTTAGCAATAAGCAAGAAAAGGTTATGTTATAAACCTAGAAATTATATCACTAACCAATCTACAAACTATAGGTTAGGAAAATATAAACCTTATGCCACAGTGAAATGTAAATGTACTCATATAACCATCGTTTCTCTATGAGGAAACTGTGTTCCAGGTAGATCATGTGTCTTGCCCGACTGCAACCAATGTTTTCAGTCCCAGAAGTCCATGCCTCTCTATCTCTCTCTCTCTCTCTCTCTCTCTCTCTCTCTCTCTCTCTCTCTCTCTCTCTCTCTCTGTCTCTTCTTCGTGAACCACAGAGCCTCCTAGATACCAAGGGACCCTTTAAAGTGTGCAACCTTGGAATGTAACATTGAACAGACACTGGTGAAAGGTGTGTGGTCTTTTCAGTGGCATTGGGCAAATGTAACTCTGGCAGGTACTCGTCTCTTACAAACATATCACTGGTGATTATTAATCACTTGCTGTAGTTGCCTTCATTTTCTGTAACATTGGAAGTTCCCATACAATTTTTCAGCTCTTAATTACCCCTCTGCCAATTTACTTATCTCTCAAGAAAAGCGTACCAAGAAGGAAAAACAAATGTCATCTAATAAAAAATATTGCAATGTTTTGTTGAGTGTTTATATGTGCTCCTAACAATTCTATAGCTAAAAAATTTATTTTATAGAAATTATGTAATAATTTCTATACCTAAGGACTACTATCACTTATATTGTTATTCAGGATGGCATCAAGACAGGCAGCAAGATAGGTTATGTTATTGTAAAAGGCCAGTGTAATAAAATCACTGTGCCCAGTTGGATGATTTAGTTGAATACATCACCAGTAAATAAGCAGAGGAAAGAACCATAGGTCAATGTTTACCAAATCTCACTTGGGGAGCTCTCAAAAATTTAGTTTCCTGGTTCACAAACTCAGAGAGTCTGATTAAGTTGTATCAGTTATGGGTCCAAAAAGGATCAAAAGAAATGATTCAAACAGTTTACCAAGCAAATAATTTAAAAACCAAATTAATGGGAAAAAAGACATGATAAACACAATAACACAATTTTAAATAAAGTGCCATGCAGAACCACATTGGAACCTGAAACAAAAGGAAAAATCGGTAATAGTAATCCTGTCTTTATTTAAAAAAATTTGATATTGTCTTCACAATGGATTCTTTGCAGTAATTTGATTTTTAAAAAAATAGTGTACATTAAAGATTATTTAGATTATTGAGTTTTTTTAGCACATTCTCTTCCCTCAAACTTCGAACTAAAGACATGTTCCTGAGTGTTGCCACTCCACTTGTGTTTCTGCCACACAGAGTGTGACATCGGCAGACACACACGGCCCCACCTCTACTTCTAACTGCTTAGCATCACATCACAGCTTTCCCAACCCACAACCCGATGGCCTGGGATTATTCACTTCATACTTCACCTCTATAAACACTCACTTTATAGACCTCTGTTAAGAACTAAAGAAACTAATCCTTAGGAAACAGTGCAATACCTAGCACAATGTAAATTCTGAATAAATATAAGCTAATATTTTATGCTTGGATTTCTAATTTTGTTTGATGAATTAAAAAGGAACAATTCTTCCTTTTATAATATTACAGATTAGAATAAAGTGGTTGTTTAGAATTTTAGATAATACCAGTAGCAATAAAGAAAATCTCTGCTTGTGACAGGCTTCCTAAGAGGTCTCACTCCAGACCAACTCCATCCAATAGCAGTTTTGCAATGACAGAAATGTTCTATAACCTATGCTGTTCAATATGGTAGCCACTAGCCCTGAGGTTCGACATGTGGCTAGTGCAAGTGAAGAACCAAAACTTAATTTTATTTTACCTTAATTAATTTAAATTTAGTCGCTTGTGACTACTAGATACTTTATTAAACAGCATGGGATGAGAACCCTGAGAATACCAGCTTACTTTCTGTATTCCATGAGGAAAGAGGAGAATCGGTGTCAAAGTACTTTCAAAATGACTTGTCACAAGGGAGGTATCAATTAAAGGCTATTTCTCCCTTACCCACACCCGAAGGACTAACCTTTTATTAAAATCAGCTTTTGCTGACTTTCCTATACAGATTACAACAAAATTTGCAGTCTTTTTTGTGGTTTCGAAAGCAGAAGTCACAAATTAAGAAATGTACAAGATGATCCACTGCAGACAGAGAGAAAATGAAGTTAGAGTACATGAGTCACTTACTCTGAAGGTGAATTATGCAATTTTATTTTACAAAAAAAACTGTTCCAAATTTCCTGATTTTTTCTTGTTTAACAAGTGGCCGTCAGGTAGCAGCTACCTATGAGATCTTAATAAATAAATCAATAAATAAAATGTTTTCATACATCCTTTCAAAGTAAAAGTACTATTTCAACAATAAGCAAAAAAAATTGCTTTGAAATGAAATTCTTACTGTGGACAGCATATTTGGAAAAGATGCTTAGAATGGTTTTCATCTATCTTTGGTGCTGTTGCCAAAAACCCTGTATGTCAACTATAAAAACACTCATATCTACAGACTTTAAAACCTCAGAAACATAATTTTTTAACCATCCTAAGATTCACACAAATGATGTTTTAGGAGGTTTGAAACATCTTTTAAAAAAATTTAAAGGCGCAACATTTTGAAAACAATCAATTGAATCAGAAGAAGAAAATGTGTAAGATGAAACAAACTCTAACTGGTAAAGAAACTTAAAAATCTTGTGTAATAATTTTTAAGTACACTTGATGATGCTTTTTTTGCCCTTTGGATTTATAAATGTTTTTGGCTATGACAGCCATAAAAATGAGGAATGGAAAAAATGAAACCAGCATCAGATCTTTATATTGATATGTCACAAAATGTTAAAAAAAGATTATAAAGCACTAAGGCATACACCATCACATTGCTTTCCTCCAAATTATAATGTATTTATATATTAATAACATTTATTGAAAGTAAAAGTGATTTTATATCTTTAATGTTTTACTTCATTCCCTTAAAGTGTCTATTTTTATATATCATATAATATTCATTGTATAATAGTATCATAATGCATGCAGTCTTTTAAAAAATAAATAATCATATTTTGGGAATGTCCAATTTCTTTATTGATACATTTGAATCATCAAAAATGTTTCAATGTTCAGGTAGTTTATTTCTTAGTCCACTCTGTACACCTTGATTTTGTAATTAGGTTGAAAGAGACTTGGTGCATGTATCATTTTGAACAAATTTCTCAAAGCCTTTAGGATATTATTTAACATATAAGAATAATGGGCAACAATAAAAATAGCACTTATCAAATGCTATGCCAGAAATTATACTGGTGATTTACAGCACAGAACAAGCTGCCAAGGAATACTTTGTGTAAACCTCACAGCATATCTGTGAGGTAGACAATATGGTCCCTTTAGATTACAACAAAATACAAAGAATCATGGCAACTAAACAACTTTCTCAAATGTACAAAGCTAGTCAGTGACAACATGTGATTTAATTGCATTTTTTTCTGGATTCTTAGGGTATAATCTCAGTAGTGGAATTGCTGGGTCAAAGGCAGTTCCATTTTTAGGGTTTTTTTTTTTAAGGAAATTCCATACTGTTTTCCATAGTGGTTGCACCAGTCTATAATCCTACCAACAGTGCCCATCAGTAAATGAGTGGTTCAAAAAACTGTAGTACATTTATACAATGGAATACTATACAGAAGAAAGAAAGGAGCTCCTACCCTTCATGACAGCATGGATGGAACTGGAAAGTATTATGCTAAGTGAAATAAGCTAGGTGGTGAACGACCTTATGATCTCACCTACAAATGGAACCTAATCAACAAAAAAAAGGAGTGAGCAAAATAGAACCAGAGACATGGAAATAAAGAACAAACTGACTGTGACCATAGGGGAGGGAGGGGGAGATAATGGGAGAAAGAAGGGAAAAGGTTGTCAAGGAATATGTATAAAAGACCCATGGACAAAGACAATGGGGTCAGGGGGGATTGCATGTGGGAGGTGGGGGTGCATAGTACAGAGGAGAGTAATGGGGGCATAATGGGGACAGCTGTAATTGAACAATAGAAAAAAAGAAAAAACATATGTTTCTTTCTGGATCTCAATAATAATATTACTAATAAAATAATTATAGTAATAATATTTAAGATGTATTGAGTTTTTATTATATGCCAGGGTTCTAAGTGCTTTAGACTGTATTGTATAATACAATAATTCTATGAAGTACTATTATAATTATCCTATATAAAGTTTAGTAACTAAAGATTAAAATATAATTTATTTATTTTTTAAAAGATTTTATTTATTTATTTCTTAGAGAAGGGAAGGGAGGGAGAAAGAGAGGGAGAGAAACATCAAATGTGTGGTTGCCACTCATGTGCCTCCTACTGGGGACCTGACCTGAGACCCAGGCATGTGCCCTAGACTGGGAATTGAACCAGGGACCCTTTGGTTTGCAGGCTGGCACTCAATCCACTGAGCCACACCAGCCAGGGCTTAAAATATAATTTAAAGAACTAAGCCAAACTAGTAATTGGTAGATGCAATATTCAAGTCTTAAGAGACCATCCCTTTGGTACACCTTGCTGCTCCTAAAGACTAGGCTCTCTCCAATATAGCGCCCTTCTTCTTACAGGCTGACATTCACCAATGATGTTAGCGTCACTGTCAATCTCACCATCCTGAGATCATTATTAGGTTTTTATACTTTTAATGAATTCTTCACAGAGCTAAGAAGATTAATAAAGATCAAAATGTTGGAGGCCAAAGCCAGAGAGATTAATTTGGAAACAGAAAAATTTGTCCACATAAATTAGTTTCTAGATTCCTTTAGATGATTTAAGCATAGTGTTTCGTTTACTTATTTAATGTAGCTTTGGAATTGTGTCACTTCTTCACATGACTGTGTATGTTTGCTGGTAGGGACAATGTGAAGGTGGGTTCTTTTTATAATCAGGCAATAATAGTGCCTAAAACATTCACAGTAAAATATGTGCCAAGTTAGTGAGTTCTTACTTAAGTCATTTTTAATGCCATTTGTGAATTTTGCAACCCAGACTTTCTACCTGGCATCCTGGAATTCAAGTCACTTGCAAAAACTTAGATTTGAATGTCGTAGGCTGCCTCTTTGTGATTGCCCCAACAGTCTGACTTATGTAGCTATTATTAGCTACTGATTGAAAGGTCTTCAAGGGAAATGAGATGTAAGCTGCACTGCACGTAGATGCACATTTTACTTACCTTGAGGAAAACCCTTCTGTTAGATGTTAAAGAATCCTACGTTTAAACTGGTTTGTGCTTTCCCCCATAGAGTCTGTGGAACACTCGCTGTAACTGTGTAGTTTCATTTCTGTTGAAAGAAAATGTAGTCTCAACTGATTATGATGCTATGTTGCATTAATAGGCCTCCTATTATGCAGAACCAGCTGGACATACTTAACTAACTCTGGAAAGCAGTGGATGATAGTTTCAACTTTCTATCTGTGAATTGGCCCCTTTCCTGATACTGCTACTTGGGAGATTAATAACCAACTTAGAAGGGTGTTCCTAAAAGCAGTAAAATGGCAGGCACAGAAAGGGAAGATAGAGAAGGCCTCTGAAGATATAATTGTTACTCTTCGTTAGACTTTTCAAAGTTCGGTGTCTTAGACCTGAGAAACAACTCAGAGGCTTTCTATAAGAGTTACAAGAGAAGGATTTCCAACTCAGTTCAATTTAATTCAACAAATATTAACTCACCATCCCCCACGAGGAGTAAATCCAAATGGGATATTTTTCTTTGGTAATAATATATTGTAGGGTACAGCCACAGATTAATTAACCCTGGATGTGACATTTCAAACAAACCTCTGGAAAGAACCAAACATCAAGCAAGTCCAGGATTTTTTCCCCCAGATCTCATTCAATCTCATTCTTTCTCACTCTATCCCCTTTTCTCTTTCTCCCATTACGCTTTAGCTATCAATCTTACTTACAAAGGACAATCAAACATAGATCATGATGGCAAACAAGTGGTTTGATGTTTTTTCAAAAACAAAAATATCACTTGAAAAGAGTTATATCATTGAACAAAGGTGAAAATAACTTTAATAATATACTAAAACACTTCATGCACTTTACAAATATTAGTTCTTACTAATATTCTGATATTTGGCAATTCTCTGTCATATATTAGATAATATGAATATATGAATTAATTGCACTGTGGAGACCATAATGTGAACTTCTGATATAGTCAAAAGAGAATAAGTATGTTCTAATGTCCAGGCATTTGCAGTGTACACAATGGCCTCACCATTCGTTCTTAAAATAATATTTCATGAACATTTCAATAAATACATAGAGAGGACCTACTATATGTCACATAGAGCTCTGAACCTTTAGCAAGAGAAAAATGCAAAAAGCACATGTTTATAAAATTATGTGGTAAATGTGATAACAGAGATAAGACCAAGGGAAGATGTGAAGAAAAATTGTGAGACAATCCTCAAAGAAGAGTAGAGTTAATCTACTCCTTTGAAAAAGAAATTCACTGGTAGGGGAGATACAGAGGAAGAATATTTCAGGCCCAACAAAGCTAAGTGATAATGACATATAATATTCATGGAAAAACTGCTGGACATTTTACTAAAATCCTAAGCATGAGCTAGCTCATTAAATCCCAATTTAGAAAAACCTTACACAGTAGGTAATCTCATTTCAATTGTAAAAACGAAGATGCTAAATAGGTTAAAGAACTTGAGAAAGATTGCAGAACTGGAAAATGATAGTGCCATGATTTAAATCAAGAGTAAATAAACTAATAAACAAAACAGAAACAGACTCATAGATAGAGAACAGACTGACAGCTGTCAGAGGGGAGGGAGGTTGCGAGGCTGGTTGTAAAGGGTGAAGGAATTAAGCAAAAAACAAAACAAAACAAAAAAACTCATAAACACAGATGACAGTATGGTCATTACAAGAAGGAAGGGGGGATGTAGAAGAGGGTACAAGGGGATAAATGGTGATGGAAGGAGACTTGACTTGGGGTGGTGAACACATAACACAATATACCCATGACATATTATAGAACTATATACCTGAATTCTATATAGTTTTATTAACCAGTGTCATCTCAATAAATTCAATAAAAAGCAATGAGTGTATGATGTAAGAATCCATGCTTTTAAACAATCCATTATACTACTTCCCAAATTTCTGAGACGTAAAATAGTATGATATTTCCAGGGAGTATCAAGAAGGTCAAGGAGATACTTGCTTAAGTAGAATGTACATATGTACATATGTCTATCTGTATCCATGAAATTGCTTAGCCTTGGTTTCTGTGTAAGACATTACTTTAGACACATTATAATTACATCTTTAGTGTTTTGAATATAACACGAGATTCTAAATGCCTTGAAACAAAGACATTTTTTCATCTCTACTTCTCACTAGGACAAGATGAAATATAACACTCCCCGTTTGTTTACTCATTCAGGATCTATTCATTCTTTTTCCAATAACGGTTTCTAATTTTCATTCAGAAACTACCCTTCTCTTAATCCATGAGTTTGGTGGAACTAACATTACCTACAATGGGGACATGAGAACCAGCCTGGAAAATCAGACCATCACATTCCTCTGTACACAAATTGGTTTCATGGATGGCATATGACCCAATTTTAGCCAAAGAAATAATTCTTGGGGTTTATGGGGTATATTGGAAAGAAAGAATTACACTTTCTGCTCAGGTTTATGACAGAATAGGATGGAAGGCAGGAGCTATTGTCCACCATCTGGCTACTGCATTTTTGCAACAATTCTTATTCTAAGTATAAAGTAACAATGAAGAAAGATCTATGACATTATTTGAGTCCCAAATGTGAATAGTAGTTGAAACTAACTGAACTTGGGAGTTTTCACTTATGTAAGCTAATACAAATGATTCCTGTTTAGGCTAGTTGAAGAGATTTTCTGTCAGCTGAATTCATAAGATTTCTGAACAATACACTGATGTATGAATAATGGCACCACAGTGAGCAGCTTCTGACATAGGCCATTATTAGTTTCCTTTAGCCACTATCACACATTACCATGAACTTGGTGGCTTAAAACAACAGAAATTTATTTTTTCTTAGTTCTGGATGCTAGGAGTCCAGAATCAGTACCACTGGACCAAAACCAAAATGTCAGCTGTGCCTTATTCTCTCCAGAGGCTCTCGAGGAAAGTGCATTCCTTGGCTTTTCCAGCGTCTATTGGCTGTTGACATTCCTTGGCTTGTGGTTGTGTCACCACATTTTTTAAAGCCAACATCTTCACATCTCTCTCTGCTCCACCTTCCTATCTTCTTTTCTCTCCACGTATAAAGTCTCATTCTGGCTCCTTTTTATAAGAATACATGTATTAATTTTAGAGTCCACCCAGATAATCCAGAAGAATCTCATTTCAAGATCCCTAACTTAATTGCATCTGCAGACTCTTATTTTGCTACATAAGATAACATTTACAGGCTGTAAGGCTGCCAATGGCCCCCACTTCTCAGTCACACCCATGTGTGAAAACCTCTCCTGAGTGGAAGGCCTAATAGCCTAATAGCCTGACCAGGCCTAATAGCTGGCTTCTAATCAATAAAATAGGGAAAAAAGTGATGAGATGTCACTTCTGTGATAGGTTATGAAACACCTGACCTTTCTTACATATCTTCTCTCTCTCCATTGCTCTCTTGGCTTATGTACTTTGATGAAATGAGCTGCCTGCCATGTTGGACAGGCCCGGGGCAGCAAGGAATTGAGGAAGGCCTCTGACCAATAGCCACTGAGAATCTGAAACTCTCAGTACAACAGTCCCTGAGGAACTGAACTTACTGACAGCTATGTAAATAACCTAGACACCCTGCATTGTTATTTGTTAAACCTGGCGACCCTAATCTTAAGCCATGTGTGTGAAGCTGGAACAGCATTGCTTCCACTCACATTCCCTGGCCAAAGGAAGCCATGTGGAAGGGTCAAAAGTAGAAGGTCAGGTACGGACATGCCGTGAGGAAGAGAGAGGGAACATTTTGAACATAATCTAACCTACCACAATTTGCCAATCTTTACAAAAAGATCAATAGAATATAAGTTAGATATTTTAAACTTTTTTTACTTAGTTTTGAAACAAAGTGTACATTATGTCAGCAGCATAAAATAATACTATAGGTTCCATAGACCATAAAGTAAAATCAGTCACAGTGCTTTTGTTCTTATGTTTTATAGAAAAGGTAACATAAATATTTCCTAATGATATATCAGTTAAATTTAAATTTTCTAAAATAATAGCATTTTTCAGTACTATGTTGAGTAAGAGTGGGGAGAGCAGACAGCCTTGTCTTGTTCCTGATCTTAAGGGAAACACTTCTTGTTTTTGCGCATTGAGTATGATGTTGGCAGTGGGTTTTTCATATATGGCCTTTATTATGTTGAGGTATGCTCCTGTTATTCCCATTTTGCTCAGTATTTTTATCATAAATTGGTGCTGGATTTTATCAAATGGTTTTTCTTCATCTATTAATATGATCATGTGATTTTTATCTTTCATTTTGTTTTGTGATGTATCACATTTATTGATTTGTGAATATTGTACCATCCTTGCATCCCTGGACTAAATCCCACTTGATCATGATGTATGATCTTTTTATTGCATTCTTGGATTTGGTTTGCCAGTATTTTGTTGAGGATTTTCACATTTATATCCTGACATAGCCCATATTAGTTTCCTTTGGCCACTATAACAAATTACCACAAACTTCAATTAAAGTTAAAACAACAGAAATTTATTCTTTCTTAGTTCTGGATGCTAGGAGTTCAGAATCAGAGATATTGGCTTGTAATTTTCTTTTTTGTTGTTGTTGTGTCTTTACCTAGTTTGGGGATTAGGATAATACTGGTCTTATAAAAGTCTGTGAGTCTTCCTTCTTCTTGAATTTTTTGGAATAATTTGTGAAGAATTGGTGTTAATTCTTCTTTGAAAGTTTGATAAAATTGACCTGTGAAGCCATCTGGTCCAGGGCTTTTGTGTGTTGTTAGTTTTTTTATTACTGTTTCAATTGCACTAGTTGTTATTGGTCTATTCAGGTTTTGTATTTCTTCCTGGTTCAGTTTTGGAAAATTGCATGTTTCTAGAAATTTATGCATTTTGTCCAGGTTGTCAAATTTCTTGGCATATAGTTGTTCACAGTAATTTCGTACAGTCCTTTGTATTTCTGTGGTATCAGTTGTTACTTCTGCTTTTTCATTTCTGATTTTATTTATTTAGACCTTCTCTTTTTTTTCTTGATGAGGCTGGTTAACAGTTTATACATCAAATTAAAAAGCTTCTGCACAGCTAAAGAAGCCATCAGCAAAATGAAAATGGAACAAACCGTAGGGGAAATCCTATTTGCCAATGATACATCAGACAAGGGTTTAATCTCCAAAAGATATAAACAACTCACATGACTCAATACCAGGAAGACAAACCATCCAAGCAACAAAAGGGCAAACATCCTGAATAAACACTGCTCCAAGGAGGACATACAGATGGCCCGTAGACATATGAAAAAATGCTTAACATCACTAGCCATCATAGAGATGCAAATTAAAACCACAATGAGATATCACCTCACACCGGTCAGAATGGCCATCATTAATATGTCAACAAATAACAAGTGCTGGCGAGGATGTGGAGAAAAGGAAACCTTACTGCACTTTTGGTGGGAATGCAGGCTGGTGCAGTCACTGTGGAGAACAGTATGGAATTTCCTCAAAAAATTAAAATGGCAACTGCCTTATGACCCAGCAATTCCACTGCTGGGAATGTACCCTAAGAATCCTGAAACACCAAGTCAAAAGAACTGTGCACCCCAATGTTTATAGTAACACTTTTACAATAGCCAAGTGTTGGAAACAGCCTAAATGTCCGTCAGTGGATGAATGGATTAAAAAAACTGTGGTTCATCTACACAATGGAATCCTACACAGCAGAAAGAAAGAAGAAGGAATTCCTACCCTTTGTGACGGTGTGGATGAAACTTGAGAGTATTATAAGTGAAATAAGCCAGGCTATGAAAGACAAATACCATATGATATCACTTATAAGAGGAATCTAATGAACAAAATAAACTAATGAACAAAACAGAACCACAGACATGGAAACAGGGAACAGATTGACAGCTGCCAGAGGAAAGAGGGTCAGGGGCAGGGACAGTAGAAAGAAGGGGAAGGGAGTAATCAAAGAACACATATGAAGGAACCATGGACATGGATAACAGTTTGGGGATGAACTGTAGGAGTGGGAAGTGGGGCAGGATGGAGGAGGGCAAAGGGGGAAAATTGAGACAACTCTGACAGTATAAACAAGAATAAAAAATAAAATAAAATAATAGTATTTTTCAATTTCTATTTCTTCAGTCATAATTTTGTGGTCATTTGTATTAAAACAATTCTGTTTATCTAAATAGTTATTTTTTTAATTATACCTGTGTATAATGCAAATTTTTATTTCATATGAGTTAAAGAATCATTTTAAAAACATCTCCAAATACCCTTATATGTTAGAAGTTTTAAAATGTAAACCTTCATATTTTTAAGTAGTTTTAGGTTCATAGAAAAATTGAGGGGAAGGTACAGAGACTCCTTAACTATCCCTTTTCCCCACATGCAAAGTCTTTCCCATTATCAACATTCCCCATCAGAGTGGTATGTCTGTCACAATGGATGAACCTATGTTGACATATTATAATCCTGAAGTTCATAGCTTACCTTATGATTCACTTTCATTGTTGTACATTCCATAGGTTTGGACAAATGTATAATGACATGTATTTCATAATGATGGTATCACACAGAGTATTTCCACTGCCCTAAAAATCCTCTGTGATCTACTTATTGTTTCCTTCCTCTTCAACCTCTGACAACCACTGATCTTTTACTCTCTCTCTACACAGCTTTGTCTTTTCCAGAATGTCATAGGGTTAGAATCATACAGTATGTAGTTTTCTCAGATTGGTTTCTTTCATTTGATAATATGCATTTAAGTTTCCTCCATATCTTTCATGACTTGATAACATATTTCTTTTACTTTTGAATGATATCCCATTGTCTGGATGTAGCACAATTCATTTATCTATTCATCTATTGAAGGACATCTTCACTGCTTCAAAGTCTGACAATTAGAAATTAAGCTGTTATAAATGTCCATATGCAGAATTCTGTGTGGACATGTTTTCACCTCCTTTGGGTAAATATCAAGAGGTATGACTGCTGGATTGTATGGTGGTAAGACTATGTTAAGTTTTGTAAGAAATCACCAAACTGTCTTCAAAGATGGCTGTACCATTTTGCATTCCCACCAATGATGAATGAGAGTTCCTGTTGCTCCATGTCCTCATTAGCATTTGGGGGTGTCAGTGTTTCAGACATTTTTGGCCATTCTAATAGGTATGTAGTGGTATCTCGTTGTTTTAATTTGCATATCCGTGATGACATATGATGTGGAGCATCTTTTCATATGCTTTTTTTCCACCTGTTTATCTTCTTTATTGAAGTATCTGTTAAAATCTTTGGCCCATTTTTTTAGTGGGTTGTTTGTTTTCTTGTTAAGTTTCAAGAGGGTTTTGTATATTTTAGGTAATAGTCATATATCAGATAGGTTTCTTGCAAATGTCTTCTCATGCTCTTAACACTGTATTTCATAGTTCAGAAGTTTTTAAGTTTAGTGAAGCCCAGTCTATCAAAGATTATTTTCATGGCTAGTGATTTTGGTGGTATATCTAAAAAGCTATTGCGATATCCAAAGTCATCTAAATCTTCTGTTATGTTCTAGGTGTTTTATAGTTTTTCAATTTACATTTAGGTCTGTGATCTATTTTAAGTTAACTTTAGTGAAGGGTGTAATGCCTGTGTCTAGATCCACATGTTTTGCTTGTAGATTTTCAATTGTCTCAGCATCTTTCATTGAAAAGACTACCTTTGCTCTATTTTATTACCTTTGCTCCCTTGTCAAAGATCAGTTGACTATATAAGTGGGTCTGTTTCTGCACTCTCTATTCTGTTCTATTGACATTTTTCTGTAGCCTTTCACCAGTACAATGCTATCTTGATTAGTGTAGTTTTATGGTAAGTCTTGAAGTCAGGTAGAGTCAGTTTAACTTTGTTCTTCTCCTTCAATATTGACTTGACAATTCTGAGTCTTTGCCTCTGTCTATAAACTTTAAGAATCAGTTTGTCGATAACTACAAGATAACTTGCTAAGATTTTGTTTGGGATTCAATTGAGTTTATATATCAAGTTGGAAAGAACTAAGAACTTTTCTTTTAAGTATGTTTTTTTATACATTATTTTGTAAAATCAAAGCCCATTCAAACATCTCTGGTAATTTTGCTCCACTAACAGAGTTACTTTACTCCAGATTGATGAATATTTCCTCGTGTGCTAGTTCAGATGCAGTTTGTGCTCAGTTCCTGCTATATGCATTATTAATGTCACCTCACAGTAGAAATCATTCAAGAGCTAACAGATCAGCCAGAACACTGGCAATGTGGGAGCATGTACTGTGGGAGGTACATGGCCTTTTGAATGTCTTTTATAATCCATTCACTTATTTATTCATTATTTAGTCTACAAGTCTTTCTTAAGTGTCTGTAACATAATAGAAATTATGTTAGATGCTGAGAATGAAGAATAAAGACACTAACATTTTAAAATAATATGGTGGCTTTTTTCCTGAATACAACATAATGCATCACTTTGCACACATTGTTTCATGTAATCACCACTGCAAGCCAGAAAAACTGGGAGTTTTATTACTCATTATACTAGTCAAGAAACTGAGAGTCATGAGGCTGGACTTTCCAATGATTATAAAGTTAACAATTCACGGAAACAGAATTTAAACCCAAATCTCCCCCACCCCTCTAGAAACCATGCTCTTTAGTCTCACTAGCTAGTGGGAAGCATCGGTGAACGCAGAAGACAGCATTGTGCGAGGATCAAGAGCTTGTGCTCTGAAGTCAAATAAACCCAGGTTCCATTTGTGACTGACATAGGCTGCACAATTCCAGGCCAGTTACTGAAAGTTCCAACATTCAGTTTATTCACAAGGGAGAGAAACAATGTAGCACAGATTTTACAGGCTTCCTAACTAGCACCATGCCTGGAATGCAGTGTGTACAGCCCAGTAAGCGCTCAGTACATCCATGTAGGATAAGTGTGATTAAACATATTAAACTCTTTGCACACTCTTCCCAGCACATGATCAATATTTAATAAAAGTCACGTTCCCCAAACTTCCCTGCCTACTAGAGCTCTGTTTTCTGGTGAGTTCCTGATTCTTTTTCAAATGTAGTTTCTCTTTATTTTATATACTCCTTCAGTTTGTAATAAAGGCTACTTTCCATATAGTAGTAGTTAGGACTCATTAATTTATCCAAATCAACAAAAAAACAGTGAACTTCTGCTTTACTGAAACACATGATTAACTGTGATATACAGGAAACATTGTTATCACTGATTTCGTTATATCACATTTAATCCACATAGCAATTTCAGGAGGAATGGGTTTTGACAAGAAATATTGGGTTGGCTTTAGTCTCTGATGCCTCACCATAATCATCAAACTCAGTGATACTGTACAGACCCCTACATTTTATAAAATACCTGAATCTAGCTGTATATACACAAGAAAGGTCAAGATACAAAAGAATAGTTGCTCTAGATCAATTTTTTATACTTGCATAAGCATTCTGAATCACCATAGCTGTAATGTAAGAGTCTGTACTAATTGTTAGGTACCTCTCCAAGTCTCAAAGACTGATCTGTTTTAGATTAATTTTGCCTAATAATCTGTTTCATCTAACTACTGCTTTATTCCACCTAGAGACCAGGTTCACTATGGAAAGTGCTTAGCACAGGGGCTAGTATAGTACACAACACACAGGCAAATGAAGATGTCTCTAGGCAATTTAATACATAACTATGGATCTCAGAAGCCAAGTTGGAGCTATAGAGGTGGAGATTTGATAGTAACCAATATATAAATGGGGGCTGTAATAGTGCCAACAATAAAAATAAAGAAAAAAATTAAAAGATAAATATAAAAATGCCCTCAAATTTGAAAAAGAGGTAGTTCATTTTGAAGGACATAATGTTCAGTTCATTTGAAGATGCCACTGAAACGAAAGCTTCATTACTAGTTATAACCGTAACATTGAGTAGAGTCAATCATGTTTTAGGTCCCAGGCTCCCTAACTGGAAAGCAAGTGAGGGCTTCAGCACCCTAGAATGACAAGACCATGTTTCCAGGGTGACAAGCTTGTCTGTTCAGTGGTGTGCCCATGCTGATTTCAAACTAAATAATCACGCTATTGGTGAGTTCCATGATGCTTTTATCACAGCAGGATAAATTCCCCTTGTCAAAATTGGCACCAATTATGCAAATGAAATTTGAAGGGTTCATTAGCTAAATGGTAATTGGAGTAACTTGCATTAAAGAAATGATATCCAAAATTTCTATAAAATATCACTCCATTTTTACAATAACTTTTAAAAGGCTTCTCATTGACTGATAAATAAATGAAGATTTTAGAATTATTTTATAGATATGTAATGAATTCATACCTGATATTCTGTTAATGATGCATTTTAATATTTGTTCCTTTGCTGGCCATTTTTCACTCTGCTTATAGTACTAACAGAAAAGATACTAGGCATCATTTAAAGGTACAGCATTGTGTAATCAATTAAAGGAATGTAAAAACCAACAAACTTCTACTGGAAGAAAATGCAAAGCTTCGTAAGCATCCCAAGTAGAGCCCCTCATATATATGACAGCAGTAACATCTGTCACTGGCCTCATTCATTCAATGAGTTTGAAAGTGTTTCCTCTTTTTTCTATTTTCCAGAAAAGTGTATATTATATTGATATATTTTTTCCTTAAATATTTGTCAGAATTTACCAGTGAAATCATCTGGGCTGGAGCTTTATTTGTGGGAAATTTTAATTTTAAATAAGCATAAAGTTGATTCTGGCTTTTCTTTTTTTAACCAAATATAGTAATCTCTCTCAAACCAGAGCATTTAAATCATTTACATTCAGTGTGATTATTAACATAGTTAAGTTTAACATCTTGTTATTTGTGTTCTGTTTGTCCCATCTCAACTTCCTCCTTTTTCTCTGTCTTCTTTTAGAGTCACTGAATGATTTTTATGGTTCCCTTTATTTCTCATCATTTTATTAGCAATAACATTTTTATGTTAGTAGTTATATTATAGTTTATAGATCTGTCCTTAACTTATTACAATATATCACTAAGTGATATATTACTTCATGCACAGTATAACAATCTAAGAACAGTATACTTTTTTCTCCCTCCTTCTCACTTTAATGCTATTATTGCCATATATTTAACTTAAAACTATGTAATAAAACCCACAATGCAATGTTATTACATTTGTTTCAACAGTTAATATATCTTAAAGAGACTCAATAGTCATATATTTACCTGCATAGTTACTATTTCCAGTACTCTTCAGTTGTGTAGGTCCAGATTTCCATCTTGTACCATTTCTTTTCTCCTTAAAGGACCTCCTTTAATATTTCTTATAGTGTAATAAACTGGTAATAAATTCTTTCACCTTCCATATGTCTGAAAGTGATTTTATCTTACCTGCACTTTTTAATTATATTTTTGTTGGGTATAGAATTCTAGATAGGTGTTTTTTCTTTCCATACTTTCAAGGTGCTGCCATATTTTCTTCAATTTTTATCACAAGTTTTGAGGGATTTGATCATGATGTGCCTTGGTTTAGTTTTCCTTTTGGGGATTTGTTGAGCTTGGATCTGTAGCCTCACCTCCCTACCCTCCACTTTAGGAACTCTGATTGTGTATATTGGCCTGCCTGAAGTTGTCCCAACAGCTCACTCATGTCCTTTGCATTTATTTTCTCATACTTCATGACTTTGGCCTTTATTATATCTTCCACTTTTATATCTTCCTTTGTCAAGTCATGTTGGGTTTCTTGAACTCACTACTCATCTTCTCAACTTAGAGAGTCAGCTGGTTTCTACCTGAATTCCCCCTTTTTGAGCTGCAACCTGGAGACTTGGCACTGAGCTTTGGCAATCATAGGGCTCATCTCATCTGTTTCTTGTCTTTCAGGGTCTTCTTTTGTCTCCTAGTTCCAGTGTCTTAAAAATAATTGTTCCATATATTTGTCTGTCTTCTTTTTTGTCTTTTTCTGAACTGTTTCAGCTTTGATGGTAAATCTAGATCCTGTTACTCAATGATATTCATTTTTAATTTAGATGTGAAGATACTATTCAAATTCAAATTTTTTAATCCAAAAAGTTCATGTTCTTTATCATTATATTATAGTACAGTGATTTTCAAACTTTTTAATCTCATGCACATACAAACTAATTACTAAATTCTGCAGCACATCAAAAAATATATTTTTGGCCAATCTGACCAAAAATAGACATAATTTCGATTCATTCATACCAGATGGCTATTGTTGTGTTGGTTGTTGTAATTTTTTTTATTTGACAGTCTAACAGAAAAGAGGTCAGTGCCCCTGACTAAATAGTCAGGTATTGCATGTTTTAAAAATACTCATGGCACAGCAGTTGAAAATTGCTGCTATAGTACATTATTAATAATGTCGCATTGTCTTTAGAGGGAGACATCACTTCTTCTCTTACAGAGAATTACAAAGTACATACAAAAGGTACTAAGAAGGTAGATGGAAAGCTAGCATCTCACTGAAGGAACAGAGAAAGCTGTCAGCTGTGAAGAGAGGTGGGGAAAAGATAAGTGATGTAAGGCTTAAGCTTGAATCTGTCTCTGAGAACAGGAGCCAGAAATCCAATGAGGGATGAACGAGAGGGTTGCCAAGCAAATACCCACAGCCAAGTTATGGTTGGACAGCACAGACCTCTAATAAGCCAAGTTTGATGGCTCCAGCAAATACTGTAGCCAAGAAGCAGGAACAAAGCAGAGAAATCAAAATGTGACGATAACATAGAACTTGGTTCTGAATTGGTCAGGGCAAGGGAGAATGTCAGCAATTGAAGTAATGGGATTCAGGTAGCTGGGTTTACAAAAAAAGATACTGTTTGACTATTAGTAGCCACATTTAATCATTAAAGAAAACAACATTTTAAAATTTGAATGGAAAACAATTTTATTGCATGAGAAAAAGGAGAGCTAGAGGTGATAGGTAAGAATACCAGTATTTTGATTTCCAACAGTACAGAGTGAACTCAGGTAAAGTACTTTATTCTGCTATTTGTGACATATGATTGATATCACATGGCAATAAAGGTTAACAGAGGCAGAGGGTAATTGACTATGAGATCAAGTGTCTGAAAGATCAAGTGCATTCACAGGAATGATATTTTTGAGCCAGATGCTGTAGAATCCAGGCAGAGTAACACTAACAGAAGGGAGCTGCACAACATAATCCTGGTGCTGAAGAGCTGAGGGAAGATGGTGGGAGAGTGAGGAGCCTGGCTCCAGGCCAAAATCTTGTATGTGGTCTGTCTGGCCCGACAATAGGTGACTATAAAGCTTTGCCTCGCAGGTCTCATGGGTAGAAGCTGCCCTCTCCACACCAGACTTGATGCCCAGCCAATGCATTGCAGTTTTCTGGAGGAGGGTGTAGCCAAGGATTGAAGCTCTGCCCCCCTCATTAGTGGGCTAGCCAGCCATGCTTATATGTTATATATCTGCATTCCTAATCTGGGCACCTTCATTCAGAAGCCTCCTTATTGATGGCCTGGGTTAAGGTAACTTTCTCCACTTTAACTCAGCACATTTCCATGCTTATTCCTTACACATACATCCTACCCCACACCCACCCCAAACCCCTGTCTATAAAGGGAAGGAGATTTTTGTTCTGGGAACCCCAACAGTAAGGAGAGTCCCCCTCTGCTTAGCCCACAGGTGGCAAACACAAGGCCCGTGGGCTGAATCCCACCCTCCACCTTATTTTACCTGGCCCAGCACCTTGTTTCTAGTCGATAGCATT
The DNA here is from genome assembly GCA_028533065.1 of Trachops cirrhosus. Lineage (NCBI taxonomy): Eukaryota > Metazoa > Chordata > Mammalia > Chiroptera > Phyllostomidae > Trachops > Trachops cirrhosus. Next base: position 45,888,545 of record CM052542.1, on the reverse strand, counting down.
ACCAAGCTCTCACTTAACTGTTAAGGAGTAGTTATATTTATACACTCCTAAAATTACATTTGACCCTTTGAAAGCCACCGGGAGGCTGATGTGGACCCTGGTGAAAATGAGTTTGACACCCCTGGCCCTAGCCCCCTTCTGTGCTAATTCACCTGACCTTTTCCTGGTGCAGTTCCATGGAAAGAAATGAAATGCTGAAAAACCAGAGTCATTTTTGGTCTGCTGCTCGCTCTGTAACAAGGGAATAAAAGCTTGAATGTTACTTTCAGTTTGGCCCATTGTCCTAACAGACCACCACCCTGACATCTGGTTTTGCAACATTCAGAGCCTAAAAAAATTAACTGTTTTCAAACTAAAATGAAAGTACTTCAAGGTCCATATGTAATTCAAAATGATAAAGGTTCTGCTAGTATCAGTGAAAAAAGGTTACTTGTTTGGGTACAAAGTTTTACACATGAAGAGTTTTTTTTCTGTGAGTTTTTACAAACTGCATAAAAGGTCAGAAAACTAGTTATGTTAATCATAACATTCTTAATAATTCATATATAATGTCATAATTATATCAATTAAGTAAAAAATTGATACTGATTAAAGATATTAAAAAGATGCTGCTATTAAAACTATTCTTTGAAGATCGGAGATGTTCTAATTTTATATAATTTACAGTGTTAAATTCAGTGTATAAGCCATGGCATGCACACAATAAACATTTGCAATTTTCAACTAAATTAAACACATAAGCTATTATTTTGTTTTAAGTTTGATTTTAGTCATTCATATATCTTTCAATCATTTATGCATTTTGTATCAAATTAGTGTGTCTACTACATACCTACCAATCACTTTACCAATCCCTAAGATAAAAATATGAAAAATACATGGCTCTGGACCCCAAAGAACTACCAGTGTTCATACAATGCTAGCTAGTTCTTTTATGAAAACCATCATTCATTGTTGATAAGAGCAGTTTTAATGAGACTGTATTAAAATCCTCAGAGGAAAATAAGTAATGTCCAAACATCAAATGCAATGAAGATAGCTGATAATGAATATTGTACAAGAAAGATAAAATAATAAATAGAGCCAATCTTTAAAGGTTCTTAGAATATAACAGAAAAACAAATATTCTACTTTAGGTTTTTTAGGTTTGTACAATATTTTCTCCACTCTAAATATTTTTCTCTCAGTATTGTAGCCTTGTCTCCAAAACATTTTCTATTTGCTGTTCTAAGAATCTAAGTAAAAATTCCTTCCCTCTATTCTTTCCTTTCCTGTCTCCCCTGCCTTCCTCTTTTTCTTCCTTCTTTTTTCCCCATTATTGTATAGAATTTAAAATGTAGCTATCTGACTGAGACAGGATAAATATTAAATTTTATCTCAGTAGAGAGTATAGCAAGAAATTTTTTTAGGTAAACACTTGACCTAGAAATGCCTTTTTATGTGTGGTGCAGTGGCTTAAAATTGAGAAAAGTAAACTAAAAATATAAGCTATTTAAAAGCACATATGATATCCTCTTAGAAATGCTTAATGATTTGCTTGATTCTAATTGCAGTACAAGAATACAATCAGTGCCCAGATCTCAATCAAAAGGCAAAATTGTCTAGATTTTAAAAAATACATTACATTTTTTTCTTCTGGCATTTTGGAACTAAAAAACAAAATAATTCCAAAGACCAAAGAAAAACTGATTAAAACATTTTGAGCTTGCCATTTATATTTATGTGTTTATTCATGTATTTATTTATCATTCATATAAACAACACTTAAGAAAAAATTATTTCTATATTTTGGGGGGTGGGGGGTGGGAGGGGGAAAAATCAAAGGAAAACCTGTAGTTAAAATGAATTCTCCAGATGAAACATCCTATATTATTTGATCAGTAAACATCACAGTTGTCTTACCTCCTAGTAAAATAATACATCCTTGTTAAATACCCTTGGGTTAAAATCTAGGTTTAAATTACAGCTCTACATTCAGGGATTATAGAAACAAAATCATCCACTCCAAATAAGGAAAATTCACTCCTTCTTCCCTTCCTCCCTCCCTCCTCGTCTTTCATCTCCCTTCTTTCATGCTTTTTCACCCCCAAAATGTGAATGATTGTTACATAGCAGACACTGAGTAGGGTGCTGAGGTGATAGAAATAAACAAGACAAATCTTTTCTCTTTCGGAGATCAGTTCCAAAAGACAAGTCTAAACATCTGAAATTGGTACAATGTTGTATGTGCCATAACAGAAGTTTAATCAAAATGCTATGAGAACTCCTACTTTCATTCATCTGCCACCAGGGTTCAAGGCAAAAAAGAAGTACTCACCAGATGCCTCTGGGATCTTGACTTTTCTCGGCAGAAAATCAGATGATGTTGACAAAAACCTGCCTAAGGCAGTAAATCCAGTAGGGGGCCCCTTGCAGGTAATCCCAGTAGAAAGAGAGACAAGAGCTCTCTGCCAAATACCAATGTCTTCATTGCAGTTGTCAATCTTCTGCGTCCATCAGGAAATAAGCATAGACACTGGAGAAAAAAATGTGAGAGATTATGGGCTAAGAATCAAGGATAGAGAACAACGATCAACATCACAAAAGGAAGTCTAGTAATATATAATATAAGCATAATAATGCTTCACGTTTGCATTGCAGGTCAGAGTTTTCCTTAAGCCTCAAAGCAAGTCTATAAGCCAAACAAGGAAAATATATTTCTTTTATTCGACATTTAAGGAAATTGAGGCTCCAGCAAGTTAAATAGTTGCCAAGGTCACACAGGTTGGCTTCCTGGCTACCAGTCCAGGGATTTTTCTTCTGTTTCATATTCTAATTGCAGCATTTGTCTGGGGGATGCATGCAGTTGCTACGAGTGGAAGAACAGTGCTCCGGGTATCATGGTTTCTGAGTTTGATTCTCATTTCTGCCATCATTCTCTTTATGATAGAGACAAAATATCACTGTTTTTTCCATTATGGAGAGCAGAAAACCTCAATCAGCACATATTTATGGAGGCCTGGTTTGTTAAGTGCTGATTTTTTTTGTTGTTGTTTCCTAATTCAGAAGCACATTTATAGCCTGAAATAACACATACCTGTAGAAATAACCTGTGCCAATCAAAGTTGACTTACCTACCCTCTGTAAAGTACCCAAAGTATGATGACTATGTGATTTTATAACCAAAAAGTAAAAAAAAACTCTCCAATTTTATAATGCACACCTGTAGTGTAATGCATTGTAGAGCAAAGTTACAAAGCACATTTGTAATGAAAAATGCACTAGAGGCAGACAGAATCCTAAATTTTTCTTTTAATTTTGTTTTTTTATATCCCATTTTTGATACAGCACAGGATCCTGAGATGGTAATGATTTTTATCCCCATATAAACAGTGGTGTAAAAGAAGGCAATTGGAATAGAGGTAGACCGAAAGAAGCATTCAGAAACAGAAGTTCGCTCCATGCACAGTGATGCAGATGGTGATACTCAAGAGGAAAGGGTACGACTATCTGCTGCACACCTCCTTCAGGAACATGTGCAACAGTCCACAGATTTTTCCCATGTTGGCATATCACCTGTATTGTTAATGTTTCTTTAACTACAACCTTTCGATTTCTAGCTTAAATTAATTTATTTTAAAAGATATTCTTATCTCTTACTCTAACTAAAGAGAAAGCCCAAGATAAAAATGACAGAACAAAAATCACACTATTAAATTGTTAATGATATTGTTGCCTACCTCAAGCTCTTAGACTGATACTGCTCCCATTCATTCAAAAAATAAATAAATAGAGAGGGAGATGGAGATATTGGTCAGTACTAGAGGGCAGCTGATGATATAAGCACACGAAATTAAAACATTCACTTTGATAATAATCAGGAGGTGTGGGAGAGAGAGAAGAGCTTGTCCATGGTATGATTCATTATCACTGAGTACTATCACAATGCACTTCTATATGTAAAACTATCTCAAACCCATAGCTAATCCTTTGGGCTACACAAACTTAGTAATCTTTTTTTTTTTTTTATGTACACACGATTCTTAATACATTGTGTCAGATTAATGAAACAAGACCACCTTCTTATACCACACACAAAAATAAATTCAAAATGGATCAAATATTTAAATATTATACCTGAAACCATAAAAATCTTAGAAGAAAACATAAGCAGAAAAATCTTGCACAGTGCTCCTAGCAATTCTTCTTGATATATCTCCACAGGCAAGGGAAACAAAAGGAAAAGTAAACAGGACTACATCAAACTAAAAGGTTTTTACACAGCAAAGGAAAGCATCAATGAAATAAAAAGACAACCCACAGAATGGGAGAACATATTGCTGATTCATCTGATAAGGGGTTAATATCTAAAATTTATAAAGAACTTGCAAAACTCAACACCAAAAAACAAGCAACCCAATTAAAAAATGGGGAAAGGAACTAAATAGACATTCCTCCAAGGAGGACATACAGATGGCCAATAGACATACAAAAAGATGCTTAACATCACTAATCATCAGAGAAATGCAAATTAAAACCACAATGAGATACCATCTCACACCTGTTATAATGGCTATCATCAATAAATCCACAGACAGTAAGTGCTGGCAAAGATGTGGAGAAAGGAGAATGCTTTTGCATTGTTGGAGGAAATGCAGACTGGTGTAGCCACTGTGGAAAGCAGTATGGAGATAACTCAAAAAATTAAAAATGAATCTGCCTTTGACCCAGTGTTCCCACTGTTTGGAATATATCCAAAGGTACCCAAAATACTAGTTTGAAAGAACATAATCTATGTTCATTGCAGCATTATTTACAATTGCAAAGATATGGAAGTAGCCTAAGTGTCCAACAGTAGATGAGTGGATAAAATCACTGTGGGCCATTCACACAATGGAATACTACTTGGCCATAAAAAAGAAGAAAATGTTATCCTTTGTGACAGTATGGATGGATCTGGAGAACATCATACCAAGTGAAATAAGCCAGTCAGAGAAAAACAAATGCATATGATTTTATTCATATGTAGAATCTAATGAACATACTGAACTGACAAGGAAAATGGGGACAGACTCATAGATGGAGAGCAGGATGATAACTAATTGTGGGGGAGAGGTTTAGGGGGTGGAAAGATTGAACAAAAAGGAAAAAGGACTGACGGACATGGACAACAGTGTGGCGATTGCTGGGGGAGGTAGGGTATAAGAGGACTAAATGGTAATGGGAAAAATACAATAAAGATTAAATTTTAAAAACCATTCAAAAATTGAAAATAAAATGTATATATGTTAAATCAAACCTGGACTGATGGTTTTTTAAGTACCTTTGTCTGGCCAGATCACCTTTATAATCTTAATTGATGACATCAGACTTTTAACACAAATGAGAAAATACCAAGAATAAAGTAAATACTTGGTAATAACTTTTTATTATTATTTAAATCTGTATAGACAGAACAAGAGGGCATGTATTATAGGGATAGAGGATTCTATATATTTTGTGTTGTGCAGAGTTAAATGAGATATATGCTATTTCTATATTTCCATTAGTATGTAAGTTAAAATACTGGTTTCATGCAGACCTCAAAGAAAAACATAACTTATGTATGTTAGGCATAGTATCAGTATTATGGAAGAAACTATTGCTTCTTTATTGACTCAACTGCTTAGGAAAGCTTATCCTTATATAATTAGAATTTCCAATTTAGATTTGTTCCTAAGATGACTATGGTGCATATTTCATATCATACATTCAACTATTATTCCTGTTGACATTTTTCATATATTCTGTCCTAATTGCTTCCAGAAAGCATAATAAAGTTTTACCATATCTTAAAGATAAAGAACAATCTGTACAGGAATCAAAAGAATGTGTTCTACATATTGATACTGGTTTTCAGAGGACCTAGGGGTGGAATACAAGGAAACAGGTCTTTTGACAAAGAATGATGAACATTATTCTAATTCAGAAGCATTATAGTGACATTGAAAACTTAATAAAGACAAATGTCTAGAACCCGAAATTGAATGCATTTTAGTATATATAAAATAAAAATGTACACATTAGATCATTAGTAAGAAGAAAGTAAGGTAAGGAAACAAATTTTGGAGTGGTACATACAGGTAAATATTAGCAGATATTGCACACATATAAAAGTAATCTAGTACCTTTTAAAATAATTTAAACCATACAGGTTAGTGATGGAGTCTTAGAACAAAGCAAATACCTGTTCCTGTATACTTCATACTTTCAAATGTTTATAAAACTTAAAACTGTAGAACTAAGAAGTCATGAGATTACTTTGATAAAATTATTATAACCTAATTAGTCCAAAATTAATTACTATTTTACCTGAAATCATGCAGATGAACTAATTGATGGCCTTTCTAATCATGTTCAACACTGTGATTCCACATGGATAAAGAAGGGTAAAGAAAAAAACGGAGCAAAAAAAATCTTAAAACCTTGAGGAAACCTACATTGCTGGTGGAACTGCAAATGGTACAGCAACTTTGGAAGACAGTCTAGCAGAATCTCACAAAACTAAACATATTCTTACACACAACCCAACCTTCACACTCCTTGGAATTTTCTCAAAGGAGTTGAAAACTATGTCTAAGCAGAAACCTGCATACACATGTCTATAGTGGTGTTACTCATAATTGCCAGAACTTGGAAGCAACTGAGATGTCCTTCAATAAGTGAATAGATAAATAAACTGTACTACATTCACACAATGAAATATTGTTCATCCCTAAAAAGAAATGAGCTATCAAGCCATGAAAAGACATGCAGGAAGCTTAAATGCAATTTCTAAGTGAAAGAACCCAATCTAAGAAGGCTACATAGTGTATGATTCCAACTCCATGACTTTTGGAAAAGACAAAATGATGGAGACGGTAAACAGATCCTTCATTTCCTGAGATAGGGGGCACAGAAGATTTATAAGGCAGTAAAAAACTGTACATGATATTATAATAATGAATGTCATTATACATTTGTCCAAGCCCATAAAATATACAACATCAAGAGAAATCCTAAGATAACTATGGACTATGGTTATAATATAGCAACATAGGTTCATCTTGGTAACAAATGAACCACTCTGGTAGGTGATGTTGATAATGGGGGAGGCTGTGCAGGCATAGGGGAGAAGGTATATGGGAAATCTCTGTATTTTCCTCTCAATTTTATTGTAAACCTAAAATTGCTCTCAAAAATTAAGTCTTTGAAAAATTCTTAAGAAACCAATCATGTTCAAAGTAAAGCTATTGGCAAAGTGATACTTATTTGCAAATGTCTTATTAGATTTGCAGATTATGTTTGGCACAGTAAACTCAAACACACTTAGATGCACTCTTTTCTCAGAAAAGGGTGATAAGCTAATTTTATGAAGCTGTATCTATAGAGAAATCTTATCTTTAGTTAAGCCCTTATTTTTAAAGTTCTCAATAAATGGAAAGAAGTATTTAATGTAAAATCTTAGAGCCATAAAACTGAACAGAGGTTTTAGAGGACATTTGAAGAGCATGTCATTCAATATATCATTTACAACTCTCAGCAAAGTGATCGGTCCTACTTATTTAACAAAGTTTGCTGTGTGCTTCCCCTATGGCAGACACAGATTTCAGTGTCTGGAAACTTGTTTCTGCCTAACCAAACTATCTTACTTGGTACCATTCAATTTATTAGAAAATTATTCCTTATTTCATCATTATAGATTATGTCTTTGAAGCCATGTGGGCTAAGTGTACTTCCTCTTTCAGAAGTCATCCTCCAGGATGAAGGAAAACTTCAGCTATTTGCCAGTCATTTCACCTTTGTGCCACCTTTTCACCTGTGCTCTCAAGACAGAATTTCAATAACATCTCCTCAGAAATAATTTATAAATTAAATCTGCCAGAGATGCTACATACAATTTAGTTTAAATACAAATGCAATTTAGATTTAACGGGGGAATTGGCCCGCGTAGATACAGCAGCCAGAGCACGAGAGCAAGGTGTTGACTGTGTTTTATTGATGAGACCAGGGAACTGGGAATCCAAGTTATATTCCCCAGACTGTTACTTTTTGCTGCTATCAAGAGAAAAACATTTAACCTGCCTCAATTTACCTATCTAGAAAGAAAAACTATTTTTTTGTGTGACATGATCCTTAACTAGATTAAAAAAATAAATATTACATCATCCATAAGGGTGTTTTGTGTCAGAATGCTCAGCATCCAAGGCTGAGATAAATGAGGCAAAGCCACCTAGATGGGTTGCCAGGCAGAGGATTATGTCCTAATGGTTCAAGAATTTAGCAAAATGTTCACAGTCCATGGGTCCAAGCTAAGAAACAGAGGCCATTTCAGGAAAAAGGTGATGTGTGACCAAGTATTAATTCCCCTCCTCCCCACCAACTCACACACACAAGTCAATGAGCCCAGGGTCTCAAGGGAAACAAGTGTACAGAAAACCCAGCCACTGGAAAACCTTCAATAAGATGAATGAACAGCAAACTCTGGGAAAAGGCCAATCAGATATAGAGAGAAACAGAATAACAGTTCACCCAGGCCACCGGCCTATGTGTGTTTTCAGTTCACAATCTTTTGTCCTAAAAATTGTTGCATCCTATTTACTCAAACGATGGCAACGAAGAGGGGACTTTTCAATTATCTCACAGTCAATAGTTCGTCTTCTTGCCTGTGAGGCTGGTTTCCCTCTGGTTGGCTCTCTTGCACCAGAGAGTTTGAGTTCACCACTACCAGTATCTATTAGCAAGTTGCTGTCCCCTGACTTGGACAGGGGGCCAAAACCAAATAGGAGAGGGTTCTGCAATGCAACTGTGGGGCCAAGCTGCTTCTGAACTCAGTTTTGCTCCCACTTAACTCCTGCCCACTGGCAATCTCCTTCTTTCCCTCTTCAAATTCCTATAGCCACCCCAGGTCAGGTCAGCACCGTTCTGCCTTGAACTAGGATGGAGCTAGTAATCCACAAACTGCTTTATTCGACCCAGCTCTAGTCTAAACTGACAATGTCCTCCCTCTGCCTTCCCTGTGATTTTCTCTTGGATTTCATCAACCACTTTGCTATGCGCATGCCACAGCCCTCTTTTAATGAAAGTCCAGATCTTCTTGCTTTCCTTTAGCAAAGTCACCTTGTTGTTGGCTCAGTTCAGGGGTTAGCTATGGCATTATTGACCACAAAAGGATTGGAAAGGGATTTTGGAGATTAGCCAGCCCATATTCTCTGTCTGGTATCTGATCACACCAATGTACCTCAAGTGTCTGCTTCCAGACTTCTGCTTAGAGGCAATTGGAAAGTCCTTGTTGTCAATTATACCTTACTAATGCTGGCAAAAGAAAGAATGTCCTTGCACAGTGAACTAAAAAGAGAAAAAGGAAAATGAAACTTGTCCTTAGACAAAGAAATAACAAAATAGACCTGGGTTCATATAAGTAGAAAGGCATCTGTTTCCCTATTTTAACCCAATAATTCTTTATAATTATCTTTTAAATTTAAAAGAGTGAATCAACTCCTTCTATTTTAGTTTCTAATATATAAAGTGGGACCAATAATGCTTTATTCTGTCTATCTGGTAAAGTTGTCATGGAAACCTGATGAAAAAAATATGTGGTAGACTCCCACTTGGGCCTAAATTGAGCCCAGTGTAGGGTTAATGTGAGCACAACTTGTGAACTGATGGGGAGGCCCACTCAAAGAATCCATGTACCTAGTTTAAGTGTCCCAGGAGGTAGAAGAAGGGAGGAATATGTAGCATAAAATAGGTTTAATGAAAGCCTTCTCTCTGCTTCCATGGAGTTCATAGTACCCCTCTGGCACCTCAAGGGTCATCAAGCATAGCAGCATTCTCATGGTAAACAGGGGCACTAGCAGGTACTTTACATTTTTTAAGTAATTTGGAGAACAGAGGAAATTAACTGAAGAATCCCGTGCAATAGATGCCTTGTGATAGCAACAGCTGACACACAGTACTATAATACAAGGTCACACATCAGCTTGGGGCTCCCAGAAACTCCAAGGTGATAGGCATTGCCAGTTTATGTGCAAACGAAAGCCAGATTCCAACACGAGTAGTTTTTAATGCCACATCACCTATTTGTATCCAGGGATTAAAAGTCAAATTATGTATAGTAAAATGCCTTGCAAACTACAAAGTTCCATGCAAAAAGCAGTGTAATACTATGCTTTTATAATGACTAAACCTCTGGGTATGTCTTTTCTATTATAGATGCACAATTTTAAAAGAAAAAAAATATACAAACCTATCGGTCCCATGAAACTAATGTGCAGATCTGAATCACTATCAGAATATGGAGAAAACAAATTGTCTTACTTTTCTCCTGACCAAGCTTCTGTCTATTTTTAGATACTTACAGAAGGGCTGCTCTTGAATAGATAATTAAAGAGCTAAAGGGGGAAGTCAATGTGGGAGAAATTCTTTTTACTAACTTTTACACTACATTTATTTCCTCTGGAAAAATCAGTATCATCCTACTCAGCCAATGTTCTTTATCCAGCATCATTTCTGGGAAAGGAGTAAAGGCACAAGCATAAAACATGCTAAGGGATCCTTTCTCCCCTCTCACGCAGACTGCTTTTGTCACCTGTGCTCAACTTAATAATCCTGGAAACCACCTGTCTGAAAGATGAATTGCCTTCAAACTCCAGTATGCTGAACTTTGCCCAAAGTTAAAGCAAACATGTTTTATGCATGATCTTGAAGTCTAGATGAATGCAGGGAACAAAACTATAGAGAATGCCTTTTCCAGTTCTGCAGACTAATTATGGTCAGCTTTGGCTGCCTGAGAGAATCCCAATTCTGCCCTTAATCTAAATCTGGAGTAAAATGTTCCTAATGTGTAAGTGTGTACTTCCAGGATGGATATGGGCCCTGGGCCTTGTTCTTAATAAGTGTCCATCATTTCATCAACTTTCTCAAACAACAAACAGATTACTCAAGAAGGCCTGATACATGGGAGGCACTAAACAAACATGGGTCATTAGTTATTCAGTTTACTCAGTGGTGAGTGAGTACTCATTGTCAACCCCGTGCTCAGTGATGGGAACAAAGTGGTGGAGAAGACCAAGTCCTTCCTCTCATGGAGATGCATGCATAACAAACAGAGACTGTGTTTCAGGTAGTGTCAAATGTTATTTAAAAAGAATGAAGGTGGTTAGTGAGTATGAGGAAACATGAATCATGGAAAAATCTCAGGGCAGAGAAGCCCAGGCAGGAAGAGCAGCAGATGTAAAGATCTTGAATGGGGAATGAGCTTGGCAGACGGCAGTAACAGACAGGAGAGAGAGGAGCATGAGACAGTAAGTGCCAGGGACAAGGGGACTTCCCAAGGCTTTGTAGGCCCTGAACCAAATTTGAGCTGTATCAGCATGAGAGCAGAAGTCACTGGAAAGAAAGATTTTGTAGGACAATAATGCAACTAATTTGTGTTTGGGGAGGCTCTGACTGTACTTGTAGAGAACGGAGAGTATGGGCAGGAGCAGAAGTCAGTCCATGAGTCAGAGGACTATTAAGTGAATCAATGCAAGGGAAGTCAGTATAAGTTGTGACTAGAGGTTGTTTTTTTATTTTTTCAGTTGTTAGTTGTAGGAGACAATTCTGCATGGCGTGGGCCCAGCTCCCACTCAGAGATGCACAGGACCCACGCCCACAGACAGGTTCTCCCGTAGGGATTCAGGCCTGCAATGTGCCTAGGCCACTTTGAGTCTTGCTCTTGCTAAAAAAAACTCCCTCACCCTGAATTGAGGACATTTACTGCAAAGTAACTTCCTAAAATCCATTCTAAAACTCCCCAGTATGGAGTGTAACCAGTTCAACCACTTTTCCCTTTTCATTTGCAAATATCCCTCTTTTGTGATGTGATTAGTGGCATTGGCTCCTTGGTTTTCTGTAAAAGGTAACCACTTAAAGCAAACCTGTGCATAGTAAATGAGGACCATCATGTAATGTGCTGGGAAACCCAATAAAGGCCAGTCCCAGCAAGGGCCAAGGCTTTTGTTCTCCTTGAGAGAAAAGCCATGTTGTCCTTTTTCCTCCGCCAGACTTGGTAGTCTGTGTGAATGTTTCGTTTCATCCATAATGATGTGGACACTGTGGGCCGGTGTCTGCATCAGTTAGTATAATTGTAAGAAATATGGTCCTATGCAACTTTTTTGAGATTACTTTTTAAAGAATTCTGTTGCTAGGGATGTTGCTAAGAAGACTGAGCAAAGCCTGAAAGATAAGTGACCAGTATTTTATGCAGGCTTTATTTAAATGCCAGAGAGTGGAGCCAGGAGTAGTTTAATCTCCGAAGAACAAATGAATTAGAAAAGGTCAGAGAAAGAGCACTCTGTGTGGATGTGTGTGTTTTAACCACTCCCAGGAGAAAGATGATTGGTGGCTTGCCTCATGGGGTCTAACGAAGAAAGAATTTGTCTAGAAAAGAGATGTGACTCTTGATTCAAGAAAAGTTAGAACTGCCCTGGCTGGTGTGGCTCAGTGGATTGAGTGCCATCCTGCACACCAAAGGGTTGCTGGTTTGATTTCCAGTCAGGGCACATGCCTGGGGTCATGGGTTCAGTCCCCAGTCAGGGTGTGTGCAAGAAGAGGAAATCAATTCTCTCTTACCTCAATGTTTCTCTCCATCTCTCTCCTTCATTTCCCCTCTATCTAGAATCAATACAAGAAAAAGAAAAAAAGCCAGTAAAAACAGGCAAATTGAACTCATTTTAAGAAAAGAGCAAAGTATACTGTGCTCTTTTCTTAAAAGTAATGGAAGAGTAATGGAAGGACTGTCACATGAGAGGATTTAGTTCTTATGTCTAAGAAGATACCTAAACTTTCAAATTAGACAAAAATTCAGCAGTCAATTAAAAGCCATGAGATCTTGGGAAAGTTCCCTTAAACTTTATGGGCTTTGGTGTCCTCAACTGTAAAATAATGGGAAAAATTCATCTTGCTGGTTGTGGCTGAAGAGGTTAGCTGCCCACCAACAAATCCATTCTGTTTCTCATAGCCAGAGATCTTTGGAAGAATCTTCTCCCCTCCCCCAGCACTTCCCATGTGAACTATTCTGGCTAAGGGAATATGTTTATGCCATTGCCCAGGCAGTTTTAAAAAGAAGTTGTGCTACTTCACATGCCTTCTTTTCCCTGTTGACAGGGTCAGTGAGGAGGATGCTGCAGCCCTAAAGGATAGCAAAACCACAGGACTGAGAAAGTCTGAATTCTGGAATTGCCACAGGGAGGAAAGCAGATCACTTACCAGGATCAAGACTAGATGGTAAGACATGTGAAAATAAACTAATTTTAAGTCATTGAATTAGTAAGCCACTAAAATTTGGAAGTTGTTTATATAGCTGTTTGCATAATTAGAACGAATCCATGTTCTTATTATGAACATTGCAAATGATGCAAAGCTCACCATTTGGCTGTGCATGTTTCATAAATTAAACTACAAACAGTATTAATTTTGTTACCTTGGACAAATTACCTAAGTCCATGAATCTTAAGTCACTTAAATATAAACTATGTCTTCTCTAAATGTTTTCTTCTCCGCTCTGAACATCCCCAATTCTGTTCATTGTCCTTCAAGTGAAGAAGTTTTTATTTTTTTTTAAATTTTTTTATTTATTTATCTTCAGAGGGGAAGGGAAGGAGAGAGGGAGAGAAATATCAATGTATGGTTGCTTCCTGTGCATTCCCTGCTGGGAACTGGCCTGCAACCCAGGCATGTGCCCTAACTGGGAATCGAACCGTGATCTCTTGGTTCACAGGCCCGTGCTTAATCCACTAAACTACACCAGCCAGGGCAAGTGAAGAAGTTTTTAGATTTTTGTCTTTTCTAAATCCTCTCAGGTCGGTTAATGCCTCTCTAAAAGAGCACCACTCAGAATTAAACATATTACCATAAACAAGTCTAACAGAGCACAGTCATAACCTTGCTTGTTTTGAATACTAGATATCTATTGTCCTTAAAAATTATATAGAAACAGTTGAAACCAAGTGTCTCTTTACTTATTAAGTAGTATTGAGCTAATGAGTATACAGGAGTGTATACCTTCATTCTATAATGATGCAATTAATTCTGGGACCTGAGTTTGAATTTTGTCATATTTGTTTTAACTCATCGTTTGACTGTGGGTGTCACCAATCACATTAACCATTCCTCCCAAGTTTGTCTTATTCCATTTCTGATAAATATGGCTTCTATATCTTTTCCCAAGCCATTATCAAAATGTTGAACTAAAAAGGCCAAATCAATAACATTTTCTCTTGGAGGATGGTTTTAAATATCCCAATAAATATCCAGATTTTTAGGCATATATTTCCAAAGCAGCCATCAACCACCTTTATAGTCAGGAAGTGATTTGTATACATTGGTAAATTTCTACTTTTTATATTACTAGGTAATTTCAACCTCCTGTTCATTTATCCACAACTAATCCAATATTCAGAAGTTTTCTATTCAAGAAGCAGACAGTCAACAAACATTTGACAAAGCAGTTCTCAAAGGGGCAGTCCCACTTTCAAAGACTGTTTTAGAAATTTGAGAGTATTTTTCAGTTTTCACAATGATTAGGGGTTCCTCTTGGCATTTAGCATGTAGGGATGACCAGGAATCACTGTAACGCAATGAGCTGAACTATCCTACACATTAAAGAATTGTTTCGTGCCTGACAACTATCAACTATCCCATGGTAGATCAATGCAGATGAATAATTTCTCTCTATATAAGCCTAGATCCTAACTCTAATTTGCCTGTAAATACACACACACATGCACGCATTTGCTCTGTTTTAATTACATAGAAAGTTTCAGAAATATAATTATGTCAATCAACAAAGAAGTACCTTTTTAGTAAAGCTACCAAGATTTGTTTGCTCTTTTGGAAAAGCATGTCATAAGTCACAACAGATCTTATTAAATTAAAGTTGCCAATACAACACTTCTGTGTCATTTTGCATTTAGTTCTGGCACTCGCACTAAGTCTCAATATACCGAATCTATGCATTAGCCTATTTCAATGAACAAAGATAAATTATGTGAACAATATTCTGATGATTTTTTTCCTAAAGCCAAATGTATTTTTCATAAGTAGTGTAAATGTCTAACCACTTATGTCATCTACATACTTATGCCTTATCTTTTACATAATGGTATACATATTATTTTATTATAAATTGGTTTCTTCTTTTCTTTGTATTAGAGTTAAGCCATAACATTAATAGTTTTTTAATGTATGTAGTTGTGCTTTATTATTTAAATTTCAGGACAGTAAATGGGATATTTCAAATTATTTATTATAAAAAAAGGAGAAGTTAGGTCTGATTAAGAAGCACCAATTTTATATATATATAAAAGCATATATAAAGAATATACATTATAGATACATATACATATAATTTCTATGGCTCATTATTTGGGACTAGAAAAAGAATAAGAAATAGCTGGTTTATGGAAAAATCTAGATTAGAAATATGTGTTTTATATATATGTATATAAAATAAGCACAATAATAAACATATGAAGAAGGTACAAAAGACACACAGAAGAAAGCCCCTAATTCAGTGTTGGGGATGCAGCAGGTGCTGTCATTACCCCTTGACCCTCGCTGCTCCTGTACCTACTGAAAGGCTCTTACTGCAACCACCTGTGATTCTCTGCCTGTGGACATTCTGAGCATGTTCACCCCATGATCAGGGCAGACTGGAAGTGCCACCAACATAATGGCCCATCCCCTCCCAATCGTAGTTCTCAACCAATGAGGAAAGAGCATTGGTGCAAACAGACCCCAGCTTCCTCATCCTTCAGGCTGGGCATCTGAGGCATTTTCTATGCAGTTTCTCAAAGGTTTTAAACATGACTGAATCCCAGCTACCCACAGTGGTAATGTGTTTATTAATGCTCCCTGCACCATCTTCTTTTTCTTCCATATATCATTTCCCCACCTCTGGTCTGGTGCATCCTGGACTCACCTCTCAAACAACATACTTGAACTCTAGTTCTTGTTTTAGGGTACTTCTGGTCAAGCTCAACTTAAGACAGGTTGTAAAATTTATTTGCATCTTTGTTTTAATATCTATTCCCTACCTTCTCCCAACTTGGCTTTGTATCTCAGGAACTCTTTCCCAGGCTCCCTTACCAACTGACTTCTCATTGGTTTGGGCAACAGAAGTCAATGCTGAAAGAATGCAGGGTAGGAAGAGAGGAGAAGCCAGGTTATTTATATTTCTCTTACTCTGTGTGATGGCATTTCTAGCAGCATCTGTGCTTTCTCTGTTTTAGCTCCCAAGGAAGAGTGCCTTTGAGGCCTCAGGTCCTACCTGGCAGCCTATACCATGGTTCTAGTTCTTGTGGGACGAGTCCAGCTCCTGGTCTCTAGTAAACCACCTGTTGCTTGTTTCCTTCCAACACGGTTATCTAAAAAATTTAAACACCATTCAGTGTAAGATGGTGAGTGACAGGAAAGGAACTGGAAAAGTAGAAAGCAGCTTAGCGAAGGAGGACATCAGATACATGTTATGAAATTCATTCTGTTAAGTAAAATTTCCTGCATTCAAATACTTTTACTTTTTTCCTTCAGAAACCCCATCAAAGTGTGGAGTTACTCAACACTATGTGAATCCTATCTTCCAAATTACAAGAGTTTTTCCAAGTACTTTAGAAGCATAGCTTGTCTATTTCTTTTGGGCAAAAAAATTACTTTCCGTCCACAGAGAATTTAAATATTTCTTAGAAGATGTGACTATGATTCATACCTGTGGAACCTAAGCAGAAACAGGCAAGGAAATATGCAAGAGGGTGTCAACACAATGTGATGAGATGGACAGCAGACTGGGACGTTAATCTCATTCACATTAGGAGATGTGAATCCAGAAATCCTTTCTCCCACCTTGGGATGATGATAACATAAATAAGCAAATCGAAAAGATAAAAATTAAAACCACTGGAAATTACTTCAACATCTAGATAAATCAGCTCTCCTCAAAATGTTTCTTGATTTTTGCAACCTTAGAGAAAATTGGTGGCCAAAATTCAGATGTTTATGGGGCAGGATACTTTGAGTTACTACTCAAATAAGTAGTAAACTTAAATGAGTTACTACTTCTTACTCTTTCAATAAAAACAGAGTCTAAAGACTGCTCAAGGATTTATTGTATTGAAACAACTGAAAAATTATGAGGTAATTGTTATTATTCCTGTTTCCTTCCTTCCACCACTGAAAAGGGAAGGTACTCCACAGAATGATTGCCAAAAATCTAAACTGATAAATCACAGAATAAATACTAAAGACCAGAAGTTTCATACATGTACATAGCACCACTTTTATGTTTCCTCACGTTTTCAGAGGTCTGATGAATTTATTGCAAAGGATGAAGCTGAAGCTTAATTAGCTGAAGCTTAATTCACTTTAACCACCTCTAAAATCACTGTTATTTTATTTCCAAGCCCTTTCCATGTGACCAAATCTCAGCAGGAGTTATGGTTAGTTAGGGACTAAATCAAAGAAACTTGGACAAAACTGCATTTCATTGATATGGACATGAGGGGGGTGTGGTAAACACAGATCAGACATTTCTACAGAATATCCAAATGTTTTTGAGTCTTCATATCTCAGTGCTTACTAAGGCTCCTCAGTTACCAAAACAAACAACCAAACAAAAGTTTGTAGGATATTGGCAATTTCCCTGGCATTGCAGCAGGACATTTTCCTAGATAGGCTGTCAAAAACTAGGACATTGAACTGCATGTTTTGCCAAGCAGTTTCTCTTCTGACTTACAAAAAACAAGTGATATTCTATCCTTCCTTACAGCATTCACTCAAATGTAACTGAACTCTATGGGCTTTCAATAAAGGGATACAAAAGCAAGGCATTCAAAGAATATCTATTATTGGCCTCTATTATGGAGCCTATACTAATTAAGTCAGATTTTCTAAGAAGGAAGCAAAGATTTTAGTTTTTAATCTGACGTTGGTCTAAAGTGAGCTTGGTTCTCTTCAAGATCTTGGCATAGTTGAAATTCCATAGTGGAGTTATGGAGGAGCATGAGGAAAGGGAACTGGGTCAAAATTAAGTGTATAGTATGTAAAATTAACTCACTAAAGAAACAAGTGCAGGTCCAATTCACAATGAATCATTGTGCTTAGAGAGGTCAGCACAGTTAATTCTTAAAGAAAGCCCCTTCCAGTTGGTGCCCTATTCTCAGGCCTGTCTTCAATGTATCTCTACATTGAAGAGAAGTCTCTTCAGCAATAACTCTCAAACTTCAGTGTACAGAAGAATTTTTTGGGCAACTTGGTAAGTACAGATTCCTGGGGCTCCATAATAAGGATTGTGATCCTGGGTCAGGCCTAGGTAGCTGCACTTACAGCAAGAACACCAGGTATACAGATGCAGCTAGAGACAGCACTTTAGGGGGAAAAATGATGGGAATTAAGATGGACTCAGAATAGCTGAACTACTAGGAATGCAACCTTCCCACCTGTTTCCAAGAGTAGTCTACCATTGCCATTGTAGTGCACATGGTCAAAATTGTAGTAATTCTCAAATGGGCATATGCAGCTAAATTTCCCATAGAGCTCATAAAAGGTACACATTATAGGCTTCTCCCCTGACCCTTAGGCTACTGAACCAGAACTTCTATTATTCAGGGTCAGAGTCAAGCTTAGAGATGTGGGTATTTTAACACTCATCAACTATTTGATGCATTCCTCATAAAGAATCCCTGGAAGATAGTAAAGCCAAGAAACTGAGAAAGCATTGAAGGATGATAGACTCCTGAATGACCCTTCACTAAGATGGTGATCTGGGGTGTAGTGCATCTGCTGTAGTGCATCTACTGGATGATGAGAGTATTGGTCTAATGACTACTTGATTCCTACTCTCTCACACCAAACTTCACCATCGAAGGAGGGTGGGCATGGAGGATTGAAAGAAAGCTACATAGGGTGATTTCATATACTATTTAACTATTACTAATAATGTTATTAAAGGTCATCATCTCCATTTTGTAGCTGAGAAAAAAAGGGGAGGTTCACAGTGGTTAGGTAACCTTCCAAGATCCCACAATGGGAAATAATCATTTCTAGAAATAAGACCCAGGTATGCCTGACACTACACTATCTCAAAATGCTTTCATTTCCTGAGTTTCCATCCTCCTTCCATGCTTATTGCCGTTCTATAGTTACTCTATAGAGTATATGTAATACCCAGGAAGAAAAATGATAAAGTTCAAGTCTGGCAGAGGAATTCAATGGAAGGTACAGGGAACTAACGTCATCAACAAAAAACAAAGTGAAAAACTCTTCTAACCATTAACGTTTGGATTTGGAGAAAGCATTAGACAACATCTGTGCAAGTGTCTCTTCTGATAATCAGGTCACTTGGAAAAATACATGGTCCAGTGAATTTGGCTCTGGATTTAAGAAACTAGGGACTTGGTTTTTCTGTTATGTTCTTAATTTGGGAAAATTCTTAAAATTTTCAAATGTTTGTTTGCTCTAAAATAAAAGTCTGCTTCAAAGAGATGTTGAAATGATTGACTTAAACAATGTCACCTTCTAAAAGAGACTGGTACAGTGTAAGTCCCCAGTAAATGACAGTTACTTCTTCTCACTCTGTCAATAAGGAAAATGTGAAAATAAACTCTATTGAGTTTAAGACTATAAAAACTCAGAACCACTATTGTACTGCCTTTCTCAAAAGTCCTGGGGGTGAAAATATTTGGTCTCAAATGCCTCAAATGTATTCTCCTGCTCACATCATCCAAGGCATTTCTGGATGGAGCAAAAGACTACTTTGATTTTTTTTACATTAATGTTAAATTAACTTCCCTTTTTAATAGCTCTTTTCTTCTTTCAGTAAGTAATTATAATATTGTTTCCTAATTCTAATAACTATTTTTTGACATATTGCATTGTATGACTACCTTGCTTCATAAGAAATTTAGCGTATGCCCTGGCTGGTGTGGCTCAGTGGATTGAGCATGGGCTGCAAACCAAACAGTTGCCAGTTCAATTCCCAGTCAGGGCACATATCTGGGTTTTGGGCCAGGTCCCCAGTAGGGGCCACATGAGAGGCAACTACACACTGATGTTTCTCTCCCTCTCTTTCTCCCTCCTTTCCCTTCTCTCTAAAAATAAATGAATAAAACCTTTAAAGAAAGAAAGAAATTTAGTATATATTGTAGATCTACTTGAGGGATATTGCTAATACATGATTCCCATGTATTCTATAATTTAGAGATCGCCAAGATTCTAAAACTACAGTACAGTGGGAAAAACTCAGATAGTCAAGGGGATAGGCCATGACTTCTAAACATTAAGTTATTACCCAGGCCCATTGATTCCTGAGTAGTAGCAATTTACCACCATATTTATAACTTCTATTAAATTGAAGTCCAATAAGAGTTTCAATCAATCCAAAAATAATTTATTGATTTCCTGTGTTATATAGCTTGTATCTGACAGGCCTGGCTATAAATATTGGCAGTAGTTACTATCTTTATAATACTGAGAGAAAGCTCTAAATTTTCTTGAGTCTTAATGTTCTTACATGCAGAATACTTATATACAGACACTTTTATTAAAGTGATACTGTGAGAATAAAGTTAGATAATTCTGTGGAGTTATAGTCTAGATATTTTTATTTTTCTTATGTGATTTCAAATACGTGTACTTGGCAGATATGGTAGGGAGAGAGAGAGAGATTAGAAAAGAGAGAGAAGAAATTTTAAATATGTGGGTAATTTCTATGGACAGAATGATTGTGTTCCCCCAAATTCATACGTTGAAGCCTTAATCCCCAGTGTTATTATATTTGGAGGTGGGGTCTTTGGGAGGTAATCAGGTTTGAATGCGGTCATAGGGATAGAAACCCATAGTTTGATTGGAGCTCTCATAAGGACACTTGAGCTCTCTCTCTCTTTTCCCTCCATGTGAGAAAACATGGAGGAGAGTGCTCAGCAGAACCTGAGCATGCCCACAGCCTGATCTCAGATTTCAACATTTCCAGAACTTGAAGAACTAAATGTTTGTTGCTCAAGCCACCTAGACTACAATATTCTTGTTATAGCAGCTTGAATTAACTGATAGTACCTGACATCAACTCAAAGAATAAGTGTCCTAGCACAAATCCCAAGAATCCATTTCTTGGCTGAACTCAGTTTCCACTTGCTTTATGGATTTTAAGCATCTCACTATACAGGCTGTTATTCTACTGCCAAATGAAGCATATATTTTTTTCTAACATAACCCTTAAATGAAAGTCAGTCACCTCATCACTTGCCCAAAGAAATAGCAATCTGCTCCCATGATAAAGCACAATAATAAAAAAAACTTGCTATATCAGTACTACTATGAGATTTTATGACTATATATCATGTAATAACATGAGGGTTTTTTTAACCTCTCCTGGACAATCAGGTAGAACTCATGTTGTTAGAAACAGAAAAACCAACTCAAAATCCTAACAAGATTATCTAATGGTTCCTTGTCCTAGGTTAGGGATGACTCAGGACTTAATGTTCCCAAGGCACAGGCCTCTCTCACCATGTCATAGCTCTGCATTTTCAGCATTGTGTGGGTTCAGATGAAAAGCCTTTCTTCTTGGCCATCTCCAAAAGGCTCTTGAGCTATGGAAAAAGGAATTTTACCTTTTTTACAGCTCAAACCAAAGCCCAGGAATTATGTCTTGATTGTTTTAGCTTGTGTCATGTGACATCCTTGAATCAATAAATGTAACCAGGGAGATGAAATTCTTGATTAATTAATTCAATCAGGGCCCACTCTGGAGTTTTGATGAGAGTATCCCATCTAAATTGCATAAAGCTAAGAAACAAGGGTTGTGTTAGAAAGACAACTCGAAGCTGGGGGAAAAAAACTAACAAATAATTACCATATGTGCTGACTTTAGAATCTAATCCTCATATAAAAAGTGATGCCACAGAAACCATATAAACATATCTCACCTCGCATTGGGCACACACATGTTAATGTCTTGACTGCTCCCTTGTGTTTGCTGTAATTGGATTTCTTATCTCATGTTAGGCCCAGAAGAGAATACCAGAAAAAAATGTATAAGAAAACAATCTGCCCTCAAGAATTGGACTCCATAAAAGAAACAGAACAATTTGCAAGAATATAAAATTATGTGCTAAATTGAGTAGTGCAGATACTGAAGCATTTTAAACTTTTGGCTTTGTCATACATTATGAATAAAATATTCTATCTCACTGTCTTACATTTTAAGGGAATGTTTTAAAAAGATGGTGGGTTTCACAGTAGATTGAGATTATAAAATAGCACACATTTTAGAGATAAGCAGACCTGAAGCTGAGGTACTCATTTAGCCTTCCTGAGATTATTATAGTAGAGGTTATAAATATCTACTCATGAAGTATTGAGTAGATTAAATGAGGAGATACACCTAGAACACTGTCAAGCACAAAACAAATAATAAATAACCATTATTGTTACTACCATAATTTGTGCCTAGCAGTCTGATTTGGCAGTCTCTTCCACAGAGGCAGCAAGGATCGCATAAATATAATAGTTTGACATTTTGTGATGAACTGGAGTTTTGGTACACATGAACACACACCTACGTCTCTGCAGAGTTGGCTGCAGACCCAGTAGCTCATGAGTCAAGATGCTGGAAGTTGCAGTCTGTAAAGTCAACACTCACGTACAGCAAGGAACAATGCCCACCCTATGGCTTTCTGCTGCACCCTGCCCCTGTCCATGCACATAATTTGTGGGAGTAGGTAGAATCAACCCCTTAATGAAGTGTGACTCATTTTCTTCCCAATATATGAATCAAAAGAGAACAGAACATGACCAGACCCCCAGGCATTAGCTGGATAATGCCATTCTTTCAAGAAGTTCAAGAATACACATTAAACATTCAAGTGGATTTTAGAGAAGGAATTCTATTTGATGGAACCACTCTGCCTCTTTCAGAAACTGTCACAGGAGTTGCTTATTATGGAAATTTACAAGAAGTTTTAGCACTGAAGCAAAACAAGTGGATAAAATGGGAAGAACCAGATAACACCTACAAGTCTCTTTCCTTTTGAGGGGTCCTCAACTCAGCTATTAAAAATGTGGTTTGCTCTCTCAGCTTTTTGTGTCTGGATGTGATTTCTGTCTTTGCTAGCAAGCCAGAAACAGCCTCTTCTCTTCAATATGTGCATGTGTTTATGGGGGTGGAGAAACAGGAGACGTGAAAAACAAATGGAGGAAGATGGGGGCGAGACAGCTCCTACTATTCCCCAGGTTTGCAAGGGCCCACAAGGCTCACTCACGCCCAAGACACCCATGCTGGTCAACCCATTCTTCTCTCCGCCCCACTTGTGAGTGATGACCAGAATCTCCACCTTTCTCCACAGGCGAGTTGGACGATCCTGTGGGCTAGAATGAGCAGACAGTCACTGCTCCAGTGTGCAGTATCTACTCCAAGTTCTTTTGTGCCTGTTACCAACAAAACAGCTCTTGATATTTTATTAAATTATTCACTGAGGGAGGAGAAGTATCATCAAGCAAACACATAGGATCTTGACAAATTTCTTTCTCCATTGCCTGCCAGTGCTGAAAGTGTTTATATTTTTTTAATAAGTGAAAATGTTCATTTTCATCTTCCTCTAAGTATTTTCTTCCTCATCTCCCTTCTGTTTTAAGTTGTATTTCTTATTCTAGAATTAGGTATTATTCATGGAAACAGTATTTATAAAGGTGAGTTTCACTCAAGTTAATCAGAGCTCTCTTACCCAGAGATGGCTAGGCGAGTCTATGGGTGTCCTTAGGAGAGGAGGCAAGAACTTACTCCATGACTTAAGAAGAGATGATCCTGAGATAACTTACTCCCTATTACTGATGTTGGTATCAGCTGCTAATTTACAATTAGATTCCACTTCAAGTTTTCACCCTTGTGGTAGAAAATGGGACTGGGCAGCTGAGAGCTATTTGAATGATTCAACTAACAGCCACCAAACTGTGCTAGGTGGTTACCAAGCAACAGCCTCAAAAGCTTCCCGGCAGTTCTCTTTAGGATCTCTCTCCTCTTTCCAGTCAACCTTTCTTTGCTTAGCTTATGCTTTCTGCCTGTAATAACTTTCTCTTTCTGCTCTTGATGAATTTTTATTCACTCTTAATGACTTTCCAAGTGCTATCTCCTCTCCAACGCCCTTCACTGCTCTGTCACTCTCCATGAGAGACAGAGGATGGTAGAAATTAATCTAACTGGCTTGAATCGTGTTCTTGAGCCACACGAGCACACGAGTCAGAGGTCTCTCACCTCTCTCTGCTTTGATTTAAAGGTCCACCATTTTCTCCACTCAAATGACATCAAGATTATGGTACCAACATGGAAAAAAATATGGGTATTTAGGGGAATGGGATCTATTTCATAACAGAAGAAACATATTTAGAAAAGAAGGCAATATAAAATCTTTCCCCCTTCACACTTCTCAAGCATGTATTCTACTCCCAGGGACAGGTTTCATCCTAACTAGCATTATAAAGAAAATGTATCTCAGCTTAAGGAATTTTGCAAAGAGATACATGACTAAAAATAAACCAATCAATGAAACTAATGGAAAGTTAGGTTTTGTCTATATCATACCACTTCTAATAAAAATATTTCCATTTGAGTTTCACTTTGTACCTCATCAGGGAGTTTCAATACACACCTGCTCATTTTTAGTGGGCATAGCAAGATCTCTGGTATCCAAAGAACTAGGTTTCAGATTTTGTCCTACTTCTGCTATTACTCACTACAAAGCTTCCCCAAGCTATTTGAGTATGTTAAGCTTTCTTTATAAGTAAAATGGGAATATAAATACTAGTTAACATGTATTAAGCATTACTATATAGGAAGCATTGTGCTATAAGCTATATATAGGCTATTGCATTTAATACTTGTAAATGTCATTAGGTTAGCACCAGTTCACAGATAAAGAGGATAATAATAATTGTATTTATCAAGAGCATCTATTGAAGGGATATTTGTACTTGAGGTAGATACTATTATGCTCTACTAATAAATTAGGTGCCTCAGGCACTCAAGAGGATAATAGTCTGCCAGTGCATGTAGGTTATCACTGCAGAGCTGGATTCCAACACTGCTCTTTCTCCAAAGCTTGTGCTCTTGTTTTAATTATTATCATTTTCCCTCTTTATTGAATTTATTGGGATGACATGGGTTAACAAAATTACACAGGTTCAGGTGCACAATTCCACAGCACATCACCTTCATATTGTATTATGTGTTCACCACCCCATGTCAAGTCTCTGTTTCTCAACATTTATCCCCCCTTCACCTTCTTCCACCTCCCTCTACCTGCCTCCTCCAGCAATCATCATACTGTTTTCCATGTCCATGATTCTTTCTATTTCCTTCCTTTCTTCCTTTCTTCCTTTCTTCCTTCCTTCCTTCCTTTCCTTTTTTCTCCCTTTTGCTTAATCCCTCCAACCAACCCCCCAATCTGCTCCTCAGCTTGTGCCCTTAACCAGAATGTCCCCACCATCCTAAAAATACTTACAGCTGAGCTGCTTCATGTGCTTGATGGGAGGAACCAATGTGACTGTAAAAGTGAAGAAGTTTGGATACTGTGTATCAGGGATATAGAAATGTATGGTGTCTGTGACAGCAATGTCCCTCTATCCACTGATGACATTGGTAATTGCAGGGTCAGGAGACTACGGTCTTATAAGGGACCAGATCATGCCACCTTCTTATGTAAATAAAGTTGCATTGGAACACGGCCATTCCCATTTGTTTATGCATTGTCTTGGCTGCTTTGGGGCTGCAATGGCAGAGTTGAGTCTTGGCAACAGAGATCAGAGTGCCTGCAAAGTCTTAAATATTTTCTCTCTGGCCCCATACAGACAAAAATTGCCAGCCCCTGGATTAGAGCATAACAATGTTCTACTAACCAATACTAACTTTCAGAGTCATTATCAACAAGCTGTTTCTAGCGTTTACTACCAGATCATTGAAATTTAACAAAGAAATACACTGACTAGGTATTTCTGTGATCTAAAAATATTAATTATCATTACTACTAAATTGGATAGAGAAACTAAATCAATGGACTCAGCTAAAGTCACAGGAATACCTAGTCACATTTGGGAACTCAGGTTTCTTTTTGCCTATACTTCTTTTTCTTCAACTTGGGGAGGAAAGCTCTCTTCTCTAACCATGAGAATCACTAAATTAAAGACTATTTCTGACCCTGTGGTGGAGAGTATGGAGGATATTGTGTAAACCACATTCTCATTCCATTATTTCTGGAGATCCTTTCTGTAGTGGCCCCTGCAGACTTCGATATCATACTATGACTAATTCTGCCACAGAAACGAACCAAGTCTGATTCACCATACACCTAAATATAGAAGGAAAAATGCAGATGAGAAAAAGCCATCTGAAAACTTTCGGGAGAGAACAGTATGTAGAGAATGAGGAAGGTGAGATGGGGTATGTGGCCCATTCTGGTCTATTCAGAAATTCTATTTAAAGTCAATGTTAAATCTCTTTATCTTGTTCCTAAATGCCAGGCCCAAAATGACCACAGCACGGCTATTTTAACCTTGTGAGGGACGGTTTTTAAAGTGCACATCTTCAGCCACATACAGCATGCTGGAGAGCAGTGAGGTAGCATATGTAGAACAATGCCCAGTAGTTTATCCGAAAGAAATATTGTGCATGCAGATTTTCAAGACACCCACACCTTGGAGATAATGCCAGTGAGTTAATCAAATACTTTTCTGCCTGCACAACTGTGATACCTAAAGCTGCTAGGAACATCATTTTTAGACATCCGTGGGAGGGATTATTTTTTGTAATTCTGCCTTTCTTTAACTCCCACCACATGTCTAGGTTAGCCTTCCACAGACATGCACTGCCACCTTTTCAGAGCATTTTTTCTTCTTTTATTTTGACCTTGGACTAAATAGCCCTCCTACAGCTGATGGCAGTAAATGCTCACATGGTGAGCATGATTTCCTGGCACGGCACGACCTGACCTGCATGCAGGTCCTGTTGGTTGCCCTGGAATGGAGCCCATCACTCCCTTTCCCCCAAACCTGTTCTTGTTCCAGCCTCCCAGGCAGTCAGTCCCCTCAAACATCCAAATAAACAAGGGGTCAGTCTATTCTGACACCTTTTATTGAATATCTAATATAAGCCCACTCCTAGGAGAATGGCGGGCAACAAGACATAAAGCTAGCATTCAGAAAGACAACATTCTGATGGGTGAGCAAGATATATTAACAGTACATGCAAAAGAGTGAACTAAGTGCTATGACAGGAGTAAACACAAAAGAAGATTGAATCACATGAAGTGGAAAAAGAATAGCAAGGAAGACTTCCAAGAAGATATAGTTAAGCTGAAGTATCAAACATAATGAGTTTTAGCCAAGAAAATATAGTGGAGAGAAAACTGGTCCAGCCACAAGAAATGGAATGTACAAAGACCTGGAGGAGAGAGAAAGCACTTAGAAACTGTAGCAAGGTAGCAAGGATTAGTTGGATAATTAGGCATATAAACTTGGTGGTCAGAAAGATCTAAAGAATCAATTCCATGACTTTTGGCAAGTTACTTAACCTTTCTGTGCCTCAGTTTTCTCATCTGTAAAATGGAGGTGATAGCAATACCTTCTACACAGAATTGTGAGGATTAAACAGATATAATGCAAGTGGCACATAATAAGCACTGAAAAACTGGCAGCTATTATAACATTAATATTGTATTATTTTAGTATGATTCATTATTTATGTTATTTATATAATCATTGCTACTATTGTTTTTAATATTAAAATGTTATTTTTATTATTAAGCCCAAATTTAAGTCTCAACCGAAAAAACCTGAGAATAATACCTATCTTCTGATTTTTTACAAAGATTAAATAAAATAATGCCTGGCTTTAAGTAAAATAATATATAATAATGATGGAGAGCTCTGTTAGGAATGTTTTCACCTGTAAATAAAAGAACACCTTGCAGAGTCAATATAAAAACAATAAAAAAATAGATAATAGGTCATGTTTTCCTCAAATAAAAAGAAACCTGGTTATAGGTTCCTGCTGGCGTTAGTTAACTGGGTTGATGGTGTTTGGGCAATTTTCTTGAAATTTCTATTTGCTCATTGCTTCTGCCACTAATGGTGGCTTTCACTCCTGACATTAGATCCGTGTTTAATGAAATAAAAATGGGGAAGAGGTAATGTCAGGGAGATGTGTTCCTTTTGAATAGACAAGTGAAACCCTTCCCAGAGATTTCCAGGAGACTTGCACCTACAACAAATTGACCAGAACTGCACTGTGTGGCTACCTCTGGTTCAAGGGAATCTGGAAAGTGAGCATTTATCTGTACATATTACCACTCACCTCAGTGGGGGCTTTGTCAGCAAGAACAGGGAGTTGGATATTAAGTAGACAATCAATAATTTCTACCCTAGTATTATTTATTTACTCTTCTACATGCCAAGCTCTGCATCAGGTGCTTTATATAAATTATTTCATTTACTACCCATGTGTAATACAATGATGTGTTTATTAGTAGTAATAATCTTGTGGTCGTTTAGTGGCTAAGGAGATAGAAGCATAGAAAAAAGTAATGTGGACACTATCACACAGCTTCTAGGTAGTGATGGTGAATGTCAAAGCCACACAGCTTGACTCCAGGGCACTGAGGAAAAAAATATAACTCACAGTACCTCTCAAAAATGTATTTGTAACTACAAGCTTTATTGCGGTTGGAATATATACATTTTCCCCTCCCACTGAACTTCCATCACACAACTCTGGCCCTCAGAGTTTTACAAGTACCTGTCTTGAATACTCTGCCCATCTCCCATATCCTCTCTTCCAGCACCACTCCCTGCCTCAGCTGTGCCCCTTGGTTAGGGATCAGACCCTACACTTCTTTAGGCTCACCTCTTCATTAATGCTTTCCTCTGAGCAACACAGAGAATGCTGCTAATCAAGTAAGCAACCAGAGTTTGTCTTTAAATTCAAAAGGCCTGAAGTCTCAAAATGGTTGTAGTACCGGAGGGAGAAGGGACAATAGGCTGAGGATTCCTGGCTGGAGACAGACTTAACAAAACCATCTCTTCTCAGCTAGAGTAATATCTTCGACTCTCCTTTCTTGTTCCACTCCTCAATACTCTTTCATTGTTAATTTGATAGTCTAGAATCAGAAAACTTCTGTTTTCAGGTTAGGAATGGCATGATAGAAATACATAGCATCAATGTCTTGGTGTGAGACCCATGAGGCCAGGAATAATTTTTTAAATTAAATATTAGTAATTTAAGCTCTATTACAATATATAATACCAAATCATGAAAGCAAGTGTGTTCCTGGGCCTAATACAGATGCAGCAGTGGGTCCACATCAAATAGAAATAAGTGAATAAATCCCTATGCCTTTGTTTTTCATTAGACTTGACCTGCAAGGGAATGATTTGAACTCATTGTCATGTAGTTGATGTTATTTGTTTGCCAAAAGTTACTTTTTTTTAAAGCCTGTTTCTGCAGAGGTCCATTGAGCTTTGCCCCCTTTGCATTGGATCCTGAGGTCAAGCAATTAATACCAGTTCCAGGGTTAATAATTGTCCTGAGGACCCACCAGTCCAGACAACTCCTTCAGTGAGGATCTCCAGGAAGAATCTGCTCTAGGACAGTAACTTCACAAACAAGTGAGATTTTTCAGGGTAGGAAAGAGATGGTAATGGGCAGAGAATAAATGACACAGCTGTGTATTGTCATTAAAAACACAGGAATTGGAGATGCATGGGTTTGAATCCTAACACATTTGCAATACCTGGGTGAATTGGGCAAATTCCTTAATGTCTCAGAGTCTCATTGTCTTCATCTGTAAAACTGGGAAGACAAACTACTAATATCTGACAGAATGAACGTTACGTTTATGGATGTAGTAGCTGGTACACAGTTAGGCATTCAGCAAATGGCAGTCTTTTACTTGGGAGACACAAGGCAGAAGCATGAATACAGCGTATGGCGCCGCACAGGTATCTGATCCCAGGGGAACCAGGAGACCCATGGGAAGTCTCTTCTTACTGGAAATGCTTCCTCCAAGCTTATTTGATCTATGTCTTGCCCTGCTCTCTCCTTAGCTAGAATACTATTCTGAAATGTGTACACACTGGCTCCTTGTTCTCCTACCCAAAGCCACCAGTTGGAGCCCATTCACTGATTAGCTCTGGGAAACTTTTGGTTATAGGTAGAAGTTATGATAATTCCAGCCATCAGTTCTTTGCATCATTGGTGAGATGGATCAGAGGGATCAGCTGAACATTTCCACCACAACTAATCAGACCAGTATATCAGCCTGAGATATCTGAAAAATCCAGAGCCCTCTGGGTCTGCCCATAAGAAAGCAGAAGGCTTTCCACTGTCATCAGCAACTTCTGCATGAACAGCCTTACCTGCTAGCAACACAGAAGGAAGGGATTAACTATACACTGCTACCGGATGACTGGAGCCCCCAAGCCTAGTGTGCCAGAGCTGAATGGAACAAGCTGAGACTATTAAAGGGATAAAAGGATAACTCAAATTTTACAGCTGAGCAGAATGTTTTTCAGCCTAATGATTTTTGTTTTAAATAATCTGTGTTGGTCATTTGAATCATTTTCTCTGTGATGATCTCGGCCTCCAGCTATTTCAATGCAATTTGGTACGGTTTATCTGAACTTTCCTCATTAGAGGTTACATCTGCATGCAAACTTTCTTTTTTTCTTTCTTTATCAAGTCACTGCTACATGGCTCAAGTATGTAAGATCTGTGTATTCCATTAGGATTAAAAGCCCACAGCTGGCGTTCAATAAAGATATTTTAAACCCAAAGTAGTTAACCCAGTCACCCTCAGCTGGCCTTGCACCAGAGAGAAGAGGGGAGCAGGGGAGGCAGAATTCCATTTCTGTAAGAGGGACAGTATATGCACATGGGAAGCTGTGGTTCTGACTAGGAC
Source organism: Trachops cirrhosus (assembly GCA_028533065.1). NCBI lineage: Eukaryota > Metazoa > Chordata > Mammalia > Chiroptera > Phyllostomidae > Trachops > Trachops cirrhosus. Next base: position 45,857,571 of record CM052542.1, on the reverse strand, counting down.
GGAAGCCTAGTCAGATTTTCTAATATCTACTGGATATTAGAAAGCATCTTTGAAATGAAAACTGATTTTATTTGTTTTACATAGTAATGGATTCAGAGAAGTTTTCAAAACAAAAAAAAAGCTGATTCTCAAAGCTTATTTCTGGATCTTTTGACAGGCTATTTACAGACTGCAAGCCAACTCAAAGTGGCCCACAGGTACTCCAAGGGATGTCTCAATGTGTCCGTTTTTCTTTTATTTTGAAAAAAAAAGAAAAGAAAAAATAGCTGAAGTTTTCTCAGAGCAAGGAGAAAGTATCATCTCTTTTGTGTGAAGGAATAGACTAGCTTTAAGTACTTTATTTGAAAAGTAAGGAAAATTGTGTTTTTCCTCACATTGGGGAACAACTCAACAACAACAAAAAAGCCATCCTCTGAGATTAAAAATTGTTCCAGACATCTACTTTCTCAGAGCATAGATTTCCTGCAGCCAAAATGAAATGAACTCTGGGATCAGGAAAAAAGCTTTCCAAAGGCCCCGTCTATAGTTAAGTTGACTTGCCCAGCATGACTTCATGACATATTTGGATAATCCAATCATTTTGAAATAACAAGTGCTCTCTTAACGAGAAGGCAACCTCTAATATCATTAGAGACCCCTGTGTTGCTCTGATTGTTACACTCTTTTCTTGTCTTCCTATCTATAATCTGATAACCAGTGGGAAGCCAGGAGAACAAAGATATCCCAGATACGGTACATCCATCAATGAATCAGTTGCACTACAATGACAACTCAGCTGGCAGTTTTGCAAGTTTGTGCCATGAGCCAACATAAAATGTAATCATCTCGGGAGTCAGGGCATATGATGAAATAGCAAGAAGTCTTGCTTTCGAGCTTGAATCTGCAGGAAAATATTTTATGGTTGTGGATGACAATAGCACAGACAAAACCCTTAACCATTTCCAAAATGGTTTTGATAAGCAAGTTAGAAAAAGAGAAGGCCTGGCATAGCATTTACCTGGGGAGCATGCCCCAAAGGTCAGCATGGGGGAATTTAGAACAAAGAGCAGTGGGCACGTTCCCGGGGCCCCACTTGCACATCCCTTCTAGTGTAGGATCCGGCCGGCCCCACTGAACTGTGGACCACCACTGTCAGAGGAACACTTTCTCTTACACTCCAAAAGGACTTTTTTTTTTTAAGTATGTATATATATTTGTTCTATCATTGACAATCAGTAAGATCATTTCTCTACTACTGGGCTTACCCCAGTTTTTCTTTAAAGTTCCAGAATGAAGTTTGTCAGAGTTTACTGAGTTTGTCATTGATCTGAGAGCAAAGCACACTCATGTGAGCCAGGTCCGCAGTGCGGATGGAGACAGTTGATTACACTCCCTTCCTCTGCTAAATTCCGGGTGGATAACCCCGAACATCCTCTCTCATAATTCTCCTTCTTCCCAGCTATCATCTAGGCACTGAGGTGCATTGATCTACCTGACTGTGGGCCTGCAAGGTCCATTTTCTGATACTAAAAACTTCCTCCCTGAGATCTCCTTCCTAAGCCATTTTCTGTCGATGCTGTTGTCAACATCAAGGCCACCGCTTACCCTCACCAACTACTGACTAAGGGGTAGGCACTGTGCTAAATGCTTTCTGTACATAATTTTATTTAATTCTTACAACTATCTTAGGAGAAAGATAATATTATCTCCACGTTACATAAAATAGAATTTAGGCTCAACAACATTAATTAACTTGCCCAAGATCATGCAGTTAGCCAGTCACAGGGCTGGAATGGGATCCTAACCAGCCTGAACTCAGGTCCCATCTTCCAAGTATTGTGCTACACCACTCTCAGCAAGGCTGAGTTTCAACCACTCCTGCCAGTTTCACCCACTTCCCTGTTAGAGTTTTACACTGTAGAGACCAAAGGCCCTCATGCAACACCCAGCAAAGGAAAACTGCAGTTTACTTTTAGTTTAAAGGACCGAGGAGAGCCAGTAACTGCAACAATCTAATACTTAACTTATAAATAAAAAGGCTTTGAAAACCTAAGCCCACACTATGTTTTGACCGTTCTAAACCAGTTATTTTAACGGGGTCCTGCTTTATACTTTCTGTTCTGTTTACCTATAATTGCCTTCTTAAAATTTACAAAATGCCCAACCTTTCCTTATTCTAACACTTAATGTGCATTTTCAACAGCATATTTATTATCAGTGTTGCTAAGAAAATTTAATCCCCTCAAAGTTCTCTGCCAGCTGTAGGCTTCCTGCATGTGTTAACATACCGTGTTTGGGTTCTCTTGTCTGTATTTAATGCTGAAGTCTGTTCCCTCAGCATACTCCATGCTCTGTGGTCCATTGCCTTGTGTACCAAACCCCTTGCTTTCTGCCACAAACAAGAGGGAGTGTAGCAAACCAAGGGTTATTGAAAGTCATCTTCATAGTGTGAGCTTAAAACAGCCCCCTTCCTGCCAATACTAACTCCCTCCTCAATTAAATACAGATACAGACACTACCGCAATTCCTAGGTTATATGCCCTGGTTATTGAATGCTGCATTTCCATATCAAAAAGCATTTTATTGACTCAGACACTGCTTAAATTTGAAGAAGAGCTCAGATTCTCTTTAGTCATCTCCACAGAATAATAAGAGGTGCTTTGGACATTATGTGACACCTTTAACAGAAGCAAAAATGAGTGCCAGCACCTTTGCACCCAGAAAACCCAGTTAGTCCTTGGGACTCTGATGGCTCCTAACACCTACATAGCTGGACAGGGTGTTGCTTCCAGTAGTGGATGGCATTTCTGACCAGCTTTGTTATGCAGATCACAGCACTAGCAGCTGGCAAAGATAACAGAATAGAAGCCCAGGTCCTTGCCTTCAGAAAACTTGTGTAGCTCTGCTGTAAAAATTTTGATCCTAAAGATGAAAGGTGACACTGAGTGTTTACAAGGTGCCAAGCACTGGGTTAAGTACCTTATCCTTCAGTCTCTTCCTTAATCCCCTCAATAACCCTGTAGGGGGAAATACCATTAGCTTTTGTTCAAATCTGAGGCACAGGCACAGAAAGGTTAAATAATGTGCCCCTGCTACAACAAAGAGTTAAGGCATAGAGTCCAGGTGTGGAGCCCTTGCTTTTGACAAATAGGCTATGCTAGAATTTACTGAAGTGCTGCTGAAATCAACCTTTGCTGCTTACACACAGAGTAAGGCACAAGAAGAGTTCACCAGAAAATGACCTAATAAGAAAAGGAAGACTGAATCAGACAAGAGATTTCCCTCAGTGCAATGATTGGTTTTATCCTGTTTAGTCATTTAAAAAATATTTGTTGAACCTATTTAGTATGTGTCAGGCACTATTCTAGATGCTGATGACATATCAGTGGATAAGAGAGTCAAAAATCTCTCGTATTCCTGTGGAAGAAATCAGACCATAATAATAAGTGTATGGCAGGTGTTAGACAATGGTAGTGCTGGGGGAAAACAAAAGGAAAGGGGAGTAGGGAGCCCCAGGGCACAAGAGATCAGAGAGATGAAGGAAACCAGAATGAAAACTGAGAAGGTATAACTCAGTGAAGTAGGAGAAAAACCAGGGGAGTCGGATGACCTAGAAGCCAAGTGGGAATAAATTTCCAAGGAGAAGGGAGTAAACAACTGTGTCACATGCTGTGGTGCCCTGATATGTGCCATTCTGGAAGTGGGGTAAGGGCAAACGTCCTAAACAGAGCAGATTCAAATGAAAATGAGGTAGGCTAATTGGAGGCAGCATGTGTGCTCAGGCTGCCATAATAAAATACCAGAGAGTGGGCGGGTTAAACAGCAGAACTATATTTTCTCAGAGTTCTGGAGGCCAGAAGCCCCAGATGAAGGTGTGAGCAGGTTTGATTTCTTCTGAGACCTCTCTCTTTGGATTTCACGTGGCTGCCCTCTCAGTGTGTGTTCACAGAGCCTTTCTCTCTATGTGCACCCCTGGTCTCTGTAGATCCAAATTGCTCTTCTTTGAAAAAAAAAAAAGATTTAATTTATTTATTTATTTTTTTAGACAGAGGAGAAGGGAGGGAGAAAGAGAGGGAGAGAAACATCAATGTGTGCTTGCCCTTGTGTGTCCCCCTACTGGGGACCTGGCTCACAACCCAAGCATGTGCCCTGACTGGGAATTGAAACAGCAACCCTTTGGTTCTCAGGCCAGTTCTCAATCCACTGAGCCACACCAGCCAGGGCAACATTGCTTTTCTTATAAGGTCACCAGTCAGATTGGATTAGGGTCTAAGCTAATGACCTCACTTTAAGTTAATCACTTCTTTAAAGGCCCTACTTCCAAATATAGTCACATTTTGACAAATTGGGGGTTAGGACTCCAACATATGAACTTCTGGGGGGACACAATTCAGTACAAAACACAACACATATAGGCAACTCTTTTGAGGAAATATGTGGTACAGGGGCACAGAAAATGAGCATGGTAACTGGGTTCAGTAAAAAAAGAGGTTTTCTATTGTCCTTTTTTATGGCAAAAATGACAGCATGATGTTGCATTCTGCTATAGTTGATCTGGCAAGAGGAACAGTAATTTACTGTTGCAAAATAAAAGGTTATACACAACACAATCATATATTATGTGCAGTTTATTTCAAGTAGTCCTGCTTAAGGTAAAAGTTGAAGGACTATAATCAGATTATACTTTCCAAATTCCTTCCAAATTCTACTTTCAAAGAATGTCAATGGATGTCCAGAGATAGGTTCCTGGATTCACAAAAATCAGGGATATAAATTTGTTTACGAAAGGACTTCTCAATTTCTTCAAGTATTGTGCCTTTTAGTTTTGAAGAAGTGAATCACACAGTATTTCCCATACATATGTGGTCACAATTTTCATTTTCATAGAACATTAAATGCTCTGGTGTTGACCCTATACCATTTGGAAAATGCTTCTCTATGTTAATACTACTACTGCTACTACTACTACTACTACTACTAATAATAATAATAATAGCAACAGCTAGTATACAAACTGGTGGCCTACTGTAGGTAAAGCCAATAGATCTCAATCCCTGTTAAAAATCATTTTTATCTAGTCAGCTGCTATTGTTGTTGTTGTTGATATTGTTACTATGCTGTTTTAATCACTTCAGACGTACTACATTGTAGTCTCAGTATGGAATGGTGATTTTAATGAACAGCTAGAGTTGAGAACCATCATGCTAAGTAGTTTCTAAGTATTAATTTCATTGAATAGTTTCAACTGCTTTAAAACATAAATTCTCTTAGCATAGAGTTCACTATATATATTAGGAATGGTAGAAGGTTAGCCCTGGGACCACCATTCCCATGTTGCAGCCTATGGAAGAGAGCTCTAACTGTTCACCCTGGTCTTTCCTACTGCACAGCATTGCTTTACAAACCTTCTTAACACAGATATTCAGGCAGCCACTATCAACCTGAATTAGCCTAATGAGATGCATTTTTTGCTATTTCTGTTATACATAAAATTTTTTAATTGCAAAACCCTTATCTAATCACTAAAGTCAAAGGTCTATTGCTCAGAGTGGGCAAATCCAGTAAGTACCCATTACACCACTTTTAGAATGTTGTTGCTTTAAAATTTTATTTTCTTCTATGTGCATTTTCCACAAATAGTCTAGTAAAGGGGAATTTATTCAAATTATCTCTGCCTAACACCTAACTGAAATCACCTTACAAAGAAAGGAATTCTGAATGGTATGGCAAAAGAGGAGGCATATGGGGTAAGTTGTCACCTGATGTTTGAACAGTTGAAATATGGGTGAAGCACAGTAGCACCAAGATGAAAAAGAGAAATGAAGAATGGAAAGAGAGGAGGAAACAAAAACAAATTTCAAATTTTGATAATCTGCTGAGAAATCAAAAAGCTCTAACCCTGTGATTAGGATTGAACTGTTTTAAAGTATTACCACTGTTATGGTTTACCATTAGTTGACTCCTTTTGGTCAGCTTCTCTGGTCAGTTTCTCCTATTTTCCCCACCAACTTCACTGTTTCAATGGGAAAATACCAAAAGAGAAAGAGAAGAAGAAGAAGAAGAAGGAGAAGGAGAAGGAGAAGGAGAAGGAGAAGGAGAAGGAGGAGAAGAAGAAGGAGGAGGAGGAGGAGGAGGAGGAAGAGGAGGAGGAGGAGGAAGAGGAGAAGAAGGAGAAGAAAAGGAAGAGGAAGAAGAAGGAGGAGGTGAAGAAGAAGAAGAAGAAGTAGTAGTAGTTTAGGACAAATTCTCTCATTTGCACTCTATTTTGAACCTAAATTACTAATGTTCACCTTCTTTTTTAAAAAGTAAATCACATGAGATTTTGTAAGTCAGTTCATGAATATACCAGCCTAACTTTATAAACCTTCTCATCTTAAACTGGAGAATTAACTCCCTGGGATGAACTTAAAATGTCTTAGACTTCTAAGTACTTGAGTCTTGAGTCTCTTTTCTGAACCTCTCACTTCAATCGGCATTTTGAAAACCCCCCAAAAACAGTAAAAGTAAATTATCTAAAAACAAATGAAACACCTAATCTTGAGTCAAGAAATAAATGAAAGAGTCAAGATGTAAAACTATAACGGACTACAAAGAGAAGGCAAGCATTTAAGATTCAATCAAGTTGTGACACTATAAGAGATCAATGATAAATCCCCCAACATGTAAAAATAACAGTTCCAAGCAAACCAAAGAAATTAAGGGGACTAAGCTAATGGTAAGGATTCCTTATTCATACTTAATGTGCTATTTCAGTACTACACTGAGGAGAGTGTTTTGCCACATGTTAATCAGAATCAGAGTTATTTAAAGGAATACATCAGTTAAATAGAAAAAAACAAAGACAGCTTCATCTTTCACAGTAAAAATCAAAACCTCATGAACTTTATCCTTTTTTAAAAAAATGGAGTCAACCTGTTAAAGAAATGAGAGCCTAGCCACCTTTATTCCTTTTTTTTTACATTTATTTTGTTCTCTGTAACAGTAGAATGGGCAGGTGTACTTAATGGGGAAATAAGTACATTTCTAGCAACAAAAACCCCTGTTCCTTCCAGATTTAAATCAAGAGGCTTGAAGCTTTTGCTATTTATTCAGAATGTTGGTTTCCTGGTGATCACCGACACTATCATTAAGTGATATCTAGTACCTGGTCAGGGCAGAGGAAACAATGTGTGTGGGGTTGAGCTGCGGGTTTAGCCTGAGATGTCCCAGCCCTGCTTTTGATGCTTTCTCATCTTGTAAAGCTATTTGTGTGCATCGCTGGCAGCATACAAATCATGATAAATCTCTCTCTATTAAATACACTTATTGTTTGGGGATGTCGCATTTTCACCCACCTGGAAATAGACTCCACGCTTCCCTTTCCTCCCCCTTTCCTCCATATTTAATCTTGCCACACTAGCATTTAACACTTCTGAAAGATGAATTATATCGGTATCTCCCTCAGTCAGCAAAAATACTCAGGCTATGGAACTAGAGAAAGGCATAGCTTTTACAAATGACTGTCACCATATTTAGCACAAAGGATGGTTTTCTTGAATAATATTCTACATTTCTCATTCTCTGATATATGGACATTCAGTGTGAGTGGTTCCCAGGTAAAGGTTGTTAATTATCAGTCTTGGTATCATTTGCATTTATATAGCACTTTTTATAGGAGCAAATCAAATCATTAACACTATTATACTAATGAATGCAAGGTGCAAGTGTCATTACCTTCATATAGTAAAGTAGTGAAGGTCTCAGAGGAGCCAAACAAACAAAAAAAGGAGCCAACTTAAGTTCCGATGTCCTAAGTGCCTCCCCCAAGCTCAAATGGTTCCCTGAGAGCTTCCCAGCCTTGAGAGAAGTCCTCCAACACTTTGATGAGGTAATTTCTGAGCTTCGTATAATGAAACATTCCTTTCCAAAATTGTCTGAAGACTCTGATTTTAAAGTTGTTTTAGACAAACCCTGTGCTCCAGCCTGCATCTGAAAGAGTAGAGCAGTTCTTCTAAAAGTTTATCTTCATCAATAGATCCTCAAATTCTACCAAAGGGGCTGTGCTTCTGGAACTAAGGCATTGGGCACTTGGCTCCATCATGCCCATCAAATTGCAAGTCTTTGAAAGGTCTTAGAATCATAGTTTCTCAAGATTAAAAATGACATTAAACTCATCTGCTTTGACCCTTCCTAAATTTCCTTCAGGGAAGCCTACCAAGAGCTCCACCAGCTTATACTTGTGGGCAAAAAAGGGGCCACATACTAAACCTAATAAGCTCAGATGAGGCCAGCATGGTGGACATTACAAACTCAGAGACTTAAAATAACCACAGAGGATGATGAGAAATTAAAACTTCCAAATGAAAAGTGAGTCATGGTATGTAGTCGTGTCCTAGGCTGATATCTTCCTTAACAAAGGACAATCTTTACCTTAACTGAGCCTGTCTATTGTCTTTTTTGCATCTACGATAATGTACCTTTGGAATGTCAGGGTAATTTCATTTTTTCCGAACCCATTAGGGCACAACCTCCCACCAGAGCATGAGACCGTTGACCCCCATTGTTATCTTCTTTCCCTGCACACCATCTCTATGTGCTGTAAATGTTAATTGTTAACTCTCCTGTACCCACTAACGTAAATGAAGTATTTGTCTCTTCACTTTGCTCTTTTCCCAGTCTCAAGGATTCCCGCTTTGCTTCCCCTGCCTCCCTTATCTACCACCAATGAATTTCATGTAACCCTCCTTATGCCTCCTCCTTTGATTCCAATGTATAAAATACAGTCCAAAACTGCCATTCTCCAGAGCATTTTCTCAATTTGTTGAGATTTTGTTTCCTGACAATTGTCACTTTGGCTGGAATACTCATAAAAATTTTACATGTTTGGATGTTTCTTATGTTGATATACTTAATGCCATCTGTGTAGCCAAACTGCCATTGATGAAAGAAACTTCTGAGCAATAAGACAAATCCCCTCATTTATTTAGCAGCATTTGTATAATGCCTTGCCAGTGTCACACCCTGAGGATTGAGGGACAGATCAGAGGAACAGAGTCCCTGCCTCAGGTGGCCTTACCACACTACACCTACCATGCTGTTGGACTACAGAGCAGGTTGAAATCTGTATCTCTGAGCACCACTTCAGTGATGCTGTAAAAGTCCATTGAATCATTTTTTTATTTTTACTTCTAGTAAATATATTTCAAGCATTTCAGCATTTCCAATATCCTGTTGGAAAAAAATGAGCCATTTTCTCTGCAATTTAAACTTGTAAATTTTAAGACCCTCTTTGCTCAAACTTGTGCTCACGTACCATAAACTGTCTTTGAATTTGGTGATCATTGTGAAACTGGAAAAGTCAGCGTTAGTGCTGCCTGTCACTACCAGAACCAGTAAATAGCGACAAGGATTGAATCTTGATGGGCGCTTTACTCAGATGGCTGCAATCTGAGAAGACAGCAAGTTATGTACCCTCAAAAACCATGTTAATATCTCATGTCGAGCCAACCTTTTTATAAAGAGAAGAAAGAGCAGGTAAGGGGGTTCCGAAAAAAGATTAATCAGATAAGAGCTGCAGCCCAGTGGTGATTTTGCTAATACTTCTTTACCTGTTGATCAACAGCTCTTTATGGCTCAAATACCATTTCAATCTATCCATCACTTACAAACTCCCTGGGACACAAAGGTTGAATTGCCCATCAGCCTACTGGAGTCACATAGTCACGAATTCCAATTACTGATCTCCATATAATAGCTTTCCATATGCATTAGTCACTTAAGCCTGTCAACTATGACTGAGGCTACAATCTTTAACTTGAGTTCCCCTATCAATTGTATGTAATTGTTTGTAATTAGTGTGCATTACAGTGTTCCTTTCCAGGCTTATGAGTAGGAAAAATACTTGTTTATTTCCTTCTATTGACCCAAACCTAGTATCACAAGCAGACAGACACACAAATAACTGCTGAAGATTTTTAAGTGCTCCTTACTTAAGTGCTTCATAAGATAATTTTACAGACCCTCTCTATTTCTCTGTTAGAAGATAAACTGAGGCATATTAAAATTTTTAAGAGTCTGAACAAAAATCAAGCATTCTTAAACTGGAAGTGGCTGGGGACACTTCACTAACAGGAGCTAGGGGCTAGACATTTATAGAAAAGACACGGAGGCAGAGCAAGGAAATCATTTGATCATCTACAGTTTAAGCAGTTGCCTTGTTTGGGAAAAACCAATCAGCAGTTTGTGATTGGTTGACTTTAGGTTTTGACATCTTAACCTTGAGGCATTTGCAGGTTTAGGTTTCAGTTTGCTTACTTCAGCTGCTAAGGTATTAGAACCACCTCAGTCTAATGGCCCCACTGCTTAATTAATTTAACACATCTGCTACAAAGAGAAGCCCCACAATTATATAAATGAACAATTAATAATTACCTAGGCATGCTTTCAAATATTGGTGCTTTGACCAGTGAGAAAGATGTGACTTTCTCAAGGTCAAATCTGTCTACTTAGAAAGCCTCAGAGTCACAAACAGCACAGACAAAACAAAACATAAAACCTCTACATTCTCCAGCTATTGACTTTTTTGGTCTGAATATTGTGTCTCCAACTAGATTTGGGAATGGGGATCAGATAATGCACATTCTGACACCAACATTTTTATCATATACTCCCCCAGGCAATTCTTTGAGGCTAAGTGTCATCTCCCAAAGCAATCAAGAACAATTAAATGATTATTGTTCTGGTCCTGTGCTACTTTTCTATCTGTCACATTTAGATGATGGGTACTTTCTTATTTATCCCAGAGCAATTTTTTCCTAAACAGTGATATAGAATTGTCTGAAAGGTGATATAAAGAGGCCATAAAGAGAGTGGGGAGGCTGGCTATTTAGCTAGGGTCTGATGGCATCCTCAGGATTCAGGATTTGGTCTTTAACTTTAGATAACTGTCCTTCACCCTGTGGGAATGGAGGTGGAGGTGGAGTGTGGTACGGGTGGGGGGGTGGTGCATACCCAGCATACCTCAGTTGATTAGGATCTCTGGACTGACATGGCTATTTCATAAGATATTAATATGTAAGTTCCATTCCTAAATATTGATTTCCAAAAAAGAATTTACTTTGGTGACAGAATATTTATGTCTAAGATTGTAAGGCACCCACTGACTATGTCAGTGTACATGAGAAATTAGATTATCAGTCAAAAGGCTATTGTATAAGCATTTACAGTATAGTGAGAATAAAGTAGAATGGAATTTGTGAACATGGACATTGCAGTTAGAAGTCAGAAGTTTAAACCCCATCTGTACCAGCTGCTACCTATGAAACTAAGTCCTTTGTGTCTCAACCTTTTATCTGCAAAATGGGTGCAACAACAGTACCTAATTCATGAATTATGGCTGAAACAATTGGATGCAGCACACAGCTTGAGTAAATACTCAATATATATTAAAGTTTACTGAAATCAAAGTCAAAAGATTTGCATAGTCTAAAAGCATATTTTATTCAGTTTCCCCAAAATCTGAAGAAATCTCTGTGATCAGAGTAGAATTAATCATTCTGGTGGTAAGCAGATAATGTTAGCTCACCAGATTCAGCATTCTTCTCCTTTGGGCAACTATAACAAAGTTTTTCCAGATTCTTACCCTTGCTTACCACACCAACTCTCAAACTTTTCATCACTCTAGGCCTCAGCTTTTCTATCAGGCTTGCTTCTGGTAGCTACACCCTTGTCTTCATGATTGGTTTCAGATTTTACCAAGTTCTCTCCACTCTGTATTTGCAACCCATGCCTCAGTGAGATCTTTCGACTAATGTATGATTTGTATTAGGTTCAACTTAAAGCTAGCTTTAGACAATCATCAAGAAACTAATTTCTGAGAGCACTTAGTTATGCAAGCCCCTCTATGTGCTTACTAGAATCAGAATACTGTATAGCAATGCTGTCAATAAGAGAGTCATTAATTCCAGGGGCTACTGAGCATTAGTTCTAACTGAAATGTGTTGTAAATGTAAAATGCACACCAGATTTCAAAAACTTTAGCATAATCAAAAATATAAAATATCCTATGAATATTCAACACTTTATATTGATTAAAGGTTGGAATGATATTATGTTTATATATTAAGCTCATTAATTTTTAAAATTAAGTTTACTTATTTCTTTTTACTTGTTTAATGTGACTATTAGAAAATGTATAATTATATATGTGGTTCACATATTGCTATTGCACAGGAGTTAACAAAGGGAATGAGTTTTCACAAGGAAACATGTTTTCAAGTAATAAAAGTTTCCTAAATCAAACATTTAATGTGTACACTAGAATCAAACAATTTCAGTATTAGGAATTATACTGATATAGTCAAAGGCAGGCATAATAATGTTCATCATTTTGTAAACATAAAATATCTACCCAGAGGGATTGGTTGACTAAATTAGGATACATCCACACTGAGAAATGCCTCGCCACCCTTAAAGTGACCGTATCAGTTTCTATTTCTAATTTCTGTTGCTCAGGTGTGGTTTTTTGACTCAAGTCAGTCCAATGAAAACTAATCTTGGTATTTTCAAAGAATGAGACTTGAAGGTGAGAGGGTCATACATAAGCCTATTGGTCTTTGCAGCCAAGTATTCTTTGCTTTGTGACATAGCAGACGAAGCCCATGCCCATGTGCAGTCAGCAGACTAAGGTAATCTCAGAGTGCTTTAGAATAAATATAATAAAAGAATGGAACAGAGGCAGAGTGGGGAGGGGCCTGCTTTATCTTTAATGGTCAAAGTAGGTCATTTTTTCTCTCTTTTTAAAATTTTTATTTGATTTTAGAGCAAGAGAGGAAGGGAGAAAGAGAGAGCAAGAGAGAGAGTGTGAGCAACATCAAGTTGTTGTTCTACTTATTTATGCATTCATTGGCTGATTCCTACATGTGCTCTGATCAGTGATTGAACATATAACCTTGGTGCATCGGACAGTGCTCTAACCAACAGAGTTACCAGCCAGGGCAGAGTAGGCCTTTGGAAGAAGATAGCATTGGAGCTGACAGTAAATGAAAAGGAGGCAAGAACACAAAGTCCAGGAAAAATATGGACCATTCATCATATGCAAAGTTCTTTAGGCAGGATGGGTATCTGAGTAAGTCTGAGTATCAAAAGAAAGCTTACTAGGGCCAGGGAACCAGGAAAGAATGTTATGAGGTCATAAAGACAGACTACATCCAGTTCACATAAGGCCTTGCCACCCATGACATTCAAAGTTGGTTCTATTTACATCACAAAGACATTAGAAGACATTGAGCAGAAGGGGTGATATTCACTAAACTAAATGAAACTATTCTGTTCTTCCCTCTTTTGATAAGTTTTCAATAGTTAAGTATCTTAAGTTTAGTTTAAGGGAACAAGTAAGTATATTCACAATTATGACTCAGAATAACCATATCCATAAATCTCTAGCATGGCATAATTCCCATCATTAATTTTAAAACATGATGATTATGCCAATGACTGTTTAAGTTCAGTATTGATTAGACAAAGGTACATCATTCCTTGAACCTAGTTCTCATTCAACTTGAAGAGAGTCCTAGAGACAGAGACTACAGAAATGAGAGAAGTTGGGAATATTCTCAAAAGGTCAGTCAGTGAGGGTTCCAGAGGAGAAAGGACTAAGACAACCAAGCAAATCAGTAGAGTCCCAGAGTGTCTGTTATAGAAAGCCAGATCTGAAAACAAACAAACAAACAAAAAAGCAACTGGCAATGAGATAAGCCTTTAAATGCCATTTCATGATTGGTATTGATTTACTCACTCCTGAATTTAAATAACATGCCATTCTTGAGGACACATCTGTAGCTAACCCAAAAAAAAATTATTTTTCCTTCAATCAAGTGTGTGAATGTCATTTACTCTTACTACTGGCTAAAAGCAAAACAAAACAAAACAAAAACCAACTCAGTTTACCAAACCAATCCATTTGGGTTTAGGTAACACATTGATATTAAAATGAACCTATCCCAGGGCAAGTTTTGTGAAAATTGTGAGTGCTTTTGAGTAAAAACACAGCTTCAGGTTTCCAATTCTGAACACTTTCTAGGACCTCAGAGGGTGGCCTGTGTTTAAAACTTCTTCACCAGCAGTTCCCCCTATCATTAGCCCCTAGGCTAATCCTGGCCCCAGTCAAAACCTACTTCTGTCATTTAATGACATCCAAGTGAAAATAAGTAAATGGAAGAGCTACATAACCTGAGGTTATATACATGTCAGTTGAATATAAGCTTTTCACTTAACAAACATATCCTGAGTGCCTATCATGTTCTATGCAAAGTGCTAATTATAAGGAATGCAATGATAAAACACAAGGTGCTCAAACAATCAGGAGAGCACAGTGGGATAAGCGATGATAGGTATACATATGAGGTGTTAGAGAAGCAGAGAAAAGGGATGTGGGGCGGTTCCTGAACACAGTGGTGTCTGAACTGATTCTTGAAAGATACATAAGCAGAGAAGGAAGGATCAGAGGACACTCCAGGGAGCAGGAAGAGAAAACATGAAGTACAAGTGACTGTATCATTCGCCTGATTGTGTAATTTTAGGAACCAGACAATAGATGGAAAGAGAAGGGGATATAGTTAGGCATTCCTCAACATCTAACATTATTTGAAGTATGCAGGTGAAAATAGACTCTGAAAATATAAGACATCTTATAGAATATAAGAAACAAGTATAATCAAAAGTTTAAGGGTGTTAATAACCTATCTAACTAAAACAGAACAATATCTCCTCTATTTCAAATACATTGAAACATTTATTTTAAAAATTTTACTTTTTAGTTTAGCTTATCTGTTAAAGACATATTATAATCTGCTGTGTTTCAGTAATAATTTGAGCAGCCTCACAAAAATACATATCAACAAAACAAGATAAACAGTGAAAGGGTTGGAAAGTAATTATTTGGTAATATGTATGCAGTAAATGTATGCTATATGGCTCTAGGTTGGCCTGGGTTTGTGCTGCTCAGATATCTCTTTAAGAGAACCTGCTGTGCAGAGCAGAGTTGGCAGATAACTTCTATCTAACCATATTTTTGGCTGTACTACACTGTTCCCTCCTAGCCTGCACTCACCTTGGGCTGCTCAAATCTAAGGACTGAGCTTCATAAAGTTTCTATAGCTGCACCATTTCTGCCAACTTGAGGTTCCTCTAATAGGTAATCTTTGCCTTGTGCCTCCCTTTTCCTGGGCTGAGACATTCTCAGAGCTGCATTGCAACCTAAGCCCAATTCTTCCTCTTCTCTCTCCTTTTGCAGGGCTCAGACCAGCATTATTGTTTGAAGAATCTCCCTGCCTATTTCTTCTTCCCTTCACTTTTATCTTTGCAGGCATTGTTCCCAATAAATCTCTTGCTTGGCTAATTCTATTTTGGCCTTTGCTTCTTGGGGGACCCTAACTGACACCAAGTCCTTCTACTTCCCAGAGGTGGACTCCTTGGTCCTAAGCTTCTTAGCACTATTGAAGAGCAGGATGCGTAATATGTGGCATAATTCACAGTATGAAGCCACACTATGATCTAATAAAGTAATAATACAAGAAGAAAAAAAGCACAATTCACAAAGTGATATAGTGAAAAAGAGTGTAGTGTAATGTGGTAGCATTCCTTGTCAAGAATTTTTCCCTTTTGTGGCACTTCACTCTACTGTGCTGCTGTTCATGCCTTCATTCTTAAAACTTCCCCTGTTCTTAGCTTCCATAGCACATCTTATGACTTTCTACTTCTTTGAGATGCTCTTGTGCTATCCATATTTTAAACATTATTATTTCCCAAGTATATATTATTAACCTACTTCTCTCACCCTGCATAACTACATCCTCTTCTTGTACCCTGAGTGTGAGATGCTTGGTTTATATGTATGTTTATAAAGCATATATGTTTTCTATTACTATTATAAAAATTGCTGCAAACTTATCAGTGTAAAACAATAGCTATTTATTATCTCACTGTTTTTGTGGGTCAGAATTTTGAACACAGCATGGTTCATCTCTTTCCTCTGCTCTACGTCTCACAAAACTGAGATCAAAGGATTAACAGGCTGTGCTCCCGTCTGGGGGCTATGGAGGGAAAATTCCATTTCCAAGTTCCTGCAGATTGTTGGCAGAATCCAATTCCTTGTGGTTATAGTATTGAGGTTCCCCTTCCTTACTGGCTATCAACTGGGGGCTGCCCTTAGCTCCTAGAAAGCTTACTCCAGTCCTTGCCCATGGGCATCTACATCTCAGAGCCAGCAATGGCACCAGAAATCCTTCTTGCACTTGGAATCTCTCCAGTGTTCCCTTCTGTTGCACCTCTTTGACACTTCTGCCTTCTTTTCTTTTAAGAACCCATGTACTTATATTGGGTCCAATCTAGGTTAAATATCCTATCTTAATGTCATTTAATTACCAATCTCAATTATATCTGCAAAGTCCCTTCACATCAGTATATAAATTAGTGTTTGAAGAATCATCAAGGGACAAGAGTCTGGGAGAGATGGGGGATAATCTTTAGAATTCTGCCTACTGTTATGAGTATGTGTTCAATATACTCAAAATGCAGTATGTCCAAAGATGACTTTAATTTTTCCCATCTCCTTATCCAGTATTACTCTTCCTCCTATATTTCCTATCTCAGTTAACAGCACTACCATCTAGTGTCATCTAAAGCAAAAACCTAGTGTCAGTAACCTTTATGGCTGCATTCAAATAATCAACAGCTCAAAACCCACAAAAGAAGAGGAGCTCTGGAAAAACCTCAGGCTTTTACTTGGGATGGAATATTACTTTCTAAATTTTTCTAAGATCCCTCATATCTTCTCTACCCTTACCATTATGACCTCACTTTAAATCCTTATGATCTTTTCCCTATACCCTTACACTCTTGTGTTATTCTTATGTTTATCCCTTATTCCCTACTTTTTACTTTTTTACAACCTCCATTTATCAGAGTGAATGTATAAATTAAAATTGAGTTCCAAATCTGGCAATGGAAGACTAGATTATTTCAGACATCACTTTGTTATTGATAACAACTATAAAAGTTGGTTAAATCGGTCTTTAAAAACATCTAAAGACATCAAAGTTGTCAATAACAAAATTTGGGGGGCCAGAATGTAGAATAAGAAAGAAAGCCAAAGAGGTACACTTAGAAATTAGTATGCTTTTCCTGTTAAGAAATTTACTAATTCTAAAAGTATCATTGGAGATTTTGAGAATGTAAGCAAAATTTCTGGCAGGCTCAGGCTGAAAGAGCCAAAACTGAACATCAGAACTTACCAAGCAGTGAAGTCTTTGGTCGGTACCATGGCTAGAAAGCCATGAACGTAAATTCTAGGAGTCACACTGTGACTCCAAAGTGTTAAACATAGGCGCAGGGGTGACAGCCATGAGAAGAATGAAACCTCAGCTTCAAATTATCTCAGGCCTTCATTACATTAAGGCAACCTGGTATTGTTGTCTGTTGCCTAGATGCATGCTGGAAACAAAATTAAATCATTTTTGGAGAAAGAAAACATAGTTGCAAATTATTTGTATAATTTTTACATTTTATGTCTGGCATTCAGTAAAAAAATAATCAAACATACTAAAAGAAAATATTTTTAAAAAGACCCACCAGAGACATGAAGATTAAATTTTCAAATTTAGTCATTAAAATAAATGTGATAAATATGCTCAAGTAATTGAATACAAGATGGAGAATTTAAGTAGAAGACTAGAAATATATAAAAGATCAAATAGAAATCCGTATCTTACTACTGAAAAATATGACTCAAAATAAAAACTTGATTGATGACCTTAAGAGAAGAGTACACATGATAAAGAAAGAATTAGTAAACTAGAAGGTAGTTCAGAAGGACATATGGAGATTAGAGCATTGACAGAAAAGAGAATTGAAAGATTTCAAAAGAGTATAAGAGAAATAGGAGCCATGTTAATGAGAACCATTGGACAAGTGATTGGAGTCCCAGAGGAAAACAGAGAAAAATTGGGCCAGAACCAATATTTGAACCCAGTCTGCATGCACTAATGTTGATCGATAATCATCTTGAATGCAGAAAGATTTGAATGCCAGTCATCTCCACATTAACTCTCCTTCTTTACTATTTCTTCTTTGTTGACCCTAAAACTTTGCATTCATAAAAATTAATATGTAAGGTATACATGTCATATATACTCTAATTCATAGGCAATTTAAACATTTTAGAAGTAATTTTGGCAATACACAATTTTTGCCTTTTAAAGTTCCTTATAGAAGCTAATTCTCACAAGTATGATTTCAATCTATATTTATCAAAATCCCCAGTTTATTCTTATGCAGCTAAGTTAAACCCAATGTTTAAGAATCACTGGCCTAAAGAATCAAATTTCAGCTACCTGCCATAGAGTTCAAGATCTCATGTGATCTAACTGCTAAGTTTCATCTCCTCACATCATTTTATTTGATTCTTGTTATTTATGGTTGAATTTACTTAGATTTTTATGTCATTTCAAAACCATTTTCTCTGTTTCTTCAACTGTCCAATCCTAGTCTTCATATAACAACCTCTTCAAAAGTTTAAGTTTAAAATGCCAATTAACTAGAAGTCCCTGATGCTGTTCTCCATAAGTGCAATTGCAATGGGATAATTAAAACCAAAATAAAAAATACAGGGTATTTGAATAATCTTAACAATAATGTTAATTTGACTTTTAGGTGGATATTGAACAGCAAATACATAAATTTCCAAGCTCTTGTGGAATATTTTAAAACAGATGAGAAAAATAAACTGAACAAATTTTCAGAGGATTTGCCTAAAAATTTATGACTGTTATTCTCTGACAACAGTAAAATAACTCTAAAATCAATAACACTCACTCTAAAAACCAACCATTATTAGAAAAATTGCCTAATTATTAGAAAATAATCAGAATATATTATTAGTTTTTACCATAGATCACAGTAAATTCTTTATGGCTTAAAGTGTAATATGTAAATTATCAAGTTGTAAAGTTTATCATAAGTAAGTGAGTATTTGGGTAACACTTTATAGAATCACATTCTGAGGGTAAAAACAATTAGAAAAACTGAAAAGATTTTTTAAATAAATTACTTAGATCTCCCAAATATCAAAAATATACAATTTTTTAAAAACTTACACATTTACAGGATACATTTACAATAAATTTTCAGAATAATAGGTTAGTGCTACTATACATATAATTCTAGACAACTATTAAGAGTCCTTAATGTATTCCTGTCTCTAAGTAACTCACTCCTTCCACTTTCAACACCAAGTTTTCACTTCTTTTAATCATCGTTATAAGACCATTTTCCGAACTACCAAGTTCTGGTTGTTCTAAAGATAGGAAGCACAAAATTATATGTCTCTTTAATAAAGTAACTCCATTATAAGATGACTCCAGTGAGAAAATAAACTAGGTTCTGTCTTATATATACTATGTTTCATCTAGATATTCTGATCTTGACACAGTCTGAATCAATGTATTATCACACAAAAAGTCTCATCCTATGATATGCATGGACATTATTTTCTGATCAAAATGTTTGCTATCCCTGTGAGAAGTAGTATATCACCTTGAAAATGAAATTTTGATATAGCCTAGTGTAATTATGAAATAACTTAGGTATGAGTGCACCTAGGAATTAATGTCTTTGAATAGTCAATAAAGTGCAGTTGGTAAAGGTGAAACTCCAGAACTGATGACCTGGGTTCATGTGCCGGCTCCACCACTTAAACCTCTAGGTGACTGTGGGCAAATCACTTTCTGCACTCCTGTGCCCCTTAGTTAAATAGAGAGGATAAATTAATTGAATATCTATACCTTAGAACAGTACCTACTCAAAGGTATGATTGTTCTGGTGAATTTTGCCTTGCTCTGACAAATATAAAAATATTTTATTCTTTACAGACAGCCAATAACCATATAAATATATTTCAAATTTACCAGTAATTAAAGAAACTGCCCAAATATAATTAAATACCATATTTTACTCATAAATTATCAAATTTAAAAATACTATTATTTTTAAAGTGTGTTAAGGCCAAAATTCTAATATATTGTTGATGTTACAGCAAAAAGTTAAAATTTTTTCATAAATCTTAAAAATATTCATACTTTTTGACTTAATTTTCTACTTTTCAGACTCTACACTATAGTAATAATCAGAAATGCTGACAAAATGTATGTACAAATATTCCCACCACATCATTATTTGTAGTATCAAAAACTGAAATCACCTTAGAGTTTCAACAGTGCTATAAAAAAAAAATTAATTACAACCTATCCCTATGTAGCATTAAAAATTTAATTCTCAAAAAGCTTAATGCCATGGGAAACTAAAAGTGTATAAGATAATTGAGACAATATAAAAGATAATGTTAACTATTTGGATAATTTTGACAAAGCCTGCATTATTACCAACAATATTTTCAGTGTAAGTGTCATTGGTACTTTTGAAGATTTTTTGAGCTTTCCAAATTTCTTTCACAGGATAGCATTTATTTATTTATTTATTTATTTATTTATTTATTTATTTATTTATTTATTCTCTCTTTTTTTTTCTTTACTTTTGGGCCTGAGTTGAGTTAGCACAAAGTTGAGTTAACCCTACATCTTATTTCTTTGCACAGTATCATGATCGGTTTATTATCTTTTCTCCTTATCTTCTTTTCCCATAAGTATATGTATGCATGCACACATAAATAGAGGCATGTGTGGAAAATCTCTTCATGGATGCATATACCTTACTCGTCCTTTATAATGTAATACACTACAATTTTTTAAAGAAACATATAGTCCATTTCTCTATCTCAATAGTGGAATGATAAAAAGGGTAAATTAGGAGAAGTACATAGTTTAGAATTAAAGGATCAAGGTTTAAGTCATTGCTCTTCCTCTTACCAGCTGTATTGCCTTGCACAAATAATTTAACTTTTCTTAACATCAATATCCATGTTTATTAAAAAATATATGGGGATGATTGAACACCAATATCACAGAATGTTTTTATTTTTTCCCTATTCATATGCATTTTATTTTTAAAATTTATTTGATTTAATTTTATTGTATGTTTTCTATTACCATTTAGTCCCCTTATACCCCATCCCCCCCAGCAATCACCACACCGTTGTCCATGTCCATGAGCCCTTTTCCCTTTTGCTCAATCCCTCCACCCCCTCACTGCCATCCCCCCACTAGGTGTCATCTTCTTCATCTATAAGTCTGTCCTCATTTTCCTTGTTGGTTCAGTTCATTCATTAGATTCCACATACGAGTAAAATCATATGGTATTTGTCTTTCTCTGACTAGCTTATTTCACTTAGCATAGTGTTCTGTAGGTCCATCCATAATGTCACAAAGGATAAAATTTTCTTCTTTTTAATGGCCAAGTAGTATTCCATTGTGTAAATGTACCATTGTTATTTAACCCACTCATCTATTGATGGACACTTAGGCTGCTTCCACATCTTGGTGATTGTAAATAATGCAGCAATGAACATAGGGGTACTTATGTTCTTTTGAGTTAGTATTTTGGGTTCCTTCAGTTATATTCCCAGCAGTGGGATTGCTAGGTCAAAAGGCAGATCCATTTTTAGTTTTTTGAGGTATCTCCACACTGTTTTCCACAGTGGCTGCATCAATCTGCATTTCCACCAACAATGCAAAAGTGTTCTCCTTTCTCCACCTCTTTGCCAGCACTTTCTGTCTGTGGATTTATTGATGATAGCCATTCTAACAGGTGTGAGATGGTATCTCATTGTGGTTTTAATTTGCATTTCTCTGATGCTTAGTGACGTTAAGCATCTTTTTGTATGTCTGTTGGCCATCTGTATGTCCTCCTTGGAGAAATGTCTATTTAGGTCCTTTCTCCATTTTTTAATTGGGTTGCTTGTTTTTTGGTGTTGAGTTTTGCAAGTTCTTTATAAATTTTGGATATTAACCCTTATCAGATGTATCAGTGAATATGTTCTCTCATTCTATGGGTTTTTTGTTTTGTTGATGACTTCCTTTGATTTTAAATTTCAAAACTTTTCAGTTTGATGTAGCTCCATTTATTTTTTCTTTTGTTTCCCTTTCCTGGGGGAGGTAGAACCAATAAAATATTGCTACAAGCAATGTCTGAGATTTTGCTGCCTATGTTTTCTTCTACAATTGGAGGTAGCCTGATACCTCCAACTTTGTTCTTTCTCAGGATTGCCGTTGTTATGTAGGGCCTTTTGTGGTTCCATATAAATTTTTGAAATATATGTTCTAGTTCTGTGAAATACATCATTGGAATCTTGATAGGAATGGCATTGAAAATATAGATTGATTTGCATAATATGGACTTTTTAATGATGTTAATTCTTCCTATTCATGATCACAATATAGTTTGTGCTTCCACTTATTTGTATCTTCTTCCATTTCTTTTTGCAGTGTCCTATAATTTTCTGAGTATAGGTCTTTTACATCCTTGTCTAGGTTTATTCCTAGGTATTATATTCTTTTTGAAACAATTATGAATGGGATTGTTTTCTTGATTTCCCTTTCTGTTAGCTCATTATGGGCATATAAAGTTGCAACTGATTACTGGATATTCATTTTGAATCCTGTTACTTTGCTGAATTTATTTATCAGTTCTGGTAGTTTCTTGGTGGAATCTTTGGTATTTTCTATATACAGTACCATGTCATCTGCAAATAATGACATATTTATTTTTTCCTTTCTAAATTGGATGCCTTTTATTTCTTCTTGTCTGATTGCTATGGCTAGGACTTCCAGTACTATGTGGAATAAAAGAATTGAAAACAGACATCCTGTCTTGTTCATCATCTTAAGGGGCATGCTTGTAGTTTTTGCCTGTTGAGTTGATGCTGGCATTGGGTTTAGGCATGTTCTCTTTAATCCCACTTTGCTGAGAGTTTTTATCATAAATGGGTGCTGGAATTTATCAAATGCTTTTTCTGCATCTATTGATAAGATCATGTGCTTTTTATCCTCCATTTTGTTTATGTGGTGAATCACATTTTTTTATTTGCAAGTGTTGTACTAATCTTGCATTTTTAGAATAAATCCCACTTGATCATGGTGTATGATTTTCTTGATGCATTGCTGTATTAGGTTTACTAATATTTTGTTGAGAGTTTTAGCATCTGTGTTCGTCAGAGATATTGGCCTATAATTTTCTTTCTTTGTAGTGTCTTTATCGGGTATTGAATTTAGGATAATGCTGCCTTATAAAATGAGTTTGGGAGCCTTCCCTCTTCTTGAATTTTATGACATAGTTTGAGAAGGACAGGTGTTAATTCTTCTTGGAATGTTTGGTGAAATTCATCTGTGAAGCCATCCGGTCCAGACCTTTGGTTTGTTAGGAGTGTTTTAATTACTGCTTCAATTTCACTAGATGTAATCTATATATTCAGAGTCTCTGAATCTTTTTTTCTTTTTTTCCACATTTTTTATTGCTGTTCAAGTACAATTGTCTCCATTTTCCCCCCACAACTCCCCACCACCTCAGCCATCCCACTTCCCACCCTTGATCCTAGCCTGCGTTGGTTTTGTCCATGTGTCCTTTATACATGTTCCTGAAAACCCTCCCCCTTTTCCCCCCATTATCCCCTCCCATATCCCTTCTGTTTACTGTCAGTTTGTTCTTAATTTCAATGTCTCTGGTTATATTTTGCTTGGCTGTTTGCATTGTTGATTAGGTTCCACTTATAGGTGAGATCATATGGTATTTGTCTTTCACCACCTGGCTTATTTCATTTAGCATCTTGATTTAGTTTTGGAAGATTGTATGTTTCTAGGAATTTATCCATTCCATCCAGGCTGTACAGTTTATTGACATATAGTTGTTTATAATATTTTCTTACAACTCTTTGTATTTCTTTGGTGTCAGTTGTCATTTTTCCCCTTTCATTTCCTATTTTATTGATTTGGCTCCTCTCTCTTTTTTTCTTGATGAATTTAGTTAAAGGTTTTGTCAAGCTTATTTATCTTTTCAAGGAACCACCTCTTGGATTCATTGATCTTTTATATCTCTTTTTTTAGACTCTATATCATTTATTTCTTCTCTGATATTTATTATTTGCTTCCTTCAACTCATTTTGGGCTTTCTTAATTGTTCTTTCTTATGTTCCTTTAAGTGTAAGCTTAGACTGTCTATTTGAGCTTTTGCTTGGTTTTTGAGATAGGTCTGTAATGCTATGAATTTCCCTCTCAGGATTGCTTTACCAGTGTTCCACAGATTTTGGATTGTGGTCTCCTCATTTTCATTTGTTTTGAGGTATCTTTTGACTTCTTCCTTGATCTTGTTGTTGACCCATTCATTGTTTAATAACATGTCATATAACTCCCATGACTGTGTGTTTTTGAGTGTTCTTATAGTTTCATAACATTGTGGTCAGAGAAGATGCTTGATATGATTTGAATTTTCTTAAATATATTGATACTTGTTTTTGTATCTTAACAAATGTTTTATCTTAGATAACATTTCATGTGTACTCAAAAAGTATGTATATTCTGCTGCTTTAGAGTGAAATGCTCCGAAGATGTCAATGAAATCCATTTGATCTAGTGTGTCATTTAAGGCCTCTATCTCCTGGTTGACTTTCTTCTGTCTGGAAGATCTATCCATTGAAGTCAATGGGGTGTTCAAATCTCCAGCTATGAGTGTATTTCTGTCGAGCTCTCCTTTTATGTCCATCAAGATTTGCTTCACATATTTGGCTGCTCCTATGCTGGGTGTGTAAATGTTCACTAAGATCATACCCTCTGGTTGGATTATTCCCTTTATCACTATCTCTTTGTCTCTTTGTTTTCTTTGTCTCTTACTATAGCCTTGGTTTTAGAATCCATTTTGTAGGATATAAATACTGCTACCCCAGTTTTTTTCCTTTCCATTCTCATAAAACATCTTTTTCCATCCCTTTACTTTTAGTTTGTGTGTATCTTTCAATCTGAGATAGCTGTCTTGGAGGCAGCATATACAGGGTCCAGCAGAAGTAATGCCTTTGTGAGTGTGGTTGGTAGGGTAATAATATGGGTATAATAATTTAGAGTTTTAATTTGAACATATCACCTAAAATGTCATATGGTGTGCATGAATGTGATATTGTTATGGTGCAGAATCACATTCTTATGATTTCATAATAAAAAGGGGGCATTATTTGTGTGGGACTCTGTAGACAGGTCCTGTTTTCTTATCCATTCAACTACCCTATGTCTTTTGGTTGGAGCATTTAAGCCATTTACATTTAAGGTGATTATTAATGGATATATATGTTGTGCCATTTTATTGTTAGACTATTTTCCTCTGTGTTTTTTCTTTTTCTTTTTCATCTTCTTCTTAAAGCAAGCCCTTTAACATTTGTTGCAGTACTGGTTCAATGTTAACAAACTTCTTTAGCTTTTTCTTATCTGGGAAACTTCTTATTTCTCTTTCAATTTTAAACAATAGCCTTGTTGGGTAAAGTAGCTTTGGTTGTAGGTTCTTGATTTTCATCACCTTGAATATTTCATGTCACTCTCTTTTGGCCTGAAATGCTTCTGTTGAGTAATCAAATGATAGTCTAATTGGTGTGCCCTTGCAGGTAAGTAACTACCTGCTTTTCTCTTGTGGTTTTTAAGATTCTCTCCTTGTCTTTAAGCCTTACCATTTGAATTAGAATGTATCTCAGTGTAAACTTCTTCAGGTCCCACTTCTTTGGGACTCTCTGAGCTTCCTGGATTTGTATGTCTTTTTCCTTCACCAGATTTGGGATGTTTTCAGACATTATTTCTTCAAATATGTTCTCGATCCCTTGCTTGCTCTCTCCTTCTGGTATTCCCATAATGTAGATATCATTATGCTTCATGTTTTGCAAAATGTTTCTTAAACTGTTCAATTTTTTTAAGTTATTTTTTTCTTTTTGCTGCTTTGCCTGGGTGTTTTTTCCTACCTTGCCTTCCAAATCACTGATTTGATGCTCTGTTTCATCTAACTCACTGTTTATTCCTTTCAGTGTGTTATTTCAGGTATTACATTCTTTATTTCTGACTGGCTCTTTTTTATGGTTTCTGTCTTTTTTCATGCTGTTGAGTATGCTTCTAATCATTACTCTAAACAGTCTGATAAACTGCTTGCCTCCATTTCTTCTAGTTCTTTTTCTAGAGAATTCTCTTGTTCTTTCATTTGGGTTCTGTTTCTTGGTCTTCCTATTTTGGCTGCTTCTCTGTATTTGCTGCCTTAGTAAGTTAATCAGTGATATAGTCTTAAGCTGTAATCAGCAGCCCATCTTAAGCACCACAGGATGGGGCAGAGTAATTCCTTTGGGCAGGACTATTGCTTCCCCTGGGACTGATGCCACATGGACAGAAGTGTTCTGCCTAAGAAAGATGGCTTCTGTGGTATGGGGAATGACTCAGCACAAGGGTCCTGGCTGCCATTCCTTCAGTTCTCTCCCCACAGCCACTGACCCCAGGCTCTCCTCAAACATCTCTAATCTACTGTGCTCTCCCTCTGACCACAGTAAGTGGCTGCAAACAAAATTTTTTGTGTTGGCCCTTTAAAAGACTTTCTGCATCTCCTGCTCATCTCTCCCCAGCAGACATAAACCCTGCCACTTTGCACATCTGGGTATTATCTGGGTTCCTTTCCACCTCTGGTGCTGTAGGCTGGGGAGCCTAGCTTGGAACTTAGACCCCACACTTTTCAGAGGGATACCCCTGGCTGCTGAAATATTCCTCTGGAACTTCAGCTACCACCCTTGTTAGCCCATCAAGCTAGCTCACGTCTCCTCTGCACATGCTACCTGTCTCGTTGTGATGAAGTGACTTCCTCCATCTGTCCTTGGTTATAAGGCTTCTCTCCTGCTGGTGTTCAGTTGGTTATTCAGGATGATTTCTCTACCATTTACTTGTAATTCCAGAATTCGTTCTGGAAAGAGGTTAGCATAGTTTCCACTTACTCCTCCACCATCTTGGATCTCTCATCACAGAATGTTTTTAATGATTAAATGAAGTACAGCTGCTAAGCATAGAATACAATGAATGTCACATTATAGGTACTCAGTAGGATTTCTAAAGATGTAACTTAATCCTGTATTCACAATATAGAACTTGATTATATAATCTAGATTTCTTTCATCATAAATGGCCTTTATTTCTACCCTGCAATATTAGTAAAATGTTTTGTAAAAAGAATCATTATCAAACAAGAAAACAAAAGATAGAAGCAGTGTGTCTCAAACAACAACTAAATTTCTTTGAGACCAGAGCACTCAGATACACTTGTAGGGTTTTCTGTTTGTTTTATGAGCTAGAATCAAATAATTACATTCTCCAGAATCAGCCCTCAACTTAGTGTACAAGTGATATTGAAGAACATCCCTATTACTATAATGCCTATTTTGAGATAAACCTATTCCACTCCATTCTACTCTTCTGCCTTTATTACAGATAGATTTTGAACCATTGAAGAGTCAAACATTACTCAGGAAAATATTATATACAAATATTTAATTGAGACACAAAAATTTTGCATAGTTTTAAAATTTTTTTTGAAAAATGGATATTGATTACTAATATCAGTGAGTCAGCTCTACATACATGAGTAGACTGTTTTTTTACCCACATACAGGGTGGGGCAAAAGTAGGTTTACAGCTATTAATATTAAAAGTGATGCAATACTTAATAAATAATACTACAAGAATATAGTTGGTTTTGAGAACTCAGAACTGTAAACCTACTTTTGCCCCACCCTGTACTGTAATGAAAGAGAAGTTCCTGCCTCTACCCCAAGTTATTACACCTTTATTAGTCATGAAATTCCATCATTAGTACTTTATTTTGTAGGCTAATTACTATTCTGCTTTAAAAATCAAACCTTTTTGAAAAGAGCATCATACTGCATTATTCATAGACATCTATGCCTGAATTTTTCAGCTTGCTAACCAAAATTCACAAGCAGTCTGAGATAAAGAAGTGTCTTGAATCCTTGGTAGGCAGGGAAGCAGACAAGGTGATGGATAGCCAAGGGACAGATAAAAATAGAAGGCAGGTATGATATGCTAAAAAAATATTTCCTTATTTCCTAGTTTTGGGAACCAGCAAACATCTTCACCCTTGTCATGACCAATCTTATGATTTAGGATATAGTATCTTTATCAAAAGATACCTTTTTTCAATGGAAGTATGTTTTACAGAGAATTATAGACATCATCAATTTTAATCTTATGTTGGTTTCAGGATTTCTGAAACACCAATAATAATTTCTTCACTTCTTTCAGTTTATTTCAATCCTTTTGATATATCAAAGGCTAGTTCTGGTCTATCTTGCCTATAAGGTTTTATCTTGTCATGTAACCCATGGGCATTTTCACATACTTTGAAACATAATTTGACATTGACTTGTGAAATACTATAAAATATATAATATTCATATTATTGAAGCTCCAGGAGGAGAAGAGAGTCTAGTATGAAGAAGAAAAAGATGAAGAAGAAGGAGGAGGAGGAGGGTGAGGAGGAGAGGAGGAAGAAAAAGAAATAATAATGGCTGAAGTAATCTTACACATTAAAGACAATTCATAAAAGAAAGTCCTTAATGGGTAAATTCAAAGAAGTCTACACTCAGACACAGGAATATCAAAATGGTGAAAACCAAAGACAAAGAAAAAATCTTGAAATGATCCAAAGAAAATGACATATCACCTCTAAAGAAATAATGACACAAATGTCAGTGGATTTCTCATCTGAAACCATGGAAGCCAGGAGATAGTAAAACATTTGTCACATGCTGAGAGAAAATAACTGTCAACCCAAAATTCTATATCCCCCCAAAAAATAGCCTTCAGGATTGAAGGCTAAATGAAGACATTTCCAGATGAAGAACAACAGAAGACTTACACTCACAGAAATATTAAAGGAAGTTCTTCAGGTAGAAGAACACTTCAGATGGAATTTCAGAAACCAAGGAAGAACTGAAAGGATAAATTGACCAATTCATAATTATAGTTTGAGGCTTCAACATTCCTTTCTCACTGATCAGTAGAGCAAATAGATAAAAAGCAGCATGGATATAAATGACAAGAAAAACACCACCAACCCAATAGATCTTATTGGCATTTACAGAACTCTGCATTCAACAACAGGAGAGTGTATATTCCTTTTAAGTACACACAGGACAGTTACCAAGATAAATCATATCCTGGGTTACCAAATAAATCTTAATGAATTTAATGAGTTGAAATCACACAAAGTTTGTTCTCTAGCCAAAATGAAATTGAACTAGCATTAAATCACAAAAAGATGTGAGTAAAACTCTCAAATAATGGGGAATTAAACTAAAGACAAGAAGATTTTTTAAGAAAAATAAGAACATATTTGAATTAAAGGAAAATGAGAATATAACATCAAAATTTATTAGACACAGCTGAAGCAGTTCTTAGAGGGGAATGTATAATTTTGAATAATAGAAATATAAAATAAAAAAGGTCCCAGTCAATAGTTTATCTTTTTACTTTAAGAAACAAAAAAAAAAACCATATCAAGGGGAAAATAATAAGAAAAGCAGCATAAATCAATGAAGTTGATATCAGGAAAAAAATAGAAAAATTAATGAAATCCACCCCTGTTGTGATAGTAAATTTTTTTGTCAACTTGGCTGGGCCATAGAATCCAGATTATTGGTCAAACATTATTCAGGGTCTTTCTGGATGAAATTTATATTTAAATTTACGAACTCTGAGTAAAGTAGATGGCCCTCCACAGTGAGGTGGAGTCTCATCCAATCAGGTGAAGGCCTAAACTGAACACAAGGCTGACCTCCCTGGCCAAGAAAAATTCTCCAGGCAGTTACTTTCATCTGCAACGTTGGCTTTTCCAGCAGATTACCTTGGACTCAAACTGCAACTCTTTCTGAGTTAACCAGGGTACTAACAGAATAAATACTAATCTTAGAATCATAACATCACTGATTTAGAGAATACCTAAATGTTTGTTAGTCCATCCACATCTGATCCACAAAAATTTTACATAGCATCTTTCCTACTGGGTCATCAGACTTCTACTTAAGCATCTCCTCTAAAGTGCAAGTTTTATATAATGGAAGTGATCTCCATTTTAGAAACAGATAGAACTGTGTTTAATTCATGGCTTTGCCAATAAGTAGCTATAATCATGGTCATCACTTTAATCCTTTAGATCTTGACTTCATCTCTCAAATGGGAATACTTTATAGAGATCTTGTAAAAATTAGAAATGATGATTATAAAGCACTTGACATATTGTAGACACTCAATAAATGTTGTATATTAATATACAGTCCACATTGGTGGTATAGAAATAAGGTCAGGTAACTTTCAATATTTTTTCTTTACTATGTCTAATGATATGAATTTATGTTCTGCCCTTTTTTCTTTGACAGTAGGACACCTAGAACAAGTCCTAACACATAAAAGGTGTCTAATAATTTTGTTATTATCTAAATGAAAAACAGCTTGCACCAGCTGATCTCAACTTCTTGGTCTCATAATCTCTTTATACCATAAAAGTTATTGAGGATTCCAAAGACTTTTTGTTTCTTTTGGTCATATATCTACATTTACTGTAGATATATTACTGTATTGTAGGTTTAAAGCAAATATAAGTTCAATTAATAAGAAAAATAAAAGCACTACTAATTAACATAAATAATAAACTTTCCAAAGCAAAACAAAAAATTAGTGAGGATAGTGGTGTTGTTTTATATTTTTGCAAACCTCTTTAATGGTGTTTGGTTTAATAGGAGTTAACTAGATTTTCATATTGGTTTTAGTATACAATCAATTACAATATGTAGGTTCAGTTGAAATATGAAGGAAACCCAGCTTCACAAATATCTGATTTGGAAAGATACTCGTCTTTATAGCATTTTCAGGTAACTACAAATATTCTTATTTAATACTACATCAAAACACAAGTGGTAAGTAGTTTTTTTCAGATATTTACAATATGGATTCTTAAACCATGTCAATGAATTCTGCATTATTAAATCCCACTAGTCTATCTGTAGTCTGAATGAATCTTTTACTCATATATGATTTTGTAACATCATACATGAATCATTTGGAATATAGTGGTTCAGGGGTTTATGTGAATCTTCCACATGTGAACACATTTCATTAGATAGTACCATCAATAGATCACATTTGCTAATATCATTTAGCTTAGCGATAACGTTCTTTTAAGTATTGTAAGGTTGCCAAGCTCTCTGGTAAATACACATTTGCCAAAATTCTAATTTTTGCTAGAAAGCTCACATTTTATTATCAGCAACAAATACTGTCAGTTATTTTCCTTAAAGTGACAGGTATTCATTTTTGAGAAAATGTCTGCAAATACCTCCATCTGAATAACCATTGTTGTTCCACGAAAAAAAAGAAAACACATTACTCAATCACACAGGTGCTTTTCCTTGAGGCTGCCACTGCAAGTGGGTATGCAGAATTGTTCTACATATACTTCCCATTGTGTCATTCAAAATATTAAAAAGCAAGTACTCAAGGGTCAATATTTAATAAACTTATTCTATACTACATGATTAAGGGCATTCTCAAGTGAAATTGGCACTAAAAAAAAATGTTTGTTATGGTAAAAAGCTACCAGGACAGCTGGGTGCCACCACTGTAGGAGCAATTTTCCCTCCCAGAACTCTCTAAGCTAGTTATCATCTCATAAATCATTATTTTGAAATTCTAAAATTTTTCTTTTGCTTTTTAAAAAAATGTTATAGTTTATCCTGGAATTTCAAAATAACGATTTTTTAAGATGATAAGGTTAAATGAGGTGATGGCAGGAATAACTGTCGACAGCCAATAACAGCAAAGTAAAGTCAACTGAGAACAAACTGAGTTAATAGCTGAAAAAGTATATAATTATACCCTAAGTCTCTTAGAAAATTCAAAGTACACATCCAATCAGCTATCAAAGTGAGAAAGTCATCACACTTCAGGAGTTCCTGGAAAATTCCACCGTACTTTCTTAAGAGAATAAGAGAGAAAAAGGCAAACAACCTCTTAGCATCACTATGAAAATACTTTTAACTGCATTTAAATCCTTCCTTAAAGGGTCTCAGGGACTTCTAGAAGCTCCCAGCTCTGACTTGGAGAACTGCTTGCTGGCTGACATCCCCTTTGTGGTACAGAAAATGCTGCATTACAAGGAGCTAAGATAGGCTTCCCTTTTGTCATGGTCAGAAATCCAGTGTTCTTCATTTCAAATCCACATTTAAACGGAAAGATCCTTTTGGTCCACCAGAAAGAACTCTACGTGACAACCTTATTTCAATGCAGGGGCCAGATGAGGTGAAGTCACCCAGGCCAACAGAGGCCAGAAGTAAAGCACCACTCAGCCTTCAACCACAGTGGTTTTCAAATCGCTTCAGCAGGCCACCTCCTAGCACCCCTTCATCTATCATTTTATGCCTCTTTGTGTTCCTTTTCTGAGGTTTCTGTTTTTGCTTAATGTCGCTGGGCATTCTGTCCTCATTTTCCTTGTCACACAAGTGAGGGAAATGTTTCATCTGATACGAAGCCACATGTCAGCACCTGTTCTCTGGGTTGATTTGTTCATTATTTCCATTTCTCTTTTCCAGTCCTGCAGGGTCTTTTTCTGTCAGCAGTGACAACAACACATCTGTACTCTCTGTGCTGCTATTCTTTTTCGTGAATGTCAAAACCCAGGGTCTGATGAGTGCCCTTGAGGCTCAGCCTATCACTTAAGGACTGCTTCTTTTTGGATATCCAATTTTTTGGTTAACTGAACTTGTGGCTAAGCCTTGCTGAAATATAAAATTTGACTTTCTCTATGTGGGTGGATAATCTAGTTTGGAAAGGGAGGTAACGGTTTGCCATAAAAAAGACAGTTATGCTCTTACTATGCAGAAAGTCATCTTGTTTGAGACATAAGTGATTAAACATCAACCTAATTCAGTGTCGTCCAATTTGACGTAGCAGCCATATATTGAGACCCGCCAGTGATAAGCACTGTGTACACATGGACTGAAATCCTTGGGGAATAAACAAATGATTAAATGTGATGA
Source organism: Trachops cirrhosus (assembly GCA_028533065.1). Classification (NCBI taxonomy): domain Eukaryota; kingdom Metazoa; phylum Chordata; class Mammalia; order Chiroptera; family Phyllostomidae; genus Trachops; species Trachops cirrhosus. The sequence goes on along the minus strand of CM052542.1, from coordinate 45,824,558 downwards.
CACGGGTGACACAGAGAGATTGGAGCTCTTAACTTGGCTAGGATAGGTGATGTTAAGCGTTTTTGGCACATTAGTTTCTGGCACATTAGTAAGCACAGTTCATCTAGGTATTTTTTTTAACCTGTTGGTTGCTGGAAGTTTATATTGTATTACACAGATGATTGTTTATGATTATGCGATGGTCTTGAACTCAAATAGCCTGAATAAGCAGCTTTAACCCTCAGGTTTTGGTATACACATAGGATTTTTACCATGGTATATAACTGTAACATTTGGTGCATTGTTCAGCTCAGTGCTGCTTTGATGATGGGAAAGAGGCAGATGCAGATCTTAGTAAAGGCTGTAAGGGCCTTAGTGTGTGGCCAATTAGGGCTGAGTTTGTACTATACAGAATGGCTTAGCTTGGTATTATAGGTAAAGCCAGAAGAGGAATGAAATCACAAAATGAGGACAAGGAAACATGCATGAGGAGACATCAGACAAACTAAAATTGAGGGACATTCTAAAAACACTGGGCTTCTACTCTTTAAAAATGTCAATGTTATAAAAAAAGACAGTTGAGCATATTTACCAGAATAAAAGATATTAGACTTAAGACAACTTAAAATATAGTGCTTGATCTTGGAATGGATCTTGTACTGGTAAAAAAAAATGTCTACAAAGAATAATTTTGGTATAATTACAAAAATTTGAGTATAGACTGTATATTAGATAATTGTATTAGATGCTAAATTTCCTGAATTTGATCATTATGTAAGAGAATGCCCTTGTTGTTAGGAGATACATTGTCTATGCTAGAGTTTTTACAAGTAAAAAGTTGTGAATTCTACATTTATTTCTCAGATGGTCCTTCAAATAAAATAATATATATGTTATACATGTATATAGTCTATTAAATGTTACATGTATCTACAGTATGTATATAATATAGATTCACATAGATGTGTATAGGTGTGTACATGTGTATATGTGAAGAGAGAGAAGAGAGGAGAAAAAAAAATCTAGCAAACTATTAACAATGGGTGAACCTAAAGGAAGTGTGTGTGTGTGTTTTCTTTGTGTTGTTTTTCTAGGTTTGATTTTTTTTAAGATTTAAGTTTCTTAAAAATAAATAGAGTAACTAAAACGCAGTCTTCCCCCTGCCCTCCCCACCCTCACCTCGGAATGGCCTACTTGCCAGGGAGAAATGTGGAAAAATAATTGCTACTTTTACTACTTCCCTAAATCAGATATCTGGCCACAAGATCTGGACTTAACGCTATAAAAAACTGGTGAGATTCCCCTGCTGTAGAGCCTTTTTGAGGTTTTAGCTCTAAATCTTTAGTGCTAGCCATGGTAGGTAGAGCTATAACAACTTTACAGATTCAAGAATCTCTCATCGGCATATGATTCCAACATATAAAGGATTTGCTCATTACACAAGTTCTGAACTTGATGTCAAGCGACCAAAGTGGCACATTCTCAAAAGAGTGAAAGATTTTGATCATAAACAAATAAAAAATAAATGGGGTGACTAATTTTAAAGAATATATTTTATTTGGTTAATGTAGAGAAGCAAATAAAAAATATGCAAATCCAGAGGACCAAAAAGTATTTAAATGAACTTGTTTTCTAAGAATCTCAATTGCCTAGAAAATCAGAGCAGAACTGGCATATTTAAAAATATCCTTCAGTCTTTTAAGGAGAAATAAGGCAAATGAACATAAATGTGTAAATGATGAAGAACAAATGCCGACACACTTAATAAGCTGGAAGAAGAAATACATTTCTTGAAGAGAAATGAGAAAAATATTAGAGGGCACGTTACTCATAGATTACAAAGTAAATGAGATCCTAAAGATGAAAAGGATGAAAGAAGGGGAAAAGGACAATCACCCAGATCTACTTATTCTTACAAAGGATGCGAGAAAAAGGGAGATGCTATAATCAGGAAAGGGGAATAGTGTACAAAATAACCAACAGAAGAAAGGTGCAAATTCTCAGGCAGCAGGCAGGCTCCCGGGAAAGAAGGAGGTTCCAGGAAGCTGTTGAGGGATGCCCACTTACAGCTGCAGTTGGAGATCACAGTAAGATCAGTGATACCTCCCACCCCTACAGCCAAACTAGAAAGCTACAACTTGTACAAGTTGAGATGAAAAGATCAGAAAGTCCCATAAAAACACAGACTTTAAGAATTGCCGGTGAGCTTCAAGGTGACACCCATTATGTGTGACATGAAGTCACTGAGTGTGTCCTGGGAAACTTTGCCCCATCCCCAGATTTGGAATTTTTACTTTGAAGGTAGACACTGCTAAAATAAGAGAGATTAAAAGGGAGATTAAGAGAAGAACAATAATAAACTGAGTTCAGGCCTGGTGAAAATATTGGTCCAATGGAATAGCAATCCCTGGGTAAAATTATCCAGCTCAGGGAGATAACCTGGACAAGATTTATTTCTTCAGTAGTTGCTTTTGTTATGCTCAGAATCCACTGACTCACTACTAGCAGAAATAGAGAACTGAAACACCCCAAAAAGGGGGAAGAAGTGACTTGTTGAGTAAAAGGACAAGGAGATGAGCAGTACTAGGTCCTTGGGGAAAAAGACTTTGGAAAAATCAACAGCAAGTTTTCTTCTGGAATTCCCTGAGCATGACTGTCTGAAAAGAACAAATGTGGAGACTGCAGGTATCATCCCAAAGAAGCAGGTCTCTCGAGTGTGAGCAATTCCGTAGCAAGACTGTCAGTAACCACCATAGCTCCAAACTGAAAATGGCTGCTAAAATGTAATAAGGAAGCTGTCACAAAACAGAGTCTATAGTCATTCCACTGCTGATGCCAGGAACACGGGGCCAAAGGTAAAATGAAAATTAAGAAGTTCTGAACATGCTGGTGAAAAAATAAAGACACCTCAAAATAAGTTGATTTGGGACTATGACCATAGCAATTACAAAGCTGCATGAAAAAATGTAGCAACATTTCAGACACTATTCTCCTCCAGCAGAGGACAGATTCATAGGAAGGTTTTCATACCATGGTAATTCACATCATTCTATAATTACTCTCCACATGGAAGATTCTTCTCCATTGAAACTGTGTTCTAGTTTCTGCTATCAGGATGACTAGCCTAAACTGCCAATCATCCTGAAGTCTCTTAACCTCAGGTAACTTCAAGTCTCTGCTTTATATTGATTCTAAGAATATTATTTTGATTCTAGAAGTAGGGATAAATTTTTACCAGTCTGAAAGACAGACTGCTGTAGCAAAATTTTATTTTAGGGGTTTCTGCTTCTGGATATAATTGAGTAACTCCTGGACTTGCTCTCCCACTGTGAACATCTAAGAGACTGGACAAGATACATGAAATGACAGTTATCAGATATTTAATAAGAAGCAGCATAGGACTGTGGACCCTGAATAAGGGAAATGTATGAGGGAAGACTCATAGTCACCCAGTTTTCTGTCTACAGGTACTGGCTGTCCTACAGCTTGTGAAGACAGAGACCAAGCAAAGCTGGATAGTCTTATTAAGCTGATGAAGAAGAGACCAGAGTTTGGGGATGCTGAGGCAGATAGAATGTGTTGGTCATGACTTTGGAGCACCACAAACCTACAGTGCTGCGCTAATGTCTTGGCCAAATACTAAATTAAAGATAAGCTGGGACAATCTCCTTGAGTTCTGGCAGAGAACAACTACTGAGGAAATGCAAGTAGTATGGAAATTCTTGAGATCATATAGTGCAGAGAAAAGTAGGAGTTCCAACTGGAATAGAGCCCTCAGTGAACAATCAAATGGTTCTGCCAAAAAAGTAATAGGGCTACTCTAGTCCTAGGGTGAGGGTCACTTCTGACACACTCTAGAAAAATTTAAAAACATGCATCAAAAGGATCAAGTTGATCTAGTAAATTAACTGTCTGCCAGGAGAAAACACAGCATTCTTTAAAGAAACATAACATAACCAAATTGCTTATATCATACTATCAATAACATGCAGAAAACAATAAAAAGTTACTATTCATGCAAAGAAGAATATGTTACCTATAGTAAAAAAATAACATTTGATGAAAACAGACACAGACCTAACAAAAATGCTGGAATTAACAAATATGACTGTAAGAGAGCTATTGTAAATATTTTAAGAAAATAAAGGATAAGCAAAATAAGTGAAGAGGTGGGAAATTTTAGAAAATATATTTACACCATAAAAAAATAGAAATTCTACAATTGAAGAATATTTGAATTAAAAATTCAATAGACTAGCTTTATAAATAATTTGGCAATAGAAAATGGAAGGTCTATAAAATATAAAGACAATAAAATGTAAATGATTGAAAATGAAGCATAGGGGAAAAAAAGCTGAGAGAAAATTAACAGAGCAATCTCAAGCAGGTTGACATAAATGAACTTGGGGTTTCAAAAGAAATATAGATAGCTACACAAAAAAGTATTTGAAGAAATAATAGCCACTAATACATTTTAAGAAAGAATATTAAATCAAAGATATGTAAGAAGCTCAGTGAATCCCAAAAAGGATAAATAGAAATAACTATCCTATGTTTCAGAAATTCTATTTTGAAGTGTTTATCCAAGGAAATGAAGACATGTGTCAATAAATACACATGTATAAATAAGAAAGCATATATTAGCTTTATTCATAATAGTCAATCCTGTAAATAATTCGAATGCCTATATAAAAGAGAATGCATTAACAAAATTACAATATATCTGTAGACTGATATACTAGCCACCAGTTAATGAATCAGCTACTTAAAATATGCAGCAGTGTAGCTGAATCTCCAAGACATTGTGCTGAGAGAAAAGAGCCATACCTAAAAGCATGCACACTATTTAATTTCTTTTATGTGAAGTTCTAGAGTAGGCAAAACTAAATTATGGTGAAATAAATCAGAATACTGGTTGCTTTTGGAGAGAGGAGGGTATGATTGACTGGGATGGAGGATAAAGGAGTTTTTGAAGGTGGTGATACTATTACCTGATTGAGATGTCGTTTACCTGGATGGTTGTTTGTCAACTTGTAAAGTAATAATAATATCTAAGATCTGTGTATTTCAAAGTATGTCAATTATATTTCAATGAAATACTTTTAAAGAATTTGGACTTCCAGCCAAGATGGAGGCATAGGTAGACGCACTGTGCCCCCTTGCACAACCAAGGTATGGACAACAACGATTTAGAAACAAAATAGCAACCAGAAATAACAGAAAATTGAAGTGCCGGGCAGTCTGACAACCAGTGAGTTGAAAATAGTCTCAATCCACCAGATGGGTAGGAGGGGCGGAGTCAGGCCGGGTGAGGGACGTGAAGCAGAGAGCTGAGCAACCAGAGACCTGAGCAACCGGGAACGCACGCAAGTCCCCAGCAGGCAGACCCCGGGCACACAAGTGTCAGTGGCTGGCGGGCCAGGCTGGGAGGTGGCCATTGTGAAGCGGGGCACTGCGCGCAGCTCAGGATCCCAGCGCCGGGAAATAGAGCTTTGGGGCACTGACTGAAAAGGAAGGCCCCGCGGGGTGCACGGGCCCACCCACACTGGAATTGGTGCCAGAGGGGCCTGGTTGGCTTGTGGAAAGCGGCGGAAGGTTCTCAGGTTCTACAGAGAGCAGAGCAAG
>CM052542.1:45762681-45818454 GCA_028533065.1 Trachops cirrhosus | reverse complement strand
GTATGAAGAATAAGTAGCATAGAGGGTAGATAGAAAATAGATGGGGAGGGCAAGAATAGAAGGGGAAATGTAGAAGCTAAAGAACTTATGACACATGGACATGAACTAAAGGGGGAGAGTGGGAGAGGGTGTTCAGGGAGGAGGGGAACGAAGGGGGGATAGTAGGACAAATGTAATAGCATTATCAATAAAATATGTTTAAAAAAAGAATTTTAGTAAGATATTGGATAATGTCTTCTAAACTGATATATATGTATCAGTTTATATGAACTATATTGTTGCTGTCAGGTAGATTCGTAGCTAATTAAATATAAAAACATATTGACTAATTGACTGGGGTCCTGCTGACGCAAGGATGGTAGTGATTTGCCCAATAGTTCTGTTTTAATTGTTTTCTCCATATTTTAACAGCGTTTTGAACTAGTACATTCAATGTTTTCTCTTATTATCTGAGCTTCCCACAGCTGAGAAATTTAGCTTGCATGTTGGATGATACAATTAAGACAGTGAAGATTGTTATGTGACTGAAATAAACACAAGGAAGGTTTGGAGAGATTAGGTCTTGCATTTAAAGGAAAAATAAATAATCGATTACCTAACTAAGTAAATGCTGGTAGGATCATGACTTCATGCTATTCATTTGAAAAAGAATATTGAATTGGCTACATATTATATGGAAACAAATTATATATATATGGAATGTTTGAATATTTGTTCTGTGAGGAAAGGAAAATATAGAAAGGACCATATTGCCAAGTAGTAAGATCTTGGTAGCCAAAAGATGTTATGAAACAGTTTTGTACAGCCCTGACTGGTGTGGCTCAGTGGGTTGGGCAACATCCTGCAAACCAAAGGTTACCAGTTCCATTCCTGGCCAGGTGCCCAGTTGGGGGATTGCAACTGATTACCATGTTTCTCTCCCTCCCTTCCCCTCTCTCTAAAAATAAATAATAAAATCTTTTAAAAACTAGTTGTGTAAGGCTAGGTAAGCCTATCTTGGCTGAAAATCTTCTTGGGAAATATTCTACTTTTGTGGATCACATCTACAAACCATCAATATCTGAAACCTGGTCTGGAAGCTATGATTAGTCATTGTAAAAGCAGCTGAAACTTTAGTTTGATGAGTGTTCAAAGATCAGGCTTAATAAAAGCACATCAGTGATGCATAGAAATAATTTTAGATCTTAATCAAAAGGGTTTTTTTTAAGTCTTTCAGAGAAGCAAGATTCAAGAGATAGACTTGATAAACTAACAAAGTTAAGTCTCTGAGAGGATTTAAAAAGGGATTTAGTGAGTCAGTCCCATCACTATTGTGCTCTACCTGCAGTTGCCAAGGTAACAAAAAAACTTGGGATTCCCAGAATTTTTTTCTACACTAGCATCAGGAATAACAAAATTAGCCAACTGCCTGCCTGCCTGCCAGAGTGTCTACAGAAGCCTCCAGATGCTAATCTCAACAAAAATAAACAAACAAATAAAGTTTTATTGTGCTTCTCCCTAGGCAAGCATATGTGCATTTACTTGTAAATAAATTAGCTGCTGCTTTCCCGTGCAACATCTCTATTTGTCTCTAAATTATACCAGGGATTTATCTGTGATTTGCTTTATCACTGGCTATTGTTTGAGACCTGTCCTTGGCATAAAGTTGATAGCTGAAAAAAATTTCCCAGGAGTTAAAAGATGTCACTCCTTGTCTTAGCTCTTACCTAGTTTCTGGTGAAAAGCCTCCTAAAATCCATATCTTTATTTCACTGTCTATAGTATCTCTTTTTCTGTGTCTACATTTACTATTTTCTCTCTTTTAGTTACCAGAAGTTTACATATGCTCTGTTAGATGTGCTTTCTTTTTTACTTGTTTTTCTTGTGCTTCTCTGAGCATTTTTTAATTGTTATTCTATGACAGTTGTCCCAATTTTCCCCTTCGCCCTCCCCCACCCAGCCCAACCCCGCTCCCACAGTCCATCCCCACACCCACCATTGTCCATGTCCATATCATTCAGGCCTGTTCTTTGACTCTGAGCATCTTAATTTTGAAGTTATATAGCATTACTTTTGGAAAATTCTTGGCCATTTTCTCTTCACATATTTTTTCTGCTATGTTCTCTCTCTTTCGTTCCTCTGGAACAGCAATTATATGACTATTAAATCATTCAATATTGTTCCAGAGCTGTTGGGTGTTTGCTTTGTTTTTGTTTTCCCCACTGCTTTTCTCTTTGTGGTTCAGCTTCAGTATTTCCTCTTCATTTATATTTGGGCTCACTGGTTCCTGCCTCAGCTGTGTTGAATCTAGTGATGAGCCGGGCAAATGTATTCTTCATCTTCTATACCAGGTTTTTTTTATTTCTAGCATTTCCACTTGATCTTTTTATAGTTCCATCTCTCTGCTGAAAATATCCTTCTCTTTATGCATGTTATCAACCTTTTGCAGTAAATGTTTTAAGATATTAAACCTAGTTGTTTTAAAGTCATTATCTGATAGTTTCAACATCTGAATCACCTGTAAATATAGTCGTATTGATTGTATTTTCCCTTGAGCATAGGTTGGGGAGTATGTGTTTGTGCCTGTGTCTTACACATTTTTATATTATTGAATACCAGACGTATTGTGGAGAAATTGAGGTAAATAGAGTTTATGTTTGAAAATGGGCCTACCTCTGTTTTTGATTATAGGCCTGGAGTATTGGGGGTGGAGTCAGGGGCTGGGTTTAATTTGGGCTTTGTTGTTGTTATAGCCACACTTCAGGAACCACAAACATCAAATTCCTGTTAGGTTCTGTCTCTGTTTGAGCTCCACCTTCAGTTTTCTGCCATCCCAATATGCTTACAGCATATAGGGGACTTCACACTTTCGCTCTTTCTCTGTATCTGGCTGCTGTTGCTTGTTCCTTAGTGCTTCCCTCACTGGTGGTAGGGAGGTTCTTTGTTGCCTGGTCCAAGTCAGTGTAGATAGGATCTATGTGCCTGGACTTTGGGGGCATGGCTTCCTTAGTGTTTGTGACCCTACCTATATGGCATCTAAACTCTGACTAGTATCTGTGATGGGTCATGTACATGTGACAGAGTTTTGCTCCTCTCCTTGTGGTAGGAAATCTCTAATAATTTTACAGCATTTGGGACAAAGGACTCTTGTCTACCACTTTCCCATGAGTAGAGGGTGCTTTCCCATACCTCCTTCAGCATCAGTGGGCCTTGGTGGTGGCAGGGATTGACGCCCTTCCCCTACTTAAGGCTTTTCTTATTTGAGAAAAGAGTCTCAGGACACGGGGCTTTAAGCCTTTCCTGGGGAGGTGGAAGATCCCCCCTACACACTACCACTGAGGGGAAGCTCTCTCAGGACTCCTGAGTTGCTCCTAACCTACGAGTAAATACAATTTTTTTTTAATCTAGGCCTTCCAGTGATTCTTTGCAGTCATGGCCCCCATAAAAAGGGGGGAACATTCTGAGAAACGCATCCTTAGGCAATTTGATTGTTGTGTGATCATCAACAAGTAAAATTATAAAAACCTAGCCTAATACATACCTAGACTATATGGTACCGCACCATCATATGTACAGTCTGTTGTTGGCGGGAACACCATTATGAGGGGTATGACTATACAATAATACCAGCCCATATGTGGCTCTTAGCAATCCATTAAAATTTTAGCAGATTTCTTCTTACCTACTTGTAAGACTGCCACGTCTTTCTCCTATTGTCTGCCACTGGTGATCCAGGTCCAAGGTCATAAATAATTGGTACTATTGAAATGTAACTCTATTACCTTACTTTAGATAGTTTTGGTGGTCATTAGTAGCAGCAGTAAAACTGAGCTTTTTTTTTTAAACATAGAATTCTTACAAAAACTGTGAAAGTATCCCTTCTTTCATTTGTAGCAATAAAGTGACATTTGTATTTCTGGAAAAGGTGCACAGACTTCTTGGTGTGAGAGCTTTGAGAACAATACCTCACAGTTACTTTTTGTTATGCTTATTTTTTATCTAAGAAAGAGGAAAAATAATAATCTGAATAGCAAATGTCTGGAAGCCTAAGATCTAGATGGTAGAAATCATCCAAGTTCTTTCATAATAATCACACTCGATGAGCAAGTAATGGAGGATTTGAACTCACATAGGAAAGAAAAGGTTAGCAGCAAGCCTACAATGTCTGTGGAATCTTTTCTTTCTTTACCAGGGACACCTGGGAAAGCACAAGTTGCACTAGTCCAAGTTCCTTCCAAACTCACTAGCAGAAATATAATAGAGTCCTGAGATGTGAAAAGCTTTTAGCAGAATACATTTGATATGTCTAGGTTGTTTATTGTACATACCCTAGGAATTCATAGACACCTGAGACATGGTGCACTGAAAACTATCACAAACAATATATCGAAATGCAAAAACGAACCATAACCAAAATAATTCCTATTATAATAAGTGATGTCCTGCACATATTGCTTAGAACATCACATATTTAATCAAAACCAAAATAGTTCCTAATGGACCTATGGAGCTACATGGGTCATCTTGAACCTTTCCAAGAGAGAAGAAATGTATTGCCTGGGTTTTCTATCACTCATATATTTTGAATTACTGTTGAGAAAGATAGTTGGTTCCTGTGAGTCAGATTTGACAATTTAAACCATTTTAAAAAAAAATCTCAATAGCTACCTCTGATCTGAAGTACATACATGTCCCCTATGCAATAATGCCTGGTACGTGATTGAAATCTAAACAAGAACCATCAAGTAGGATTCAGAATTCATGCTATTTTACAACACAAAATTTTTAACCACATTTAGGAAGTTTCCATTTGCTGTGAGTTTTGAAATACCATTGTGTAATAATGATGCTATGACATGTGGTAGAAATTCCAGGAAACCAAAAATTTCTATGCAGCATATGCATATACAACTAGAAATAAGTATTTCATGTACTTCAAAAGACTGGAGAACAAAGAATATGAGATTAACAATAGGATTTTACTTGGGTATAAGGTATTAATATTTGGCTATTTTTTGTTAGATCATTAACCTACTTTTAATAATAGCAGTGACAGAAAATGAGTCTATGCAATAGGCATTGAGTTCGGTACTCATTCTTTATGATTTTATTATACCAAAGATAAATAGACACAAGAAAAAATGATTGCTTTGGAATGTTACTCAGGGCTCAGCCTCTGAATAATCAATGCTAGCCTTTGACCATCTAGGTCCTATTTCATGGTCCTCCACAAGTTTGATATTATCCAGGCCTTCGTCAGGATTGCTCAGTCTGGGCAAGACCAAGTCTGCAGACTAAGGTTATCCACTTTATGGAGCAGAGGAAGGGATTACCTAGAGCAGGAACTGATCAAAAAACCAAAGCAAATGAGACTTGATTAAGTAATGTAAAACTCAAATTAATATCTGTGTCTATATTTTATATTTTTATAAATAGCACTGCTTGCTTTTCACACCCATTGGTCTATATTTCTTTGATTGATCAATGTACCTAAAAAATGAGTTTTTCTTTATTTAATTACCCTGTGTGTTTGGTTTGAATATTGGAGTTTTCAAATTCAAATTCAATTAATTACCTCAAATATTTGGTTTGAACATATAGTTCCCATTATTAAAGAAATTTTGTTTTAGCCCTGGGTGGTATAGCTCAGTGGACTGAGCATGGACTGCGAACCAAGGGGTTGCTGGTTTGGTTCCTGGTCAGGCCACATGCCTGGGCTGTGGGCCAGGACCCCAGTGGGGGCCACATGAGAGGCAACCACACATTGATGATTCTCTCCCTTTCTTTCTCCTTTCCTTCCCCTCTCTCTAAATAGATAAAAACAATCTTAAAAACAATAACAATTTTTAAAAGAGAACTTTTATTTTAGTTGTTCTTAAGTGGTTTTGTTTTTATTTTTTCAAACATAATGTCTTTTAATATAACAAATATAGATTTCTAGGACCTTCTTAATTTAGTAAGTTCATGCTTTGTTTTCAGGGCATTCATTTCCAAACGTCAAAACACACACACATGGTTGGATCAGGTACGTTTATATACATTTCAGTTCCCAGGACTTCCATGCATATTTTTTCATTTGATATTTATAATATCTTTATAGAGCAGGCAAATGAGACACACACAGATTTATTTTAGAAACCTCTCATACCATGACCCCTACTTTTCAACCCCTGTTTTCTATACATTTTTGGTTCAATTAGGACAGAAATAAATCAAAGACACAGACCCATTGGTATTGAACCTGTCTAGAACACCCTGAGACTGGTCAGGGGGAGGTCTTATCTGGGGAAAATACAGAAGTACAGCCAGAAATGGCTTCCCAATGTTGCCTTTCTTCCAAGAGTGACTGTGCCCGTGCTAAGTAAGCACAGTAACATTCTCTGCCTGCTCACTTAGTGGTGGGGCTTAACGTGAGCACCCCATGGTGGCTCTCAGGCAGCTTGTCTGTCAGAAGGATCATGATCGGCCAATATTTTGACAATAGGACTGGAAAACAACCAGTTTTCCCCTCTGAGTCAGAAGACCTTTTCAGATGTCTTGAGTAAAGTTCATACTAGAATCACATTTCATCCCTGATTGTCTTTAATTGGCCTCTTATCAGGGCAAGGGAAGCCTGCCACAGTATATTTTTTTAACCTTACAAATTTACTGCTCATATACTTTAAGTATCAATCAGTTCAGTCAATAGAAATAAGCTATAGAAAACAAAAATAATTCTAATAATATAGAAACAGAATTATACAATTATAATAATTAAAAGTAATTTATAAAATAACTACAGAAAATTTTAAAATTTTGAAATTAGAAGACTAATTATTTTTTCATTGATTGGGTTTTTCAACCCAACTAAGTCCCTAAACTTCTCCCAGTCTTGATATAGTAATCCATAAAATGGAAAGAAAATGTCCAATTTGCATATTCTATAAGGATATTATGAATATCGAATAAAAAATATGTATGAAATTACTGGGAATTGAAATGTATGTAAACATAATTGATCATTCAACTGTGCATTTACAGTATCCCTTGAGTCCATCATTCATTTTTCTGATGAGTTCCTAAGTTAATAGTTTTGTTCAATTTCATCATGCTTTGCCTTAGAGTAAAGATAGAAGAGGTTTCATCTCACACGTCAGTATGGTTAGTGATAGTAGCTGCTCAACTGCTATCTTGGGAGGGATTCTGAAGAAGTAGTAGGTTTAATAAGAATAAACATTGTTAATAACTAAGAATATCTCCCACAGGAACAAGTATGGGAATATAAGCAGCCATGCCACATACTTGCAATGACTTTCTTAAAACTCAAAACAGTTATTCCACTAAACTATATTTTCCTTGTGAACTCAAGGACCAACATTAACACGAGAATAAAAAAAAGATTTCTATTACTTAACATAATTCTCTCTTACCTGCTGAAGGCAGAACTGATATAGTCATGGGCAATTAATGGTACAGCCTCCAATTATGAAATTAATAAGTTATTGAAGTCATTACATTTTTTTAATAAAAAAGGATTGTTCAGTGCCAGGGGGATCTAGCAGTGAACTCACTGTAAAGCAAGTGAAATCTGTTGCTCTGACCAGTAAGGTATTTTCCATATTGCTCCAGCCAAAGAGGAAGACTTCCCATAAGAAATGGCTGTTCTTCAGTGAAGGGGTAGAAATAGATATGTGTATCTACTTGCGAGAACCTCCTAACATGTTTTCAGGGACCGTGGAGGGAAAATTAAAATCACTGACTTTTTAATAATTACAGATTGCTGTTGATGTATGTCAGGAAGACATATCTTGAGATTTTTTTGTTGTTGTTTTCTCCAAAGCGATGGTCTGAGGAAAAATTATGACAATGTACAATTTGGGCAATTTAAAAAGTGGTACATTTTAGTATGTGATTCCAGATTACAGATACTAAATGACCCCAGAAGTGCTGGCTGATACATTTGCCTTGTTAACATTCATTGACTCATCCATTTATTTATTCAACAAAGAATATGTGAACACTAAGTGCCAAGAAGTGTGCTTGATGGTGATGATACAGTGGCAAGTAAGACCAGCATGGTACCTTGCTTCATGGGACTAGCATGGGACTAAAAGAGAAACAAGGATTAGCCAAGTAATTACACATGCAGGGGTTGCTACAAAGGACATAGCACAGGCATGCCAGAAGGTCATAAAGAAAAGTGTTAATTCTGCGAGATTAATGAATGCTAAAACCCAAAAAGTCTGTAGTAGCTCACCACATGGAGTTGTAGAAATGGTAAATATTTTCTAGAAGAAACTGTTTTCTAAATAGGTGGTGAGAATCTGAAATGGTTAACTTACCTAACTAAGCCATTCAGCCTAGATTTTAAGAAAATAAAGAGAGATGAGTAGGTCAGTTGGAAGCTGCATCACCCAAGATGATGTATAATTTTGATGCTTGTATTTTCTGCCATTTTTCACTCAAGACTAGAAGATTTTTAGTGTCTTATCTTCAGTCTGAGTTCAGAAACACAAACCTCTGGTGTGAATTCTCTCTGTTCTATTGTTGTTTCCCCTCAGGAATGAGTCATCAAAACCATCATCTAGAGCAAGAATCTAAACAAGGCTTTCCACATTCCCATGGAATAATGATGGCTGCCTAGAAACCTACCCACACACTCTCAAAATACATACAGATCAATAAGCAGAGTATAAGAAAACTCACCAGGGCTAGTTCACATCCAATGACGGGTTGACATGGAAATAAAAAGATCTCAACTTGGGACAACTCTGAAAAGTTTTCTCCATCTTTAGAATTCCCTAGAGAGTCAACTGATATCTTTAGTGAAAAAAATTGCTTTATTGCCCAGCTTCTCCCCCTACTCAATCCTATTTCCTTATTTTCTCTTCTAAAAATGGTGAACACACATACTCCCTCATATATCTCCTGCTATGCAACCTCTATGCTGTGGACTGAATTGTGTTGCTCCAAAAATCGTATGTTGAAGACCTAACCCTCAATATTATTATATTGGGAGTTAATTAAGGTTAAATGAAGACATTAGAGTGAAGCTCTGAATCAATAGTATTAATAGCCTTATAAGAAAGAGAAAGAGACAGAGACAGAAATGGAAGAGAATTTTTCCATGTGCATGTACACAGAAATACTCAGGTGAGCCCATAGCAAGAAGGCAGACTTGCAAACCAAGAAGAGAACTCTCACCACAACCTGGCCTTGCTGCACCCTGATCTCAGACTTCCAACCCCTAGAACTGTGAAAAAGTGCATTTCTGTTGTTTAAGCCACTTAGACTACAGTATTTTGTTATGGCAACTGGAACTCACTGATACACCTCACCTCAGCATCTGCTTCCCAGAAAACCCAACCTGTGACAGTGTCCCTTCATACAACCACTGACTATGCAATCACAATTCCTTGGGCTCAAATGAAAATGATAGAACCCAATAAAACAAATAAATTTATATACATAAAGATCCCAATATACTTCAGTGCTTCCTGAGTTGAAACTCAAGCTTTCTATTTAGAAAGTACCTTCCCAGCCTGAATTACTCTAAGAAGATAACAGCCTGGTGAGCACAAAGATATTCATCATATTCATGACTTGGGGAGATGCTGTCACTGGTCCCCAAGTTTTTGGCAGGTGGAAATGGAGAGGTTGTCATTTCCAGTATGTCATGTCCCCAGTGGTGTTGAATCACTTAAAATTCCAAACACCTACACAGTCCCCCTAAGGCTTCTTCTTACCATCAGGATTCAAGGCACTGCACAGCTCTGAGAAAGGCGATAAGGAAAGCCCGCTGAACCAAGAAAACAACAAATAACTTTGTAGAAGCCTCTGGAAATTTAGCATTTCTAATCAAAGCCTTGTCTGTTCTGAGCAGAACTAAGTGCTGTACTCCAAATTATTAGTGGTGGGTAAGGTTTTTATGAGAATGAAGGAGAACCTGAATCTTGCTTTGTAATCACCACTTCCTCGTATCAGTTTTCTGAGGCATTTTTACACAAGCATCAACACCAAGAAAAGAAATAAGTACAGCTTCATCATTAAAGATGGATTGACACCTGATCCTGCAATAGCACTCTCTGATGTTGGTAAATTAAATGACCTCATTGAGACTGGACAGGAAACCAAAGCAATGTGTCCATTTCCACCTTAAGCTCAAACTGAGATTTTAGGATAGTATTTCCTCTAGAGAGAAGCAAAGAAAAAAATAAATGAGAGATGCATGGAGCCTTAGCACACATACTTCCACACATATGCTCGTGCGACTGCCTCTGTTTGAAAAGTCGTCTTTAAAAAATGCTCTACCCTGCACCATCCAGAAACTTCCACTTGCCCTTTAAAATTCTCCTGAGTGAAGATATCCTGATGATATCCACAAAGTTACTCCCTACTTTATACCTTCCAACTTAGATATATCATTGTTGCACATTTCAGCCTCTATTTATTGGGTTACTTTATTCACTAGAGAATGAGTTTCATGGAGGCTGAGACCATGTGTTGCTAATCTGTGAGATAAGTCTAACATAAGACCTGACAAGCAATGTGTGCTGTCTATCCAGGTATCTGAAGTCACACATCATTTGGCCCCAACCTTTCTTTCCAGCCTCAACTTCCACTGAACCCACTAGTCTCTCACTTGCCCACATTGCACTGCTTTATCCACAACACACAACTCACTGACCTGCAAAGCCGCAGTGTGCAACCACGCCATTCCCCTTTCACTCACATTGTTCCATCTGCATGAAATGTACTCCAATCACCTCAAACAATAAAAATCGACATCTTTTTCTGAGGCCTTACTTAAATGCCACTTCCTTTACATAGTATCCTCTTTGCTTTCCCACCATCTCGTACCGACTCCTTTCTTTCCACATACACATCATACATTCTCTACACAGGTCTCCATTCTTTACTGGGATATAAACTCTTAGAAGGCCGGAGCCCCCATGTACTGCCTTTTCTGCCCAAGGACACTCAGATGGATGCATGGCTCCCTGTTGCTGTTCCCACTAAATATACTACATTTATTGGAGGACCAAGTGGCAAATCTGAGAAGCATCTTAAACTTCTCCTCAGTTACTATTCTCTGTATTTCTTGTACCTACTATTTTTCTTCACTACCAATAACCTAGCTCACTGCCCTCCCATCTTTTCTTTACCTAGAGAGCTGCATTCATTCTCAATCATCTCCTTGACTGTTATTTCACCCTCTCTCACCAAGGATCTTCTTCTACTCTGCACTCTAATAATCCTGAATGCAGAGGCTCTATCTTACTTGTCTTTCTTTTTTGTTAAACAAACACTTCAAAGGGCCTATTTTGTGCTAGACTCAGATCTAGCTTTGAAGACAGAAACACAAGAAAGACTCAGTTCCTGGCACAGTGTTTGGCATAGGTAAGATTTTCAGACATGTGTATGAAATGAATTACTAATAAAAAATGAATGACTAATTATTTTAAGTGCATGGATCATCATCTTTCTACTACTTAAAACTCCTCTGTGGCCTGCATTTACATGGTCAATTGATTTTCAACAGTTACCTAAGCAATTCAATGAGAAATGTAAAGTCTTTGCTACAAATCATCCTGGGTCAACTGGGTAAACATATTTTAGAAATTAACACTGACCTTTATCCTATACCATATGCAAAAAAGTAACCATGATTCAAAATGAATCATAGTCCTACACATAAAACCTAAAGCAATACAACTTCTAAAAGAAAACACAGATGCTTTTGTGACCATGGGATAGACAAATGTTTGTCAGATATAAGGACCTATTAATATATTGCAGCAACATAGATGAACCTCAAATTCATTATGCTGAGTGAAAGAAGCCAAGTACAAATTAGTACATACTGTATGAATCCCTTTCTATAAAATTATAGAAAATGGAAACTAATGCATGGTGATAGAAAGCAAATCAGTGGTTAGCTGGAGCAGGTAGGGAGAGAGATGGATTGCAAAAGGGCATGAAAAAACTAGTGGAGTAATAGAAAATCTTTTTTTTTCAGTAGCATATATGTCTCTTAATAATTTAAGTGATTTTGCATATTTCATTATATTTAATACTATATTTAATCTTTTTTTATTTTAGTTTATTCAGTACAGTTTCTATCCTTTATTCCCATTCCAGCCCACCCACCCATCCCTCCCCTCCTCCCTCCCATTTCCAACCCCCCTAGTTTTGTCCATGTGTCCTCTATATTTGTTCCTGTGAACCCTTCCCTTCTCCCCTGAAATTCCCTCCCCTCTCCCTTCTGGTCACTGACTACCTGTCCTCTATTTCAGTGTCTTTTGTTATTTTTTTCAAATTGTGGTGATGGTTTCATGGGTGTTTAAATACATCAATATTCATCAAATTACATGCTTTACATATGTGAAATTGTACTTTAAATACACTTCAACAAAGTTGAGGATGGAACCCTTCAAGATTCCCTGTCTCCAAAGAGTAAAGTAAAATCTGTATCACAGGTTTTTGCACAGTAGGCCCCTGCTTCACTCTGGCCTCATCTTCAGCCACTTCTCCCACATATTTTATGTTCTAGCCAAACTCAACAGTACCTCATCCCGTAAATGCCTCTCTTCTCTTTCATTTGTTGGACACATGCTTATTCATATGATGTTTCCTCTCTGTGATGTTCATTGATAATCCTATTTACCTGGAAAATAACTAGTCATTTCTCAAAACTCAGTTCAGTGCCTGGCATGGAGGAGGTGCTCAATAAGTAATTGTCTAATATCTGAATGGGCATAGGTGTCACCTCTAAGAAGCCTACTCTGACCCTGGAGTTAAAGTTAATCACTCCTTCAGTAATTCATTAGTACCTCTATTCTTTGTATTTCTTACCATCCTCTATTGTTTTACAAGGGGTTCCAAGTCTGTTTCCCTACACGTGAATTTTTTGGGGACTGTGGTAAGAATGCTAAGATGGTCCCCAAATTCCTGTCCCCTCTGCATTCAAAGTTTTTTCCAGTTACTTAATCAAATGCTAATCTAGGTATTGCTGTGGAGGAAGTTTTACAAATGTAATTAAGATCCCAAATCAACTGACATTAAGATGGACAAATTATCCAAGTGGCCCTGACCTAATCATTTGAATCCTTTGAAAGCAGAATTTTCTCTAGGTGTTCACCGAAGAAAAAATTATAAATTCAAAGAACGAGAAAGATTCAAAGCACCACTGCTGGCTTGATGATGGAGGGCACTGAATGGCTAGGAACATGAGTGGCCTCCCGGTCCTGACTGACAGCCAGCAAGCAAACTGGAACTTCAGTCCTACAACCTCAAGAAAATGCATTCAGCCAACAACCTGAAAGAGCTTGGCAGTAGATTTTTCCCTAGAGTCTCCAGATAAGAACTCAGTTTGGCCAACTCTTCTATTTCAGCCTCATAACATCCTGGGCAGAGAACCCATTCATGTTGTGCCTGACTTCTGAACTACAGAACTGTTAGCTAATAAATGTGTGTTGGTTTAAACCTCTCCATTTGCATTCACTTGTTACACTGATGTATATAGATAATACAGGGACAAGTTTACCCTTTGCGACACCATAGACTGACCTGGAGAACATTACGCTAAGTGAAGTAAGCCAGTAAGAAAGACAAATACCATATGACTTCATTCGTATGTGGAATCTAATGAACAAACTGAACTAACAAGCAAAATAGAAACAGACTCATAAAAGAAGCAGTCTGACAGTTCTGGTGGGGGTGGGGAGGTTAGGGGGTGGAGGCATCGAGCAAAAAGGAAAAAGGACTCATGGACACGGACAACAGTGTGGTGATTGTGGGGCACATAAAGGGGATAAATGGTAATTGGACATTACAATTTAAAAACAAATAATACAGGGAAAAAATCACATTTATCTTTATGGTACATGGCTTCTCATGTAGTAAGTCTGCAACCATGTTTTTGAGAAAGAAGTAAAAGAAGAATGAGAAGAAGGAGAGAGAGGAAGATGTGAAGGTAAAAAATGCAAAAAGAAGAAAAAAGAAAAGAAAAAGAGAGAAGAAAAGACAGGAAAATGTTTGTTTCCAGAATAAAGACTCAGAGACCTTAACCGCACATTATCACCTATGGAGAGCTTTAACAAATCCTAGTGGCTGGATCTCACTCTTAATGATTCTGGTTTAATTGATCTAGGTGCACCTTGGCCATCAGCATTTTTAAAATCTTCTAGGGTGGTTCTAACATGAGGCCAAAGCTGAGAACTACTGCTATGGTTGCTCCTATGTTGACTTCTGGGGAACAGTAACTCTACCAGGACTTCAGAGGATCCAGATACCTGTGAAGAATGGCTGAGTTCTCAGCTTCTAGAAAGCTCACACTTCCTAGCTGTGCCCTATTCCAGTTAGCTCTTCCCAGGTTGTTAATGGGCCTAACTCCAGGATATACTCATTCACTCTCTCCATTCACAGGTTCCTTAGTTCAGGTTTAAATAACAATCCCTTGACATTTATATAACTTCTCAGCTTCTTCCACATCACAGCCTACTCGGACCCTGCTGATCACATGAATTTTCTCTGCATGATTCTCCACTGCAGTCCACAAAGAGAACTTTGATAGTGCCCTGATTAGAAATGGTGAATTTCATTATCTGGATACTGTCCTTAATCTATTACCAACACCTAAACATCTTTATCATTAAAAAGATAATTTAATTGCTAATCAGAGTTCTTTGAGGGAGGGCTTTATAATGGAAAGAAGACTATTCTAGAATCCTGAGCTACAATCCTGGTTCTGCTTCTTATTAATAGTATGGAATATCTGGCAAGATAGTGAACCACTATCGAAGACAGTTTATCATTATTAAAGTAGAGGAGTCTATATTTATCTCATTGTGTTCTATTAGACTCACATTATGATTATGTGATTATGCAATGGTTTGTTGTAACAGCTTAGGCGTGTGTGTGTGTGTGTGTGTGTGTGCATATATTTAGATTCAACCAGTCCCCTGGAGAAACCAATATATGTGTTGTTGAAGCAAAATATTTCAACAAGTACTTTTCTTAGGGAGGGTAAGAATAGATGAATAAGGATGCTCTCCCTGGTATAAAGATGTCATATATCTATGTGCTATTAATTCTTAAGACCAGCTGGTCTTTCAAAAATATATGAGGGGGAGAGGGAAGCGGGCATCACATAAGTTTTAAGGAAGTGTCTTATGGAGCATACTCTACATGTCAGAACTTAGGCAGTTATTTAAATAAATGATCTAAATTGTCAGATCAAGCCTGTGAGACAGGTATTTGTACTCCCATTTTTGTAGATGAGAACATCGAAGTTTAAATATGAATTTGAATTTGCTCAGGGGGATGCTGTTAATAAGTCATGGAGCTGAAATTTGAACTTGGGGTTTTTGTCCTGCCAATAAAATCCAAAGTTGGCTTGGATTGCCAAGTCTTGCCTTGGGATAACATTGAATTGTAAATAGTAAGACCAATTAAGCACTACTTTAGGTTCAGAGAGGATGATGGCAACATTATGCAATGGGAATCTTCCATTACAAATGGGAAACCTAGCAAGGGAGGTACTCGCAGCTAAAAGCCAATGGCCATGAGGAGGCTGAATTCCACAGGACAGGAATGGACCACTCAGGTAGCTGAAAGATTGAATAGGGAAGCTATTAGAAGGTATGGTAGATTATTTTGGAGGGTTGTACCTGTATTCCACTGCAATGGTTCTCAAGCTAGAGGGTGCATTGGAGTCCCCTAGAGGACTTGTCAAAACACTGATTGTGGACCCCACTCCCAGAATTTCTGGTTCTGGGTCTAGGTGAGGCCAGAGGATTTGCACTTCTAACAAATTCCCAGCGATGCTGCTGTTGCATCACAATATATGATCTGGGGAACACATATTGAGAACCACTGTATTAGGGACACACAGCTGTATCTGACAGAATCAGCAAGTCTCCTTGGAGACCTGTGTCACAGCTGATCAGACTATAGCAATTTAAGAGTGTGAGCAAGGCAGCTAGACTTTCTTGTTTCAAAAGGCCCTTACCAGGTGGTTGATCTGAGCAATTTATTTAGCTTACTTGTGCCCCAGTTTAGATAACTAGATAGCTAGGTAGACAGAGATATCAATATATGCATAACATTGCTTGGAACATAGGAAACCATAATCTAATTGTCATTGTGTGATAGTATGGCAGGGATGTGATATGGTAGATATGGGGAGGGCCCACCCAAGTCCTTCTTCAAAGAGCACTTGTTGCTAAGCCGCAGAGAGTGCTGCCAGCAGAGACACTCCAGCTGCCAGTCTTTTCAAGAACTGCCCCAGCTGCAGAGACCCAACCTGGCCAAAGTCATGTCTTTTCAGGGGCAGCCACACCAAATGACTGTTGAGGAGGCAGAGATAAAAGCACCTGCTCAGTCTGGACCAGTGCAGGACAACTCTGACCACCACTTGAGTTTAGAGCTTGCTGTGGGGTCAGCTGCAGCTGCTTGGCCTGCGTCACAGATCAACTCTTCCCTTAGCTCAAACCTGTTTCCTTCCTTCTCTTTCATAGGGTTTGGTCCCAAGGACCCTTCTATCTGAACACACTGTGAACTAAACTACATCTCAGGGTCTGCTTCCTGGAAAACTCAACCTGCAACATAGTCAGCTTTTTGAGGCCAAAAGAACGAGACGTGGTGGAAGAAGCACAATATAAAAACCCTCATACCAAATTCTTGGATATGGTGTCTGAATTCATAAAATTTTCTAGTGAATAGCAGCATACATTCATTGCTACTTAGTATGTGCCATGGGTTATTGAATTTAATCATCAGGAAGTCCCTTTGTGGTTATAGTTATAGCTGATATAGAGATAAGGAAAGGGAGATTTGCAGACTTTGGGTAACTTTTATCAATAGCCATGTTAAGTAACTTTGTCATGAATAAAATTTGAGTGTGCCTGACTCTGAAGGCTGTGCTCTCTCTCATACACCATACTCATCTGCTCTGGTTTTTCATGAAAGGAAAATGCAAGCAGCATTTTTCACAGGATGAGATGCCTGGGGCTTGAGAAAGCTTTCTGATTGAAGCAGGTGAAGTCCTGCCTGGAGAGCTGCCTCCCTAACAAAAGAAAGGGTTGTTAAACCACAGAGGACTTTGCTAATCACTGGTGGTAGGCACTCCAGAGATTATGTAAGACTATCCTCACTGAGGGGTCTCTGAGAGATAGGGGGAAGAGGACTCTGTTGGTCATGAGGAGATATTTGACAAGGACCCAGCATCTATGATTTTTTTTTAACCAGCCATATGTTGCTAATTCAGATTCCAAAATAAGCTATGCAGAAGGGACTCTCCAGGCAAAATAGATACATTTTATTACCCTGTGGGACACTGGTCCCTGACCTCACGTGGGAACTCCAGCATCTTTGAGCTGTACCAGGTAGAGAAATAGGGACACCGTTGGGTTACAATAGGTAGATCTGAGCAGCCCAGATCAAAAGCAGGCTTGAGACCTCCTTGGCATCTTAACTCAGACTCTCACCCTAACATTGGCCCTCTGAGTATCACCACTCTTGCATTTGTAGCACTAGTCTTATGGTGAGAAGAGAAAATGAAAGCTAAATCCAAAGACAGAGACTTTGTTCCTAAAACCTGGGACAGTTGACCAAACCTTCCTCCCTTTTCCTTCAAACCTTACCATAATGGTACCACCTAGGTTCAGTTCATTTTTTTCTATTAGGTGTATGGTAATATTTCCATTAGGTATAAGGTGATATTTCATCATATTTCCCTATGAAACTCAGAGAAGATCAGAGAAAAAAATAATCCATGGATAGGAGGCCCCCCAAAAGAGACTCTCCACAGAGAATTAATGTTTTTAATCTCTTTGCTCAGCACACTAAATATTCTACTCAACAGAAGCCCTGACCTAATAATTTTCTTGAACTTGAGCCTTCTGTGCTGACATTCTTCCTTGCAGAGTCAAGGAGAGGTGGTGTTTCAACAAGTTCTAGAGGCCAGCAAGCCCACAGGTGACAGGGTTCAAAGACATACCACTGGCAGAAAAAGGCTCACCTTTTGAAGAAAAGACAGGTCTCAGTTCACTTCAGATTTGACTTGGAAACTTTTTTTTAAAGATTTTATTCATTTTTAGACAGAGGGGAAAGGAAGGAGAAAGAGAGGGAGAGAAACATCAATGTGTGGTGGCCTCTCATGTGGCCCCCACCGAGGCCCTGGTCTGCAACCCAGGCACGTTCCCTGACTGGGAATTAAACCCGTGACTGCTTGGTTCAGAGGCCAGAGCTCAATCCACTGAGCTACACCAGCCAGGGATGACTTGGAAACTTTGTAGCATCCATATTCCCTCACCACACTCTCCCTTTGGTTCCTTCTCCTTCCTTTCCTGTTACCCTCCCTTTATCACTCTTTTCTTTCTTACATCCTTCTATCTTTCCTATCTTCTTTCTTACTGCTAGTTGCTTACTTCCAAAAGCATTAACTGAAGATCTCTGAAAAGGAATACCATGTAGAGGTTAAAATTAGAGTTAGAATAAAAAGAAAGCCTCCTTCACCATATTATGTGGGACCTAAAACTTAGCAGGGCTGACCCTTAGTTTCCTTATCTAAAATATGCAGAAAATTTTGATGCCTGCCTCCACAGACTCTTTGAAAGATTAAACAGGAGAATATGCATAACTTAGAATAGCACCTGGTTCAGGAAAATCAGTTTATGTTAGTATTTATTATTATTATTTGAAATAGTAATAGTAGTGATTATATCGCTATTATTGACCTGACAGTTGACTAGGCATTGTCAGAACAAAGGTGAATCAAACATGAAAATGACTCAGAAAGCTGCTCTCTAACAGGTCTTCAATGGCACAATTTTCTCAGTAGAAGAATAAGCTATTTTATAACTCAACAGTAATTCTCAACCCTTGTGAGAATTACCTGTTATGCTTGTAAAACTACCTTTACCTGAGCTCTGTATTTCCCCACCTCTCAAACCTGGGGACCTGATTCAGCAATTCTAGAGTGGATTCAGAGACTGCTATTTTTAACAATCTCCACAAGTGATTATGATACAGACTCCCAAATGTGCCACTGGGAGTTAATCAAACTAGTGTGAGTAATAAATCTGTGCCTGGATGGAAAATCTCCTTTAATAAGTTTAAATCTCAGTTGTGTTTTGTTGTTTTGATCTATAAGCTTTTTGGTCACACAGCATTCCAATGTTGTGGACTTTGGAGTCCAAAAGACTAATCTTGTTTGTCAGCTTTTATACCTAACAAGCTCCCTACTCATCTGTGAAATGGGAATACGAACGGTATTTATGTCATAGTATTGTCATGAAGATCCAGTAAAACAGGGGTCCCCAACCTCTGGACAAGGACTAACACCGGCCTGTTAGCAACTGGGCCACACAGCAGGAGGTGAGCTTGAATGTCACGTGCTTGAATCATCCAGAAACCACCCCCCATATTCTGGTCTGTGGAAAAATTGTCTTCCCCAAAACCCGTCCCTGGTGCCAAAAAGGTTGGGGACCGCTGCAGTAAAACTCATTCATTCAAAAGCAAATATTCACTGAACTCCTCTGTGTCAGGTGCTACTTTAAACCCAGAGATATAGCAATGAACAAAATAAGTCTCCACTCTCATAAAGCTCACACTCAAGTTGGGGGGGGACTCATAACACACATAAAGCACTTAGCATCATATCTGGCACACTTAATATAATACTATTTACACACAAATGTTTTGTGGAATCAAGTATGTGCCAGGCTGTTCTACATGTTGAAAATATAAAGAACAAAACAGGGTATCAGCTATTATAAATTCTGTATTCTGGTAGAAAAAAAAAAGACAAACAAGGAAATTGTTATGGGAAAGGGCAATTTCTAGTAGTTTTTATGGGGACACTAAAATGCAACAGTAGGATAGTAAGTACATCTCTTAGCATGTTTTCCATTGCAAGGTACAGGAAACTCAAATAAAAGTGGATTAAATAGTAAAAGGGCTTTATTGGTAACTTAAAGTCTTCTAATAAGAGTAGAATTCAAGCATGGCTATTCAAGCACCTGGCTGTGTCTCTGTATGGTTCTCTCTTTGCCTGCTGTCTTTTGTATATTTGTTTGACCTTCAGATGGTCCTTCTTATGGTCACAAAGACCATATGGTCACAAAGTGGCTTCTACCAGGACTAAGACAGGCTACCCTGAAGTCACTTCCCACAATCACTGAGCAAAAATCCTATGCTATGCACTGACTGGACTGTCAGTGAACACATTCTTGTAGCTAAAACCACAGCATGGGCTAACGGGCCTAGGACTGGGTTCCTTGAACTAAACGGTGTTGCAGGGGATCCCATTGTCCTTACTGACAATTTAGTTCCATTCTCCTTTCTAATGTCCACTTTAGTGAGTGATTGGGGCAGGGCCAATTTAGGATAATCATATTTCTGAGGAGGTGACCACTGAGATGAGACATGAATATCAAAGAAATATCTAGCCCTTTAAATCTTGGGGAAGAACATCTTTTGCACAAAAAGAAACAAGTCCAAACACCCACGTATTAGTTTGCTAGGGCTTCCCTAACAAAGTGCCAGAAACTGGGAGCTTAAACAAAAGAAATTTATTTTCTCAAAATTCTGGCAGCTAAAATTCCAAAGCCAACGTGTTGGCAGGGTTGGTTTCTTCTGAGGCCTCCTGCGCTTGTAGAAGGCATCTTCTCTCTATATCTTCACATGATCTTCCCTCTGTGTGAGTCTGTGTCCTAACCTCCTCTTCTGATATGGATACCAGTCATATTGGATTAGGATTCATCCTAATGACCTCATTTGAACTTAATTATCTCTTTAAAGAGGTAATTAAGATATGAATACAAATACAGTTGCTTTCTTAGGCACTAGGAGTTGGAATGTCAACATCTGAATTTGGGTGCAGATACAATTCAGCCTGTCATAACCCCTGACATGGAGAAATGGACTTAGGGTATTTGAGGAACAGACAGGCCAATGTGGCCTAAACAGGGTAAAAGGAAAATGTTGGTATAAAGTGAGATCTGAAAGGTAGGCAGGTCTCCATTCATCTAGGGCCTTGCAGGAGATGGAATGTATTTGGATTTTACATCTGTTGTTATCATTAAATGTAGAAAACTGTGTATGAAAAATCAGGGATTCCAGAGGAAGAAAAAAATACCCATGTTTTCCCCAAACGAATAAGGTTGTATTACAGCAATAAAATAATTTCCTCCAACTATCTGACCAGGTAGAGAAATAGGAAACTGTACTTTTAAAAGCTCGGCTGCATAATTTTTTCTCTGTTGTTTCCTTTTTATTTCTTTTCTTAATTGAATTTATTGGGGTGACATCAGTTACTAAAACTGTGCAGGTTTCAGTGTACAACTCTGTCACATCATCTTCACACTGTATCTTGCTCTCACCACCCAAAGTCCAGTCTCTTCCCACCACAATTTATCCCCCCGTGGCCCACTTCTACTTCCCTCCACCCCCCTTTCCATCTAGCTGTCACCATGCTGTCATCTGTGCCTATTTCAGCTGCATCTCTTTAAACTGGTGGACTGTATGAATAATTTAAATACCAAAATGGGGCATTAATATATTCTCCCCACGGATACTCCCTACACACACTGCCAACCCACCTATGTTTGGCACATTTCCATGGTAACTGCCATGCTATTTAATGCTGGATTGTGTTGTTGATATGGTGATTTGACATTTTCTATGTGGCTTAAAAGCTGCAACAACTTAGTCATGTAGGATCAATTTTATGGCATTTTTCAATAGTTTCATAATTTTTAAAGAGATATATTGCTGAAATTAAGAGTTGAGCTCAGAATGGTATGTGAATTGTGCTTGTCTCCTAGGGGAGATTTCTTTCCAAAGTGGCAGTCTGGCTTTAGGCATCTTCTCACCCCGCAGAGAGAGAGCAGTGATGGGACACAGCCAGAGGACTGGCAGTGGTGTCAGGATCAGTGATGCAGAGCCAAGATCCTGATGCCAATGAAACAGGATGGGAAAGTAGTTAAAAGAACTTCCTGAATAGTGGTGATAAGTGATTATTTCAGAGTATGCCACCATGAATTTTCTCTCACTTCCACAATGCTTGGAGGGAATGTATCCAGCATTCTCCTTCTTTCAGCCTCCAACCACCCTTCAACCTCCTCTCCAGTCACTGTCTCTGATACCAGCCAACACAGTTTTTGGTGGTTAGTTCCTTATTACCGGCCAACCCTGAGCTCTCAGATTCATCAAAGTATTTCACCTAGGGGGAGGTGCTGACCATGACCTGGCAAACCTGCCTGTCCAGGTGTACACCCACCTCTCTCTGGGCTTCTGTTTTGACCAAGAGGAGTCATCTCCAAGGGCACCCAAAGTCTCTCGAGGACTTGCCCTCTTCCAGGATGTGCACAAACTGTTGCAAGGCAAGTGGGGTGAAACCCTGGATGCCACAGAAGTCTCCGTGGTCCTGGAGAAGAACCTGAACTAGGCTCTTCTAGGTCTGCAATGCCCTATTTCTGTCCACACAGACTTCGTCTCTGTGATGTTCTGGAGAGCTGCATCCCAGATAACCAGGAGAATTCATTGTGAGGATAAATGACCCCCCGACTGCCTTCCACAGAATGGCTGGCACCCAAGCTGGGCCAGGTATCTGTTCAAAAGGCCAACTGCAAAGCATGGCAAGGAGCCACCAGACCCAGAGGCCTTTGAGGGGTTCCTCTGATCATCCTGGTATCAGGACTTCTGCCTGAGCCTCTCCCTGCAGCCACTCAGTTTTTTAATAACCCTGGAGCCCCTCTCCCAAGCCATGGACCAATAAAGATAATCAAACATTTGCAGCAGGAAAAAAAAATTAAATATTGGTTATTTCAAAGTCACCTGTGGAAATTTCAAAAAATACAGATTCTCATGTCCCATCTCATGTCCATTCTAATTATTCTGATTCCATTGTTCTGGGGCAAGGCTTGAAAATCTGCATTACTTTCATGCATCCTAGGTTATTCCAATCTTGTCCACTTTGGTAACCATTGCTCTCCATCAGTGAATCTGAAGTACAGTCCCCAAATCAATTGTATAGGACAACCCAAAGAAGCTGCTAAAATACAGATTCCTGGGCTTCTTTTCTGTCCTAGTAAGTCACTAGGAAGTGTTATCTAATTTTTGTATGAGTATCCTCTAGGCAACTCTTATAAAGTTGAAAAATTTTGCTGTAGAGTTGGACTAATTAAGTAATCTGATTTAAAAAGTAAACACAGATCTCAGATGGGAGGTGGGAGGGGAAAATTAGAAGAAATTAGCCCAAGAACATTTATGCATATGTGCATAGCACATGGACACAGACAACAATGTGGTGAAGGCCACTGGGGAGACAGGGGAGGGTGGGGCTTGGTGCATGGGGGACAAGAGGGGAAAATGGGAGACATCTGCAATAGTGTCAACAATAAAAAATATTTTAAATATAATAAAAGTAAACAATGGAAACAAAATAATTAGGTGACTTGCCCAAAGATACATGGTTATCCAGTGATAATGTGCAATCCTTCTTGGGTATTTTAACTCATCTGTGTTCAGAAACATTTGATGAGCATGTTTATGAGTAGCTATCTTTTGCTGTAATAGGAAATAATAAATGAATGAGATGTAGGTCAGCTTCTCAAGGAACTCAGAAAAATTAAGCTTACACAGAGTGGTAAGACATATCCTAATGAAATGAAGAAAAAGTTAAGATAGCATGAGATGAACTACATTTGCAATTTTAAAAAGTAGTCCTATAGGAATTCTGAAGAGAGAGAAAGACTGATCGGTGCAGGATGGGCTGTCTTGGAAGCCTTTTTGGAGGAAGTGATACTTGAGCTCATTTTTCGGATAAGAAGAAAAGTGGGAACAGAAGTATATTCTATATGTGGGGAATATAAGAGAATAGTGGTCTAGACCTAGATGGAGATCAGGATGAGAATTTGATGAATTACTTTGAAAAATTTGCCAATCGTTACCTCAAACTATAGGTTTTCTCCTTTGTTTTCTCATCTGTAGAATGCAAACACTGACATGAGATCATGTATGACTGCGTGTAACAAAACTGAGGCTCCTTATAGGGTATCAGTTAATGCTGGTCCTACCCTCTCCTTCTCCTTTAAGACAGGAAACACTCATAATGTGAAACTACAGTTTTTTTCCTTGTACCATATACCAGAGAGAAGATGGTCTACCAGTCATCATCACTTTTCCCAAATGTCTTTGAAAAAGTTAGAGCAAGCTAATTTATTACTTTTAAAATATTTTATAGTAAAACTATGTGTCTGAGCTTTCTGAATTATCATCTTCAAAACTGTGAAATTGACTTCTGGAATAATTCCTTCAAGACTCAAAATTAAATGATAGGGTATAACCAAGACACTCCAGTGCTAAAGATGTTTAGTAGATAAATGGCACATATACAAAGTTACACTAAATTTTATACATAGCTACATGAAATCTTTTGATCTTTGGCATTTTCTGATTCTTATAGGATCTTCTTAACCACCTCAAGTATTTGTTTTCTTTAGATTAACTATCAATTTCTTTGCTCATAAGAAGATCCTGGGACCTACAAATTAGTAACAACTCAGCTACTGGTAAAGCCTTAGGTGGCACATCTGTGCTAATCAGACCCCTTTAGACCCTCCCATGTCCAGATAGCCAGGTGCAATAAAAAGTGCAGCGACTATGAAGCCACATGGAATTTGGCTTGAAACGTGGCTCTGCTAAAACTCCTGGCCACATGACTTTTATCATAGTACTCAAACTCTCTAACATTCAGGTACAGTATGTGTAAGAAAAGGAAAATAATGTATTTGTTTCAGAGTTGTGTTATAGGAACCATTCCTATAATATGCATAGGACTCAATAAATATGTGTAGAAGGGAGAGACAAAGGTGGAGGAGAGAAAGAAATAAAGAGAGAAGTGAGAGATAGAGATAAAAAGACTGTAGCGAAGGCACTTTTGGGGAACTTTGGAAATGTAAAAGATAGCAGGGATCATTTTTGAGATTTTAGAAAATTTTCTTCATACCCTTAACATCACATACATCAGATCACAGAAGTTAAACAAGGATCCTAGCTAATCTCAGCTTCCTGAGAGACAGGACATTTCACAAAGCATTTCTAAGAGTCCCAGTATTGCAATTCTTTTTCTAGGCCACCACCTTCCAACACCATGGCAACGTCTGTACCAGAATGGATTGGAGGAGAGGTTGCTGATGCTTATCCAGAGGGGTGGGAGTGCTTTGTTTCCTTAGCTACTCCATGATCCATAGCAACAAAAAGAATATCCATGTTTGAGATTTACAGATACAAATTTTATTTTATTTTACATCAGTAAAATAAAATTTTACTCATTTTATTTTATTTTACATCAGTAGAAAAATATACTTTTCCGAGATTACAATCTTGTTCACAAGGGCTATAAATGGCCTCACACAAAGATGCCTTAGCTAAGGTACTCTAGGTGATTAATGAAAGTGAGGAACAAAAAACAAACAAGAAAAAAAGAAAAGTGGGCAGTGTAGAAAAAACAAGAAATCCACTTAGGGCCATTCATAGCTATTTCAGAAGATAATGTTACGCAGTGTGGGTGGGGATCAGGGATCAAATTCAAACACTTTCTGCCCCTTCATATTTCTATTCAGTTAGAATATTATGATTAATATTCATTTGACTTTATAACTGCTATTTAGTAGTATCATTTGGCCTCTGCAACTTTTTTTTTTTTTGCAAAGAGGATGGAGCCAAGGTAAGGGTGCCAAAAAAATCTTTCCTGACTGATAGAATTCTAATCAGATGTAGGGAAATTCTGTGTGGCATGTATGTGTCTACGGCTTGTCCTTTTACCTAGGCTGCTTTCATGAACTTTTCATTCCCTATGCCTGGTGGGAAGCCCACTGTGAGAGAAGCCTTCTTAAATGTAGCCATAAATAGTCACCCTCAATGACCCAGAAAAGACACAAGTATGCAGCCTGGCTTCACCAACCCTGGAAGTGTAGCTCCCTCTCAATGTGTAAACTTCTCTCTCTGGAGCCATGAGAAAGTTATCTCTGGAGGTCTCCAGTTTCCTTATCTCGAAAATGGAGATATCAATTATTCCTAATTCAGAGAGCTGTTGTGAGTATAACAGTTGGCATACATAAAGCACTTAGAACATTGCTTGGCATGTAGTAAGTGATCATTAATACCTACCACAAGATGAACTTACTCTTTGGTCCCCAAACAACAATTATATCAGTATATAATCAGGATACTGGGTTATTTGTTCTTCTGTGTCAGGGTGAGCAGTGTAAGTGCTGGCCAATCCATGCTTAATTAAGCCAAGCTGAGGCTGATCCTTTCTCATAGTCTTGCTTTCCCACAGATGAATGAACACCAGTCCCCAGGACCTTCCTACTCATTTTCCATCTCATGCCCTCACATTTCAGGTGACGAACTGCTCAAACCAAAGATCTCTGCTTAAACTTAAACTGATTAAAAGTCCTCTAGGTAAGTATTAAGATGAAATATGAATAGTTCCTAGACTATCAGAGAAAAATGCATGGGCAGAAGATACAGGACTGGGCACAAGTAGGTTTATAGTTATAAGTACACAGAAGCAGTTTATTCTTATATTATTATTTATTAATATTGTGTTATTTTTTTCATACAAGCAACTGTAAAGTTACTTTTGGCCACTCCTGCATTGGTTCTCTTCCTTTTTCAAAAATCCAGACTAAAAGCTTGGAACCCAGAAGGCTAAAATCATTCCACAGATATTTGAATTATAGTTAGTAAAATAGCCTTTTGCCATTTCATTCAAGGAATCTATAAAACATTAAAAATTTTAATTAAAAATAAATTCTAATTAATTATGGGTGATATCTTTATAGAACTTATTATATGCCAGTAACTTTTACCTTATTGTAAAAATTATTATTTTCTTTGTTTGACCTTTCCCCTGAAAACAGCCTGGCCTAGCAATCTAAAAGAGATTAAACAAATATTTTCCCATAAGAAACCATGGGAGGACACACCCATAAAACTGAACAGCTGGTCACTATGGCATTTCTGAGCTACTGTCCCTAACTGAGATGGATTTTTTATACCTCTGACTCTGTCTAGGTTTGCATGAGAGCATCACCTGGGAAACTTACAGAGGTACGTTTTTAAAGGATCTATTTATAAGGTTCTAATGCTCAGCACAGGAAACTCAGCATCCTTGTCCAGTGGGAAGTCTCAGGTATCTGTCCACACAAAGCAGTGCTAACTGCCACATCCTCCACACCCTCCCACCCCCACCTCCTTGTATTCCATGAGGCATCTTGCTACATCTTCTTACACGAGCAACAACAGTGCCTTACTTATTCTCTGCCCTTGTGGCCTGCTTGGATTATTTTATATATTTCTCATAATAGAATTATGAACTAAACATTGTTAATAAGTGACTACATAGCATGAGAAAACTTGAGGGGGAAATATATGAGAGGATTCAAGGGGGTAGATTTCCATTCAGAATGGCCCCCTCAGATAATGAATTGCACACTGAGCAACAAGCACTGCTCTGCTCTGTTGCTCAGAGACAAGAAGAATGCATAGGAGCTGGGACGCTGGAGGAAAGTTCTGGATGGTGTGGGCTGCATTACAGACAAGCTTGCTCAAGTCCTGACTATTGAGCATGGAAATTTATGTATTACTTTTCAGCATGCCAACTTCTTATCTGCCCAAGAGAATTTCCTTTTGAAAGCATACAAATAGAGTTAATAGAGTAAGAGATAGAGTGTTCTTTAAGCACTGCGCTCCCTTTTATCCAATGATACAAAAGTTTCCTCTCTTTGAAAAAGCCACATTTAAGTGGTAGAGTTTCAGGCAACTCTCTGGATTGCAGTTACTGCAAAAGTCACTTGGATAATCTGACCATATTGATCACAGACATTTCTTTTTTGTTATGAAAGGGAAAAATAAAAGAACAGACCAGTTGAAAAGCATTGTACCTCTGACTGCAGACTAGTGTATAAATCATAGCTCTACCATCTTGATTGGTGACTCTGTCAGTTAACTTGTCTGATTTCCAGTCCACAAAGCAAAGAACTTGGAAGAGCTAATTTCAGATTTCATGAGTCCATATTCCACTAACTTATATCCCACCCTTAACCCCATTATTGTTCTATCTTCTTACACTAGCAACAACAGTGCCTTGCTGACTCTGTGTCATTGTGGTTTGCTCAGATTAATACACTTATGAACTAGATGCTATTTAAGTGACCACATAACAGATGAGAAAACTGGAGATTTAGAGATACTAAGCAATTTGTTCAAGGTTATGTGGCCAAGCTTGGATTTTAACTTGTCTGTCTTCCAGACCTGAGCTCTTAGTTCCTATCTCTGTCACCTGTCTTCCTTCTAAACAGTTAGTGCATGACCTCTATCTTTATGGAATGTCTTCTATAGACTAGGATAATTCTACAGACACATTTCAGTGAGCCGAGCAAAAAGGCATGGGCATGTCATCAACGGTTTTGATTAAGCTTGCAAATACGTAAGAACATCAGAAACCTTGTCTATATGTCTCTTTTTATCTTTATATCTACATCTATATCTATACATCATCTATCTATATAATCTCTATATATATCCATCCTTATCTATCATCTATCTCTCTTGCTATCTTTATATCTGTTTCCCTAATCTTTCTGTTGTCAAAGTGTCTGTGATATCCTGGAGAGTTGGTCATGACAATTGATTCAGTAAAGATTCTTATGTGAACCTAGGTAGAATATTTAGAAAAGATACTGATGTTTGAACTCCCAGAATCAAAAATCAAATTCAGTCATCAAAGATGAAATATTGTGACTATCATAAAAAGAGTCACAATTTTATAAAAGTCAAAGATCCTGCCATGTAAAAAAAACCTCAGAAAATATTTTAGATCATCTATTTTTAAAAATAATGAACTCATTTTTTTTCATAAAGTTATGGGAAGATAGAAGGCACAACTGATTTAAACCTGTGTTAACAATGATAATTACTAGAAGAGAGACAAATTACTGCCCAGCACTAGTATGAATGAAATCAGGCTCTTCACAGTAATATAGTAGATGAGTTACAATGTCCCAAATCCTGCTATAATATATGTATAGTATCCCCAATCTTACCAATTTTATCCCATGCATAGTGCATGGGAGTATAGACTCAGACTTGCAAGAGAGCCTATGAATTATTCAGAGAAACAAATCAACACTACTGGATTCCTTTCAATATCTTTGGTGTTGGTTTTTTCAACATTTTCTATTGTACTTGTAAATTCTACAGTGCTTATCTTAAAATTAGATATACTACATAGTATTTTTCAATAAGAAACTACCTATTCTACCCTGGCTGGGTGACTCGGTTAGTTGGGAGTGTCATTCCATGCACGGAAAGTTTTCGGGTTCCACACCTCCTCCACCCCCTGCCAGTCAGGGCACATACCTAGGTTGCAGGTTTGATCCCTGGTCAGATAAATGTTGGTCTCTCACATCAAGATGATTCTCTCTCTCTCACTCTTGCTCTCGCTTTCACCCTTCCTTCCTAAACTCAAGAAACATATCCTCAGGTGAGAATTAAAAAAAATACCAACTCTAGAAAATACTTATTTTAGAAAATATCTATTTCTAAACAAAGTGTAAAAATGATCTCTGTGTCTTTCTCTTTTTATAACATGGGAACAATGTGCTGGTCTGTAAGCTCTGTAAGGGCAGGGACTTTGTTAATTTGGCTGACTGATGTTTTCAGGTGCCTAGAGTGGCACCGGGCACACAGTAGGCACTCAAAAATAGTGGAATGTTGAATAAATAATTATCAGAAAGATAAAATTATTTCCTCCAGAGTCATTTTGTGTCTAGTAAGCAAGAACAGATTTGCTATATTTAGAACTATCTTGGTGTATAAAAATAAAGAAGAACCTGCTCGACATCTCAAGGGACTGCTGTTGCCAAATCCAAAAAGCATGTTACCCAAGTACTAATCCTTGAAAGTCCCAGAATAGTAGGTCATTTGTTCCAATGTTCTAGTCTCTCTGCCAATGCATAAAGCAACCCATGGCCTCACTCAAGAGAGTACTCTAGCCAGGCTATTTCAGATAGAAGTAACAGAACCCATATCTACCAGCTTAAGGAAATAAAGGTTTTTATTGTCCAGCAATGTCCAGTTCCAGAGGCAACTTAGAGCAGGCAAGGGCAGGATGGATAAGCAGTCATAGCCAGGAACCAGAGCCTCTCCATCTTTGGAAATGTGGGCTTTGTTCTCTCACCCCGTGGAAATACTCTGATTGGTTTCTCTCAGTCAAGTGTTCCCAGTGGCTGTCACAGTGCCCAGCACACAATGGGTGTGCTGTAAATATTTTTGAGTGACTGAATGGCATGTCTCTGATTCTCCATGAATATGGAGAGAAATGACTGCATGGAAGGGTTTTTGATTCCAGAATCGCTGACCGTCTCTCCTTCACAGTTTCCGATTCTTAGGAAAGAATCTGGTTGACTCAACTTAGCAATGGATGGACTCCTTCTTAGGTAAGGGTCTCTTTTCTAATAAGCTTTTATTAGGGAACCCTGTCCCACTAACTGGGAGGCAGACTCTCAGAAAATGTTGCATTACCCGAGCAAATTTTTAAGAAATGTCTGCTGAAATAGTGGTTTGGTGTTTGCAAACATGGCTATAATGATTTCTCCCTCCAGGGCCCTCTGCAGTGTGATGTTACTGCTTCTCCCCTTAGGAATGAGAGTCTATTTCCTGCCACTTGATTCTGGGCTAGCTCTGTGACTAGCAGAATGTGGGGGAACCGATTGTGTGAGAATTCTTAATCTATTTCTGAAGAGGTTTGAGCGTACTGCCACCCCCATGTGAAGACCCCACAACTGCCCACAGAATACAGGGTGTCCCGTTGCGAGCCAGCACTGCAGACAAGGCTACGGAGTTCAGCCCCTGCTGAACTACGAAATGACTGCTGTCACGTGAATGACTTCAGATGAGTCCAATGGGAGTACTGGGAGCAAGGAAAATGGTTTATGTTTTAAGCTTCTATGTTTTGGGGTGATTTATTATGTATAAATGGATAAATGATATAAATTTTCATAAATTTTAGCAACTTCCTTTGTTCTTAGCTGAGAAGGAACTAAAAGCTGAATCCTGTATTGGTAGCAAAGCTTTCATTTATAAATTGACTACTTATCTAGGTCATCCTGATTTTTTTAAAAAAAACCATAAAACAAAAAACTGGGAAGGAATTGAATTTATCCCTGGCATTTCAATACAGAGAGACAGGTTTGTACCCTGGTTCCAATGCTCTCCAGCTATTCTAATACTTAAGCTCCTGGACCTCAATTTAATTATCTGTTAACAGGAACAATACAACGTGTATTTCAGGGAAGGCTGTGAAAGTCATCTACTATATAATACGCACAGCCATTGTGCTGGGGGAGGTCTGTGTCTTATGAAAATTAAATGAGGTCATCTATGTAAAATGTGTATATTTGTTTTGTTCAGTGCTATATCCTTAGTATCTAACACAGTGTGCTTGGCACTCAATTATTGCTCAATAAATTTGTAGAAAGAAAAAAATAAAATTTATATTAAATGTGTGGTGCCATGTAAGTGTTCAAAACAGGCATACACTCGAAGCACACTGTAAAGCCCTGTTGGTCTCTGACAGGATTTTAGGAACTAAGTAAGTGGGGAAGCTTTAGGAACTGGAAAACAAGTGTTTACACCAAGAAAGTCCGTTTGTTGTCCGCTCCCCAGCAGGAGAGAAATCAGCTCTGCCACTGTGCCAGGTGTTCCCAAGCAAACGGAAGTGGCAGCCCAGCTCTCCTTGAGACAAATGACACCCGACACCATCTAGTATAACATTCCCCTGTGCTAGGTCCTGGGAAGCTCGATCCCATAATAAACTCTTTGAAACTGTGGTTTGGTAATTGACCAAATTTGGAAAATGCCACCTAGTACAGAACCTCAGCAATGTGGGTAATTTACACCAGCATTTACACCGTGAAGGCCCTGAGAAATCCTGCAGTAAATAACTAACAAAAATGATACCAACTCTTTTTAAACAGGCATTTCCTTTTTTGTTTTAAATTTGAAGTGATTTTCACCATATAATGCCTTCTAACACACCACAGAACTAGTATTCATCAAGACACACTGTGGGAGGTCCCACTTTATAGAGGACACTGAGGTCTGGGCAGAGGGGAGGCAGGGTCTTATACACGGATCCCAGACTGGACTTTCCTATGCAGGTACAGCACTAGCCAGCCCCCATTCACTTGTCTTCCTCGGTAATGTGTGTCCTGACAAATCCCTTCGGAGGCACCTCTTACCTCTTATTTCTTCTCCCATAAGCAACCATCTTCTTAAAGCAAGTAAAGGCTGTGGAATTCCTTCACCACCCTGTTCCACAAAAGGGAAGTAGCATATCCATTTTGCCAAGTGCAAAGCGATGACTTGGCTGGCTCCATCTATCTCTGTTAATGACCTAAGAATGCTGTCCAGGCTTATTTATTACAAGCAGGGCACAAAGGAAAACTGCAGGGCTCCTCACAATCTGGATATTTGCATGGGCCCCGATTCTCCCAAGAGAGTTGTGTTCTTTGGCTTAGCTGGGTTTTCCTGAGTAGTCAGATGTGACCAGTGCATTTTAACCCACTAGGAGAAGAGTAGGAGAGGAGCTTAGGGAAGATGTTGAGGGTCTTATGGGACATTTGAGAAGCAGGACAGCCTAGTGATGGAGACCATGGGCCCTGCAGTCAGTCACACCCAGCTCCAACCCTAGGTTGGGCAAATTACTGAATGTTTTTAACCTTTGTTTTCTTATCTGCAAAAGGGAGATTATAAAAATTTATATCTCATGTAGTCACTGTGGGTATTAAATAAAGCCATGTATATAAAATATTGAACACAGAGTCAGGCTTAGTAACACAGAGTCAGGCTATTGTTATTAGTAGAAATGTTATTACAAGGACTATCAAATTTCCTTAAAATATCTGTTCATTCATACAGCAAATATTTAAGCCCTTCTTACATGCCTGGCATGGTGCTAGATCCTGAAGATACAGACAAAAATAATACACTACCTTTCTGTTCGGAAGGCTCACTTTGTAGTAAAGACAGACAACAAACTGACAAGGAGCCCACTGGCTGTAGGTACTCTCTCTGGTAAAGGAAAGCTAATAGAGGAAGCCCACAAGGTTGTAGGCAGGAAGAGGTGTGCTTCAAGGAGGTGTGACTCTACAACACAGACTTGGAGGATCAACTAATTAAAGAAGCTAGTAAAGAGCTGGCCAACTCGAAGGTGCTTCATACCTAGTAGTCATATATAATAAGAGATTAGGATTTAGACAGGGGAGGCAAAGCTGAAGCCATATCAGGAAGATGACCACATTGCGGGGAAGGTGTGGGGTCAAGGAGTGCTGACTGATCCTGCAAGACATTTCTTCATAACTGAGGCAGAATAGAGATGAACCTGACCTAGTACACAGGGTCTCTATCGGACAGAGACTTTTATTCCAAGTAGAAGCATTTGGTTATTTACTTAAAAAGGTTATGGGAACCATTAAAGAAAGTTTAAGCAAGGGAAGGAATGTATATAGACTTGCATCTTGGGAGATCATTTCAACAGGAGCATGGAGCTTAAATTGTAGAGTGGAAACAGAAAAATTGTACTGAGTCAAGCCTAGCTGGAGTAAATTCTTCTTCAAGAAGCCTTCCCTGTATCCAGGCCACACTAAATCTTCCCCAGCAGCGTACCACATGCTTCCCAAAACCTAACATCGCAGTGACTTACACACATTCTTCTCCTGTCTATTGGACTCCAAGCGCTGAAGGAGGATTAACTGGCACCCAGACATCTCTCCCTCCTTCACAGCTCCTAGAATGAGACAATGGTCCCTAAATGTTTGCTGAGTGCCTGAAAATACACACAGTCCCAAACCTGTTCCATCTGTAGATTACCTCCTCAGCCAGAACTCCATTCCCATCCATTCTGATCAACGTCTCTTGGATCTACCCTATAGATCAAACCAGAGTAGTGTTGCCAGATAAAATACAGAATGCCCACTTAAATTTAAATTTCAGTTAAATGACACATCATTTTTTTGATGTATGTGCCATGAAATTTTTGATATCTACTCACATAATAAATGTACTTCTTTATCTGAAATTCACATTTACCTGGGAACTCTGTATTTTTATTTGCTAAATCTGTCAATACTACACCAAAGACATTAATGTTAATTATGCCATTCTGGAAATGGCAGATTCATATTCCTCCCCTCTCCGACACTTTATTCTCCCATTTAACTCCCAAATTAATTCCTAAGCATTCTCCCTTCTAATTTAGAGCTACAGTGTTGAATAACCACGTTTCCAAATCACAAATCTAGACATATTATATGACACATGAGCTAGAATAAAGGATTTTTCCCCAACTCTGAAACTGGTAAATTTTGTATGGACTTTCTTTATAACTCACTTTGGTCACTTATGAAATTTGTTTAATGATATGTCACAGGGTTATGGCAAAAATTAGAAATAATATGTTGAAGTGTCCCACACAGGAACTTAAATACAGATGATTCATTGAATTACATTTTTTTTAGGCACTTACTCTGTGCTACGCAGACACTGGGAATTCTCCCTGCGCTCAGGGATTTTAAAGTTTGGGTAGGGATGCTTACAGAAACTATGATTAATATGGGAAGAAAGGGTAAAATAATGGGGCCCTTTAAATACATAGGCAAGTTGATTACTATACCCATTGATTTTCCACATGCACACACACATGTGCACACACAAACATACATACAAACACACAAGTTAATCGTCATGACTGTGACAACAGCTCAGAACGTTAGGTATAGAGACTTTAGCCAAGAACCAGCAAAAGCAACAAAAAAGTGACCAGCCAGGCCATGTCAGTGGGCATAACTCAGTATGTATTTATAATCTGCTTGCCCCCTTGCAGGATGGCTCTACTCTGTCCCAGGCTGTTTCCTGAACACCAGTAATCTCTTGCCACACTCAGGTCCTCTGACACAAGAGCCGAGTATGGTGCCATTGCAATCTGTGTTCCTGACTCCTGGGACAGGATACCAGGTGCTACACCAGCACCCGGCTAAAGACAGGTAGTGCCTTTTCCGTTAGTTCTCGGACAGCTGCACTCGTCATCTACCTGAGGGGCTGGCCTGCTCTGCAATGCCCTGGTATGCTCATCCATTGGAGCCAAGGGTCCCCTGCCCAACTTCTGAACCAAACCTGATGGAGGCCGGGAGGGTATTAACAGCTTCTGACCTACCAGCTGGTGAGGTCTCTAATTTGTGTTGTCTGAGTCAAGGATACCAGGGAGCTCTGACACTGTCTTCCTTTGGCTCTAGCTCACTGTGTCCCATCTGTATTTCTGGTCTTCTGATCTTGCCTCCTGATTTGCCTTCATTTCTACTGCTGAGACCCTGAACACAAGTCACTATCTACTATCTGCTGACATCCTCTCATCTTTCCTGGGGTCTCAACCCTCTCATCTGATACAAATACCTACCTTTTATTGTGAGTTCCTGTGTGAGGTATTTGATATACAGTATATTACTGTATTTAAATCCCATCACAGCCTTAAGAGGCAATTATTATGTCCTGCTTTTTAATGCAAGGAATCCAAAGCTCAGAGAGATTAAGTTGCCCCAAGTCACAGAGCTAGTTAGAGATGAGCAAGAATTAGAACCCAAGTCCTTTTAATTCCAAGGCCCAAATTCCTTTTCATTGTGTCTAACTCACATTTAACTAGAGTAGACTTCTCCAAATTATGCAAGCCACTCACATTCACAAAGCAGTCACCAGTTGGATTTTGCAAATGGCCACTATCTAGGGCCCTGGTCTCCATGCCCTGACCACCAGATAGAACCACACGGGGCTCACTGCTGGCTTCCTCCCCCAGGCTCCTAAGGAATTAATATGAAGGGGCTTGATGGCCTTCCCCTTCGAGGGTCATCTCTGTAGCTAGGTCAGTCCCCTCCAGCTTCAGGCTTCCCATTTTTATTTTTAGCTCTGCCCTAGCCTCCTTGCCACTCAGCTCCCAGCATATTTCATGGCAGAGCTTGCCAGAATGGTGGATGGTTGGCCCTTTGCTCTGGGGCTTAAAGCCAGAGCAAAGATGAGTAGAATCCAGCTTCCTAAGTAATAGTAGTGAACTGGGGAAATGAAGATTAAGTTTGAAGGGAGTTTCTGGTCCAAAGGGATGGAGAGCAGAGATGAAAAATAAGTGAAAGGTGGGAAATGAAGGCTGAGGCTGCAAGTGTAGCAATACAGACAAGACACAGAGAAAAATTCCCATTGCACAGGTACAGTTTTATGAAAGCTTTGTGGTCTAGGCTGTTGGTCAGAAAGGAGCCACCCTTATAATATATGACACTCATTGCCATTTGAAATACTAGGAAATATAAAGTGGCAAAGGACGTAAAGGAAGGTTTCCTGTGAGCATGTACACAAATTTAACTCTGGTCAGGCCCAGGGCAGGGTTGAAGGAGGGTCCACATCTTCACCATTCCTGTGGTTCAGATCTTCTGTGTTCCTAATGCAGTGATTGAATCCTGTAACTAACAACAGCACTTCACCGAGCAGCCCACGTCTCCAGGCTGCTGCCATCTCCCCCCAAAACAGGTGGGTTCTTTGAAGGGACAGACACAATGTACTATTAGCACTGTTCCAGTGAAACATAGAAATTATGCCATGAAAACTTAATTGCCACTTTTTCAGTAATCAGCATTAACATAGTGAATATTTAAAGCTACAACAGATTGTGTGGCAGCCAAGACTTAGGCAGCAGCGACTTCTAGAGAGCTAAAAAATGAAGGCCCATGGGGACTGATGGTGACTGTATTATTCAGGCCCTTTTCTGATCTATGTATACAAAAAACTCATACTAGTGGGGTTTGTTAATCTCAAGGCATGTTCAAATCACCAACTCCATTGACTTCCCTTTCCCAAGGTGCCTCAGGTACAATTTGATTGAATGAAACTCAATCAATTCAGTTCTGAATAAATATGATTTAGCTAATGCTGAGGTAAAAAAGACATAGCTCATGTCTTCAGAAAGGAATTTGTGGCAAATTATTGGTGATGAAAAGTACAATGATGACCATGATCAGGACATCATATAATGAGGACATAGGACAGACTTGGTTTGATTCCTGACTTTAAAACTCTTTAGTGATTTGGCCTTGAGCAAATTGCTTTTTCTTCCAATCTACATTTTTCTAATCTTTGCAATGAAAATAAGATTACAGACTTAACAAGGGTAGAGGGAGTATTAAATATAATCATACATGACCTATCACAGTGCTTGGCACAGACTACTATTAGTTAAAGAGTTTTAGCCAAAGTGTGAGACGAAAAAGAAGAAGAAGAAGAAGAAGAAGAAGAAGAAGAAGAAGAAGAAGAAGAAGAAGAAGAAGAAGAAGAAAAAGAAAGAAAAAGAAAGAAAGAAAGAAAGAAAGAAAGAAAGAAAGAAAGAAAGAAAGAAAGAAAGAAAGAAAGGCCGTAAAAAAAAATACGGAGAAAGTTTAGAAGGGCAGTGCCTTATGAAGACAAATAAGGGTTAATGGAGGAGGTTATAATTGGACATGGACTTGAAGGAACAGGTAGACATTTTATAGGTGAGAGCTGTTAAAAATTGTAGGTGCTCAAAAAGTAGCAGTTGGATAAATGGATTAAAGCATAAAAGTGGGGGACTATTTTTCAGACAGAGAAAATTAGGAACAACAGTGTACAAATGTGGGAATTGTTAAATGAATACCAGAAGCATTCATTTGGACAATAACGAATTTCAGAAAAGTGCAGGAAGTCAGAAAAAAGCAGATTGGGCACATACTGTAGTCAATGTGCATGCCAGCCTCGGTGGCCGATCAATCAATAGTATAAGAAGTAGAGGAGCCACTGGAAATTTCTAAGCAAAGAAGAGTCACATTTGGAGGTGGCAGTGACATAAAGAAAAGATTTAAGTGAGAAAGGACAGGAAGCAAGGATGTGGGTAGGAGGCTGTTGTACTAGCTCAGGCAAAAGACAAATGGGGCCCACATTAGGGTGATAACAGTAAAAGTAGAAAAAGGTAGACAAATGAGAGAGATGCTGTAGAACAGAAACCACAGCAATTGGTAAGGAGATTGTGGGGTCAAGATGTGCTCTGCTTGTAATTACTATGGGTGTCTGAAATGAGCAGAAGGAAAGAGCCAATAACTTGATTTTCAGACTAGTGAGGGAATCACACTATTAGAAAGAGAGAAAACAGATTGTCATGAGGGAAAGGGGGACCAAGTCAGAAAAAGAGCCT
Organism: Trachops cirrhosus; assembly: GCA_028533065.1. Classification (NCBI taxonomy): domain Eukaryota; kingdom Metazoa; phylum Chordata; class Mammalia; order Chiroptera; family Phyllostomidae; genus Trachops; species Trachops cirrhosus. Next base: position 45,780,182 of record CM052542.1, on the reverse strand, counting down.
CATTGACCTTTAGAATATAGCACCTATGAAGTCGGGTCAGGGTACACCCTGGGTGGGTTACCACAACCAGCCAACCATACCTTCCTGGGATATACACAGGGTCACCTGTGAATGTAGATTTGAAGTACTTGAATTGGATTGTGTATAACCCTCAACTCCTAGAAACCAGGTTTGTGACCACTGAGCATTTGCTGCCATGCATACAGCTTCTCGTTTCTCTCTGAGGCTTTATGACCAGTGGTGACCATTCAGGCAATCCAGATGTGTTGGTGACTTCTAGAGAGGCCAGAGGGACCCAACAACTGGGGCCCATCCACAGGCTTCAAAGTGGAATGTTCAAAATGCACAACTAAGGAGTGAGAAATGAGTGGGAGAACTTTTATTTTTAATGCACAAAAAATTGAAGAAAATACTAATAGTTAACATTCACATCAAGATGAGCCTCTTGCCTGGGGCTCACACATCAGTGAAAGAAGTCCCTGTTGGAAGAACAGGACTTCACAGGTGGACAGGTTGACAGTGGCACCTGCATTGGGAGTCGCTTTGGGGATATCGCCACAAACTATCACTTACACAGAGTAGGTGTACAGAGTAGATTATGTTATATTAAATAAGCTAACCCACACAAAACACACTTGTGACTTATAACAATCCTCTCTGAGGAACTGCTTAGTTAAAACAATACTAATAATTTATTTAGTATGTAACTGCAAAAAAAATGATGCAGCTAAGACTTCTACTCCTGGCATGAGGCCTTCACTAACCACATCAAAAAGTGAAGAGTGATATTCAAACCAGATTGGATAACAAATTGGTCAAAATTATTGAAATTATTAGCACTATTTGTAGCCACTATGACTGTTAATATTTTTCTAGATGTATATTGTGCATATATTTTATAAACATACTTATATTATGAACATATACTCATTTGTAGGTATATATTTATTTATTTTACTAAAAACAGGATATTCAAAAGATTTAGAAATTATAGCTGTAAATGGTTATTTCAAAATACTGAGACTGAATTTTTGAGAGAAGACTTGGTAGGGAAAAATGGAGACACAGGAAAATCTGACGTGCACTGGACAGCCAGAGGAAGCACATTACTGTTACGGCAGGGGTGTCAAACTCATTTTCACTGGGGGCCACATCAGCCTTGCAGTTGCCTTCAAAGGGCTGAAATAATTTTAGGACTGTATAAATGCAACTACTCCTTAACCGTTAAGGAGTTGAAATTACATTCAGCCCTTCGAAGGCAAATGTGAAGCTGATGTGGCCCTTGGTGAAAATGAGTTTGACACCCGTGTATTAGGGGAAGGAAAAATGCAGAAAGAAGAGCTGGGAGCGTTGAAACCAATGAAATTTCATGTCTTCATTTTCCCCAGAATACCTGACTAGCGAGGAAGGGACTAATCATTAGCTGGAACAGAAATGTCCCACTTGGGGGCTCCCTTAACAAAGCTGTCCTTTGGCTGAAGGGTTCCCAGCCTTTTCCATGACATAATGGTACCAAGGGCCAGAAAGGAAGCTCTTTAATGGATGCCATTTCATACAGCATGGCATGCTTTTCTTTTCTCCTCCCACCACCAAGAAACTGTTGTGATAGGCACATTTTTAGAATACTTAAAAATAGATTACAGTTAGTGGTGAAACACATAAGCCAGAGAAATGCTGGGCAAGTGTGCGCTTCAAGCTACACAGCTCAAGGCTGCTGGATATAAAAATACTCTGTCTCCCATTTGGCTAAGTGAGGCTTTAGCAACTGGTAATTTTTGCATGTCCTAGTCACTGCTAATTGTTGAATTAGAACATTTGTCAAAAGTAGGGATATTTTCCTCAGAGCACAGAGCAGGGAAAATTAGCTCTTCTCTAAGGCAGCACAAGGCATATCACCACTGTGCCCACTGGCAGCAGTTAATATTCCCTCTTTCTGCCCATTGTTTTCAAACAAGGAAGCCCGCTGAGTGGCTTCTGACCACCCTCATTAGAAACCACTTGGGGATTTTGCAGACTCTGGATTTGCCCAGGCAATGACAACTTAAAAATGTCCAAAAAGGGTCAAGAACTAGATTGCACATGATTTAACAAGGTGCCTGTCTCCAACCAAGAACACAGAAACTGTTCCAGCTTAGCCTTGCCCCAGGAAATATGAGTTCTATTTACTGCTTAACTCCATGGAGTCAGGAGATAATAGTGCATGTGGCTTTGAGCAATTCTCATATCCTCTCCAAGTCCAAGTTTTCCCACCTATAAAATAAAGGGACTTTGTTTTAAAGGTTTTCCAGACTGTGAGATCTTCAGAACACTAGTCCTTCCTCACGGCTGTCTTAGAAGTTATCTCTGAGGTGGCTGGTTGAACAGGACCCAGTCCCTCAACTCCACTTCAGTGAGCTCAGTTCTCCTTTCATCTGTTTTATATACTTGGGTTCAGTATTCAATAAGCAGAAGAAATGATTTGACAGCTAAAACAATAAGTGGATCTGAAAGGTCCCTAAAGAGATCTGCTATGACAGAGCAGAGAGGATCATGCAAAGCTGGACCACCCAGAATATACCATATGAGACTAGACTAGAGGGAGGGCCTCTCCAGACACACTAGCCTCCTTACCATCCTCAAACACAGCTCTGCAAACACACCCTTTATCTCTTTCCATTCTCCCTGCTGTTAATTCCTTCCCTACTCCTTTGACCTAAATGTGTTGTCCTTCTCATTAAAGGCCCAAATAAGGTTGCACATGTAGCATGAACCATCCATACCTGTCTCTCCCGTCTCTTTCATGTTTGAGGACTAGAACCACTGATTTCTGCACACATCATTTGCCCACAGGATGCCTTAGATTATCTAAAGTCTTGTTTCCTACCGAGAATGTAAACCTCTTGAAGGGTATGACCAGTATTTAATTTTGCATACCGATGGAGCCCAGCACATGATAGGATTCATGGAATCTGGGTGTTTGAGTGGTTGAATAATTTGATTGAATGATCATACTTATAGAAGTAAAATTAAAATTAAATCTTGGGTACCTCATGAGTTTCAGAACCAGATCAAACTTTTTCAGCATTTATGTACCCAAATTATCCATCCACCCACCCACCCACCCACCCACCCTTTCATCCAGAAAAATATTTATGGACCTTTGAGTACCATGGACTTTCTTTTAATCTTCCATTTGTTGCAAATTTAATCATCAACCAAATTTTGTCAATGTGAAACTCTTCCCCCATCTTCATATAGTTAAGGAACCTACTCCCTCTTCTCCATCCCTGCTACCATTTCTCTTGTCAAAACTGTGTCGTCAGGCTAGAACTACTGTTTTAGCCTCTTATCTTAACTTTCTTTTTTCTAGTTTGGGTCCTCTCAAATCTCTTCTTCATGCTGCCTCCAGATTCATCTTTCTAAAATACAAATACAACCACATCATCCTTCTGCCCAGAGCAGTTTATTTGTTCTCCACACGTATAGGTTAAACATGTTGATAGGGTATGGAATGCCCTAGATAACCTGGCCTTGTGTAATTCTCTCTGGCTCAAGTCCTGCTTTTCCTGGATGTTCTTTAATGCCTTTTTAGTTTTGCTCATTCCATTGCATCTGCCTGGCATGCCCAGGACTCCTCTGCCCTTCTTCACTTGGGAAGTTTCTCCTCATTCTTTAACAGGTAAATTTCTCTTTCTTCAAAAAGTTTTTGCTTAATCTCAAAGGCTGATGAGCTATATAGCTTCTCAGCTACTGTTATGTCTTAAGCATAGAATGAGCTAAATATTTGACAAAACAAATAAATATAAATATAAATCAAAGTATAAAGTATATGTAATAAATACAAGTACATATGTAATATGCATATGTAAATACAAATATAAACCATGGTTACATATCCTATATTTCTAAGGTACTTCACAGGTAACAGTGGATTAACATCCATCACCTTCTTTGAACCTTATTTTATGAGAAAGTTAAAGTAGGAATCATTTGTTTCACTTACTGAATGATGAGAAACCAAATGAGTTTCTGAAAATAATGAAATGAGTAAGTGGCAGATAGGAGTTCAAAGTTTATAAGCAATGATCGAAGTCCAGTACACAGAGCAGTACGTGGTGCACAGGAGCACATAGGGAGTGGAAGCTGTCATTATCATTAATGCGAAGGTCCAGGTATTCCATCACAGCCCCACCCGCAACCCCACACTGACACTATTGGGCTTAGCCAGCAGTCTATTTGGCTTGTTTCAGGTGAGAACAACCACTCTTGTCCTCCACAGAACAGATTCATGCCCAGAACTGACTCAAAATCAAACCTGCTGTTAGGAGACTGCATGGGACGTGATTGTTTTAGGGCCACACACTACAATCCTAATGTCCCTATGAGGCATCTGATCTCTCTCATCATTATTCTATTCTGTTAATCATTGGGCTTATATTTTAGAGCCTAGTTTGCTTCCCCCCTTCTTTTTCTTTCTTTTCTTTTCTCTCTCTTTTTCTTTCTTTCTTTTTATTTTATTTTTTTAATAATTACCTTTGGGTCATACTTGGAAGTAATGAAATTAGAGGGTGTGTGTTCACAGCAGATGACTTTGCACTAGATGTGTGTGTGTGTTCCTGAAAAGGAATGTAAATTAAATTCTGGTAAATCAAATCCTATTTTCAATGCCTGAAAGAAGCTCCATGTTTAAAGGACTCCTCTGGGAAATTATTTCATGATGTGAAAATTCACTTCTTCCCAATCTGTCTATGTACTTGGATTTTCAGATAAATTTAGTAATTGGTGCATTCTAAATATACAGATTCAAAAATAAACATTTATGGATTATTTACCATGTAACAAACATTGTTGGCGTTGAGGACATAGCACCTTAAAGGACTTATATTGTACTGAGTAAGAGTCAGTAAACCATAATTACACAATCACTTATTTATTTTTAAATTTTTATTGAATTTTTCATTATTATTCAACCTTTTTTACCCCCTCCCACTGTAATCACCATGCTGCTGTCCACATCTGTGAGTTCTTTTTCCTTTTTGCTCCATCCCTCCACCCCCTACCCTCCGCCCTTTAGCTGTCATCTGCTCTTCATCTATGAGTCTGTCTCTATTTTGCTTGTTATTTCAGTTTATTCATTAGATTCCACATATGAGTAAAATCATATGGTATTTGTCTAAGTGAATAAGCCAGTCAGTGAAATACAAATACCAGTCACTTATGTATAAGTGTTGTATGTAACATAAAGGAAAGCATCAGTACTCAGGCAGTTTGTAACAGAGATAGACTAGCTTTTAGCAGGGTGGCAGGGGAATCAAGGAGCTGTGGTGCAGAGGAGAGATGGGAGGGTGGGGAGAGGTGAAATTTGAGGCTAGAAATGTAAGTAGGAGTCAAATCTTGGTTTGGAATATACCTATAATAAAATGATATCCAGGCTTTTTAAGTCAAACCTTCCCATGTGGGAAGAAGCAGTTCTTGACTCCTAGCTATGTCTCCAGCTCTTCCCTCCTCCATTTACCATGCCTGACTAATGCAATTCTGGGAAAAGATCCAATGCAAATGTTACCCACCCAGATAGTTCTATTTGCTAAGTCTTTAGACAAGACCAGCATTCTTTCAAATGGCCCAAAGATTGCTATTAATCTCCTCCGATATTTAGATTGAAATCTATTCTTTGGAATCCATGCTAAAAAATAAAAAAAACAACTTCCAAATTATTTAGCTTATTTCTTGAAAGTCTGATCCCTTTTTAGAACACATTCATGAATCCTACAGTATATTGGGGTCCAGAGGTCATATTTTCACTAACTATCAGGTCTTGTAATCTGGTCAGAGATTTTTTTCTTTGTAAATGTATTCATTTTTATCAGACAAGGGAGCTTTAAATTAGCCTTTATTGAATGATCACTGTGGCAGACATTTTCCGTGGCCTACCCATTATCTCCTTCACCTACCCCATATCCTTCTACATGACTGACAGAACCCTATTGTGTCAGGAATATGACTGAAATCCCTTTATCTCATATAAATCAGATTGTTCCTTGCTCCAGCCAGGTGATGAATAATGATGATTTTATTTCCCGTGGCCATTGATTGGGCTAACAGAGAGGATGTGACTCAGTTCTGTCCAATGACCTATAAAAGGCACTCTCTACTAGGGGAGGATTCTATTTCTGAATACAAAGCCCAAGTCTCCTGAAGAGAAGAGTTCTTAGTTCTTTTTTTTTTAACTTCTTTTGTCTTGAAACTGAAGTCAAAGTTGTGGATGTCATCTTACGATCATGAAGTAACAACTTTAGGATAAAATAAAATGTCCCAATGCTGGTAGAAAGAATAGGAAATTTATGTCATCTTTACTGAGCAGCTTATCCAGTATCAGTGACTATCTCTTCTGGCATTTCATTATCAGAAAAAAAAATAGGACCCTATTTTTTTATGCGGTGTGTGCATTGGGTTCTGTTACTTGCTGCTGAAAGCATTCTTAAGTATACAATAAATGTTTGACATTAATATTATCTACATTTTACAAATGGGAACTGAGTCTCTGAGCAACTGCCCAAGTTCATACAATTAAAGAATGATGGCCCAATCTTGTATAAATTCAAAATTCAAGCCCTTTCTATTACAAAACTCTGCTTTATAAGAGTACAAATTCAAACTATTTTAATTACATAGTTAAAAAATCACAATTATCAAGAATCATTAAATTATGTGGAAACAGAATTACACTGAAAAACTGATTTTATTAACATATTAACATAAAGCTCTTTTTTAAAAGGAAGCAACAATATGATTGCTCAATGTACCGGACATGGGTCAGGTGGGCCTATATGACCCCCTGGGGCTAATAATGACTCCAGCTTGTCTGATGTATTCAATAATTACCACTCTCCAGTTCCGACGTGGAGTACTTTACATATGTGTGTGTGTGTGTGTACACATATATACACATATATATATGCATGTGATACACACACACAACACACAACACACACACACACACACACATATATATATATATATATATATATATAGCATGTGATTCTTATAACAACCGTCTGAATGGTACAATAAGTATGTACCTTTCACTGATGAGAAGACTGAGACTTAATGATCCTAAAGTCATTGGAGGCATTTAAACTTAAGCTTGAATTTAGAGCACATGCTCACATCCTGTATGTGCCATAGCTTTCATGCACACAGTAGCACTCCTTCCCCGGAGCCTTGGCCAAGCAATCCCAGATACATGGCTATTTTCTTAGAATACATCCTGGCATTCATCAGTGTTAACAGTAGCAGAAAACATGATAAGCTGCAAAGGCATTACATAATAGAGTGAAAAAAATACAGACTTTGGAACCAAGAAGATCTGGATTTGAGCACTGACTTTGTCACTTTTTTGCTGTGTGACAATAAGATAGTTATTTATGCTGAGCTTCTGTGTCCCTCCCATCTATATATGAGGGATTATAATGCTAAAAAGTAGAGTTGTTTGAGGGCTTAAAAATATAATAAATTAGTCTCTCTTCCCATATTCTCTGTAGATGCTATAGCAACTGCATTATTTCAGTGGCATCAAAGTGCTAACGTCCATTCTTAAATACTTAAGAATCAGGCAGCATTTACAAGCCTAGAATTGGTTTACATTTTTCCTGAGGGTAGTTCTGTAAATTATTCATATCAGCATTTGCTGCCTATTCCCCTGAGGATCATTAGAGAATATTTATTTTGAACATATGTGTGGGAGGTTAAAACTCATAAAAGCAAATAAAAACGGTAGTGGTGATTGAGTGGTGGGTGATAAGATTAAGCTGCCCACACACTGTGGATAGCTTCTCACATTGTAGACTGGCCTTGGTTGAGGTACCTTGAATACATCAAATAAGACCATATATAGGTGTCTTGGTGGCCTAAAGTTATGGTTGTTAAATAGCCAACAATTTGTTGGCTCTGCATAAGAATCATTTGAGAACTTGTTAAAAATACAGATTCATGGTGCTCCACTGGGAATTTTGGTTTAGTATTCAGATCTAGACATTTTATTTTTAACAAGTATTTGATACAATTTATTATCCATACATTTTTTTTGAAAACATTGGCTTAAATTATAACATGGCTTTTATTTTGCTCTCCTTTCATCCATGTTTTCATGGGTGCATTAATATATAAATATCTTTGTATTTAATTGTCTCATCTTTTCCCAAATACTGTCTCCAGAATCACACCAGAAAGGGTTATATAAGGAAAACAAATAGCATTACATGAATGAAAACATTTATAAAATATCAAGAGATCAATAAGACAAATGCCCAGTGGGCCAGAGAATTTACTAATTACCCTATGTTCCCAATAAAATGACCCTTGGAAACAGTATCGAGCTAAAAGGCTTACACATTTCTTGCCTTCCCAGGACCCTTGAGAGTGATTGTATATAACCTTTCACTAGCAGACAGCTGTGTTTATTTCTCACTTGGGCATTCTCCATGAAAACATTATTCCAGAATCACTGCTACAGAAAGGAAATTTCACCTTGGCAACCAAAAGGAGAATGAGCTGTGATTGGAAGTAGGAAGAACTCCCATTTCATCCAAACCCATTAAGACTCCCAAATCTTTGACCTCCTCCTTTTATATTAGTTCATTATGGCCAAATTCCATTTGGTTGTAGAACGTTCTATGGGAAAAAAACTAAATAAGGAATCCCTATATCTACAACATGAAATAAAAGCATAGCTACACTATTGAAAGCAATGGTGACAGGCACAAAACCTGCCTTTTTCCCTTGAGAAACATTCATAGATAGCTGTTTTATGGGTTATTCCCATCATTTCACAATACAAAAACAACTGTGGTAGGCCTACCATCCTGAACTGTCTTTGTCTACCTCCTGACCAAACAAGAGTACATGTGCAAAAACATTGTCACCAGCATCTATAATTTTCTCACTCCTAGGTCATCTTAAGCAAGATCCATCCATAACTTAGTATTTTTACACTTTCCTTCTCAAAATTTATATTTTCCCATCTCACTAGGCTCTTAAAACAATTTGACAACCTTCTTTCTGAGCCTTAATTAATAGCCTCTCCCTGTCTTTTTAATGACAAATCCAGTTTTTGCCACATTTCCAAACCCTACATCAAGCAGTCCATAAATCAATGGTTCTCAAAGTGTGGTCTCCAGACCAGCAGCATCAGCACCATATACTGCAAATCAAGCTCTCAGACTGCACCCCAGATGTATTGAGGAAGACGTTCTGGGGGAGGGACCAGAACTCTGTAGTGATCCTGGTGCACACTGCAGTTTGGGAACCACTGCTCTGAATCACTCTCAACATGGGTCTAACATATTTTACTGAGAAAGCAGATGCTCCTTCAGAACTGTGACCTCATTACCACAGATTCTCATTTGTCATTTCCCTATTGGTCTCTCTTGCTGAACTGCTAGATCTTTGAGGATAGAAACAATACCTTGCTCATTTTTGTTCTCATATTCCCAGGTCCTAGTACAGTGCTTAGCACATATTAATTGCACAACAGACATGACTGAATAAGTTAAATAGGGCTGTGCTCATTAATAGTCACTGTCCATTCAGGTCTCAGTTTTTTCCTCTATGACATGGAGGCCAATAAATAAAGGACCTTTTTACTCTATGGGATGGCAGCAACAATCGAGGGCTGTGAGATAATGGATATTTAAAAACTTACACTGAGCTAAATGAGCCATATAAATGGAGACATCATTATTCTCCCTGACCATACTCTGTGACAAACAAACAAACAAACAAACAAAACAAAAGCCATCATTCCTTTAAAGCTGAAGGGTCAACTGGACAAAATTTGAAGTCATGTAAGTCTTCCCTCTTTGTTCTTAAAGTCCTGTTTTCTTTCCACCTGATAATTCAGGGAAGTATTCGGACTCAAATTTCTGGTAGCTTCATTTCCCACAAAAATGTTATGGGTTTTGCAGCTCAGATAAAGACAAGGATGTTGCAGTTATCTCTGAGTGAGCTTAAAGTACAATATTTTGTCTTCAATGTGAACTACCATAATAATGTTTGAAGAAAAGAAAACTGCAAACTCGTCTCCCTTTGAAATACTATGAAAATACACCATAAGACTTTAAGTCACAATCTGGGGAGGGGTGTAAGGAGAAGAGGTGATCCTGAATAGGGAGAGAAACTCTGTAATTTATGAGTGGGTTGTGCAGGGAGGACTCACATAACATGACCTTCTGCAGAGCAGCCAAATCAAAGCCGTTACCAGGGCAGCTCCTTACACAGCTCCTCTCTCTAAACAGTTCTGCTGTTGGTAGCACCTCTGGTGAAATGAGAGGATGTGCTGCATTCTCTAATTCAATTCAATTCTCTAAGTATTGATTGAGCTCCTAAGATGTGTTCAGCCAAGGCTGACCTGACTTGAAGCTCGAAAAGTGATTGCCTACATGCTATGCTTCAAGGAGAACAAGGAAAGTCCCTGGGTCCTAAATATCTACCTCTCTATTTCCCATTTTCCTCATGTTACCTGAAACTCTGCTTCATCTTCTGGGCTCTATGGTAGCACTCTCCAAGATATATATCATAAATGCTCATCCCAGAGATGCTCCACAAAAATCCAGTTCAATGGTCCAGTTAGAGAATTAATGCAGTCTATAACCCCTCCAGGAGATCCATCTTTATTAATGGTAAAACTCCAAGAATACCTACAGTAATGGTTATCTGTTTACCCTTACTATAGTTTCTCAGTCTTATTTGAGACACAGAACTCCTCTTCTCCAGTTAATTTTTTTCCTTCCTCTAATTTTTTAATGCTTAGTGGCACATAGTTCAACATAGTTGGGCAGAGGAAAGTCCAGTTCTACAACCAGCAGATCTAAATCTACCTCTCAGTTTGGTCATTTATTAACTTGGAACATTGAGCAAGTTACTTAACTTCTGAGCCTTAATAGTCACATCTATTAATGCAGATAATAACAGCAAGTCCATACAGCTCAAACCCATTTCTTACTGGCAGCAGTTTCACCCATTAAAGATCCATTTGAGGTAAAAGGCATTCATTTAAAAAATTCAAGTAATCCTGGAAGAGCAAAAAAATTCCTTTATAGAAGCGACCCCTTTCTCCAGTCCCCTCCCCAACATAAACATGCCTTTTTGTTTCAACAGATCAAGGCTCATCTCAAATACCACTTTCATGTTGCCTTGGTGTCCCCAATCCAAACTGATTTCTCCCTCTTCTGAATTCCATATCATAGCATAAATTGGACACTAAATCTGTTCTCCCTAATTTTATATGCCTCACTATTAATACTGCATTTCCTAGTGTAGTTTATGAAGTTACTATGGTAGACAATAAGTCTTACTGATGACAGTGCTTGGAAAAATAAATGCTCGATAAATGATTATGGAATAATTTTAGGCTTGTGTTATCTTAATTTGATCTCTTTCCTCTATATACCCAAACAAAATGTGTTATATTGAAGAGATGGAAACTTCTTTGGAGGGAAGAAAGAACACATTAGAATATGAGACAATTGGGATCAGACAAGGTGGGTCACTACTCAGGATGAGTAGTGTAAAGAAGTGTTAGGTATGTAGCCATTTGAGATGCATGAGTGCAAGTATGTAGCAATGAAAGAGGAATATAGCAGGTAGCACTTAGGGTGATAGAGTGCAAGTTACCTATTGAAAGTCTTGCTCAGAGGGGCACCACATGCCCACTGACTGAAGTTGGTATAAAATGAAGATAAGATACTCAGTCCTTAAAGAACTTATATCTAGATGGAAGACAAGGTTTCACAGACATGATAATTAGAGAAGCAGTGGATGTGTAGGATAGACATGAGCATACACTCTGGGATCAAACCACTTGTGTTCCCATTATAGTTCTGCCACAACCTACCTGGGTGAGCCTAGGCAGGTTATTTACCTTCCCTGAGTTTCGATATCATCATTTGTAAGTTTGGCATAATAGTACCTACTTCATATGTTCATGAGAATTAAATGAAATAATTCATGTACCATGCTTACAAAAGTACCTTCCATATAGTAAGCATTCATCAAATATCAGGCATTATTTCATTTACATTTTATTGCAATTGCATATTTAATAGTGTAACCCATAGGCTTCCTTGTCTTACTTGCCAGTGAGTATAATTGTGTGAAAATCACAGCAATATTCCAAATCACAATGGTCTAGAACCTCACTCTCTTGACTATTAAGAAGACTTGCCTTTTCCATAATCTCTCATCCTAATTACCCTCAGCTGGAACCTCTGCGCATGGGGAGATATCTGATTCTCCACAATCAGGGTTGCTGCCAGTGGTTTTGTGGTCCTTCTGCTTAATGGGGGCTGCTCCCATGGTTTCTCTCAACTTGCTCCTAACAAGTTGCTACAGGTTGTCCCACTGCAGGCCTTGTCCAAACTGCTGGCCCCTGGTGCTCTCCACTTGTTCTGGAAAGTAGAAAACCCCATCTGCTTCTGTAAGCCAGCTCCTTCTGTAACTAGCAACATGGTGTTCATCTCACACCATGCCCCCTCCTTCGCAGAACACCTGGGCACTGGAGAGGGAGCCTCAGAAAACCATCATCCTCACACAGCTGCCTCTAAGCCTTCCTTCTCAGAGGTTTATCAGGGAGAGGTGGTGACCAGACAGGGAAGCTCCTGTTTAACAAGTATTTTTTTCCTCACATGAATTTCCCTCATCATTATCTCTCCCTCTTTATGTCTAAGCCAGATTCGTGTTCTGTCTCTCAGGGTTGTAGGATCCTATGTAAACCAAAGAATGGGCAGGCGTCTTCTCGGTGTCCAAAATATTCTTTGAAAATCAGGAAGCTGGTCTGCCCAGAGCACACTGACAACTCTTTTGGGTCTAACAGTCTACCTACAGGCTTGCCTAGGAGAGTTCAATCTCATTCATATGCAGACAGACACTTGCGTGAACCCCTCAATAGAAAGTATATTCCACAAGGCCAGAGATCACGTCTGTCTTGAGTTTATGGCTTAACATCTAGCATGTCATAATGCCTGGCATCCTGTGGGTAAATGCACAATAAAATATGTGTAGAAGAAATTATATAAAAAGGGAGGAGCAGAGGGATTGAAGGAGAAAAGAAATCTGTTTGGGTCTGCTTTAGGATGAAAGTCACTTTGGTAGAGATGGGGTCTTTGTTAGGTCTAAGAAAATGATTATTTTTTAATATAATGGGCTATTCTGGTGGTTCATCTACAACTTTGTATATCCAAAGAATAGAACAAAATTATGCCCTTAAGTTGAACAAATTTTTCAGCAAAATTTGTGTTTGCGTGCAATTTGGCTTCAGAGTTATCTCCCTTGTGGTTTATAACATATTAAGCTGCTAAAAGCTATTTAGATCAACAATGCTTCTACTGCCTCAGATAAGTGTAGATGCAATGCAGAGCAAAAATTGACTACAAACAAATTTCAGTTCAAAGAATCCGAACTTCATTTGAGGATTCATTCATTCATTCAAAAACTGTCTATGGGTATTGTGATACAGATACTGTATGAGGCACTGAAATACAGGAATGGAAAGAATAAAGTGTTCCCTCAAGGAGCTTGCAGTATGAAACTGGAATACAGAAAATAAAAGTTATCTAATGGGGGCATGGTCTAGTAAAGTAGAAGCACGGGGAAGCAAACACCGAAGGGATGATGAAGACAGTCAAGGAAGGTTTTGCAGAAGTATTCCTCCAGCGAACTCTGAAGAGAGGGTTGTAACAACACCATCAGCAACTACAGATACATTCATACATCATTTACCAGGCACTATATTAAGACCTTAATGTCAGTTTTTATAGTTGTAACCTAATGTTTAACAACTGAAGAAGATATAATTGGTCACATTTTATAGATGATAAAAGTGAAGCATTAAGCAGATAAAATAACTTGCCCAAGACAGCACAGTAATTAAGTTACAAACCCATGACTTAAGCCCAGATCCACTGACTCTAAAACTCCATTCCTGTAATCAAACGTTTTATTCTTGGTGACCTGGAATAACACTTGTTATGATCCAATGAAATCAGAGATGACAAAGCATGTGAGAACATACCACTGAATTTTATAGTGCACAGATTCAGAGATGTCATATGCTGTCCCTTAATTTGCTCCCTTCAAGCCCTTTTGTCATTTCAGCCAGAAGACACCAAATACAGACTCTATTAGGCCAGTCATTGCATTGCCCAGTGAGTCAGGCATAATATCTGGGGTTAAAAGGACCCATAGCATCAGATAGTTCAGTAGTTTATAATCTTTGTTTTGAACTTTTAGACACATAATACTTATTTTAAATAAGCTCTTGCAAGGATTTTCAATATATAAAATAAAACTGAAGCTGATTTCTATCCGAACTATAACATAATATCTCACCACAAGTTTAAAGGACTTATCTCCTCATGGTGACTCCTACACTCCTCTGTAATCAGGGACGTGGGTACAAGATGTGATGGTGTATTTCATCTTGTTGTGAAGCCTGATTTCCTCACTCCAGTTTTAGCTAGAACAACTATTTTGTGCATGTGTGTATAGCTTGCCCTTCTCTATTTCGCTGGCCAGGGATGTATTCCCTTGCTATCTTCGGTTATTAAGGGCTACAATTTGGAAACCATAGTTTGGTCTAACCCAGCAATTTTCAACCAGTGTGCCACGGCACACTGGTGTGCCTGAGGAATTTTTAAAGCATAAAATACCTGACTATTTAGTCAGGGACACTGACCTCTTTTACCTTAGAGTGTAAAATAAAGAAATGACAACAGTCAACACAACAATAGCTATCTATATGAAGAAAATGTCCAGAGAGGGGACATAGTTTTATCGGAGATTACTGACTGAATACTAGTAGGATTAAATTCCAAACTCAGAGCTTTTAAGCTTACACCCTTACTTTTCCAAAAACATCACATTACTTTAATAAATAACTTGCAGCCTGAGAGTACAGAATTACACTTATGTCTTACCAGAATGCAGGTTGAAGGCTGCAAGCCAGATGAGAACAGATGTTAGAAAGCAGAAAAACAGAGAAGTTGTCAAAGAACTCTGGAAAGAAAGCTGTGGAAATATAACACTCTGAACTAAGCAACAAAGCAAATAAACATGCCTAGATGGACAGAGTTTGGAAAAAGAGCTAATAAAGATGCTTCTTGTGGAAAATAATAACAACAACCCTTTTGGCTAGCTTCTGAGAAAAATTCACATATAAGTGAATTGGTATTTTCAAAATACATTATATATGCAAATCTGATTAAAGAGAAAACAAAAGGCAAAAAGTTCTGCATGGCACAGATTTATGTTTTGCTTAATTATATGGTTTTCCTTTTTCCACATGTCATTTTAAAAGAAATAAAAAGTGTTTCTGAAGAAATTATAAACACAGCTGACAGAATCACAATTATTTTTAAATTCTGAGGACAGTGAAATAAAAAAAAATGTGCTGTTGATAAGTTTCATTACAGGACAAAATCATTCCTCATATCCAGAGAGCAAGTAATCATTCCATCAAAATAAAGAAATCACTACTGAGCATGCTCCCAAAGCAAGTTCACTTGGGTTTGTGAAGACATTTAACTTATAAGTTTCGTAATAAAAGTAGTCAGAGTATGATAGTGTACTAACTGCATTAATTGATTAATGGATTCATTCATTCAAAAGAAGATTGAGGGAATGAGATGGTACAGTAAGGGGGTCAAAATAATAAATAAGAGAGGGTTTGGTTATTCAGTAAGCTCACAATCTAGTTAGAAAAATATACATATGTGTAAACACAATATACATCAGAACAAGAAAAGAGAAAATGAATGATATGGAAAATTAATACTATGAGAATTCAGAGGAAGAAACATCTGCCACGGCAACTGAAGCTTTCTCTATCATTTTCCAACTCCACCAAGCACCATCCACTGCCTCATTCCAAAGTTATTCCCACATTTTACGTATTTGTTATAACAACACTTCATTTCCAGGTACCAAAACATATATTCATTTTCCATTGTTGTGCAATGATAATGTCACAAATGTAGTGGCTTAAATACACAGACATTTATCATTACACGTGCTTTTTTAGATCAGGAATCTGGGGGCATGACAGAGCTGTGTCCTCTGCAAGTCTTGGCGATGGCCGAGACTGGGTCTTCATCGAAAGGTCTGGTTCGGGAAGGATTTTCTACCAAGTTCCCTTGTTTGTTGGCAGAATTCAGTTCCTTGCAAGATGCCTGATGAAGGACCTCCGTTTCTTGCTGACTGTCAGCCAGAAGCTGCCTTCTGTTCCTTCTATGTGGTCCTCTCTAGTACAGCTCACAATATGGAAGCTTGTTTTTTTAAAGCCAGTAAAGACCCTTCTAGCAAGATCAGCATCACAATCTTATGTAATATAATCATGGGAATGACAACCCATTACCCTTGCCATATTCTCTTGCCTAGAAATAAGTCACTAGGTTTTCTCCCTCCCCACTCACACAGAGAGGCATTAATACCACAATACAGGGATCATGGTAATAACTGCAGAATATCCTGCCACAGATATGTCTTACTGAAATGAATGGAGTAAAGCAAAAAAAGGATGAAAACACAGGACCTTGGAAACAGGAGATTAATCAGAGAAATCTAGAAGGAAGGTGGAAGGAAATGTCTGGTGACAACAAACCCAGAGGGAAAAGGGTCCAGATTGAAAGACCAGAAGAGAGGACTCCTGGGGACATACCTCCATGGGGGGAAAATAAGAATAGATTACACAACTATTTTTACAGTATTGGGAGGAGTTTCACAGCTGTATTGGAGAGTTGGCAGGTAACTTAGTGATGTATAAACAAAAAACTAAGCAAACAAAAAATAGGACAAGTGATAACTCTGAAAAAAATTCAAAGTTAAAGAAAAAAAAAGCATAATCATAGTAAACCCCATAGCTGACCTATGAACAAAATCAACAGTAAAACTAATGTAAATACTGATTTTCATCCATCTACATGGTGATACAGCTGTGTTCCTAGGACGGTTAGAAGAAAACATGCATGGCTGCACAGTGATGGGAGGAAGGCGGGTGAGAATGGTAAGCCTCATTTTCCATAAGTTTGAAATGCAAAAATCATGTCAAAAACTGAAAAAAACCTTTCAAAATAATAATAATATATACATTATTTTAGAAATATGGTATTAAATACCAGATGAAACAGCTGAAGGCACTTAAAGGTGTTGTCACTGAGGAGCGAAAATTAGATGAAAGTAGAATTAAGTGAAAAAAAACTCTATTTTTATTTTTTCTTGAATTTATTGGGGTGATATTGGTTAATCAAATTATATACATCATCTGTGTAAAAATTAGTAAGTATACATCATCTGTATACTGCATTGTGGGCTCACCACCCCAAGTCAAGTCTCCTTCTTTTTTTAAATATATATTATTGATTATGCTATTACAGTTGTCCTATTATCCCCCCTTCATTCCCCTCCACCCTGCACACCCCCTCCCACCCACATTCCCCCCCTTTAGTTCATGTCCATGTGTCATAAGTTCTTTA
>CM052542.1:45736281-45762181 GCA_028533065.1 Trachops cirrhosus | reverse complement strand
TCCTGATCACCAGTGCTTTGAACTGTGCGTCTGATAGGTTGGCTATCTCTTGGTCACTTCCATACACTTCAATTTTCTGTCAGTTCTGGTTGTTGTTTTGTTTCTATATTGTTGTCCCTATCTTGGTTGTGCAAGGAGGCACAGTGCGTCCACCTATGCCTGTATCTTGGCCGGAAGTCCCTCAAGTCTCCTTCTGTCACTATTTTCCCCCATTTCTACCCCCTTCTGCCTCCTCCCAAGCTGCTTTCCCTCCAGTAAGCACCACTCTGTTGTCTGTCTATGAAGTGTTTTTCTTTGCTTAATCCCTTCACCTTTTTCACCCAGCCCCAATCTTCTCTCTGACAGCTGACAGTCTGTTCTCTATCTTTAAGTCTGTTTCTGTTGTATTTGTTAGTTTATTTTGTTCATTAAATTCCACATATAAATGAAATCTAATGATTTTAGATTACAAACCTTAGAGAATTAACTGATATTGTAACAATATGCATGTATTATTTAGATAAAAATTAAATTAAAAGTTTTGAAAACCAGAAAAAATACATTGTGGTTTTAATACAGCTCTGCAGAAAAACTTTAAACAAACTTCCCAGTATGTTACTAAATCACCCTTTCTTTTTTCTCAAATCCTGTAGCATTGTCAGTGTTACTAGCAATGGATTTACAATGTCAGAAGGCTTGTGTGAAGTCTCCTAGAACCTTACGTAACACAACTAGCCAGTGCGGCGCAGAGGAGTCTAGGGTTAGATATATAGGTTTAGTTACTATAGGTTTTTTGATGGGTTTAGAAAACAGGCCATGAGGATGTTCAGGGGAACAGCAGCTTCCCAAACACTGGTGTGTTTGAGCTCTTGCGTGTGGCCAGAGTGAGTTGGCGAAACTTAATTTCATGAGAGGATATTGCAGGGAGAACTTCCAGACCATTTGTGGAAAGACAAAGTAACCAAGGGCAGAATGCAGATCTTGAAGGAAGGGAGCAAACAGGAGACACAGAAGTTACCATGCAAAGGCGGGAGTTTTCCAAAAAGTGTTGCAGCTCATGTGGAGCTCTGGGCAAAGAATCCAATTTAAAATTACATTCCTATGGCATAAACCAAAAGAGTGGGAGGGCAAGAAAGATTCTTTATCGCAAGAGGTTATTCATAGGCCTTACCTATAACCCATCACATTAAAAACAGTGGGTCAATTAGAAACAAACTTCAATCCAAAGGCAATCATACTGTGAGACTCATACCTCTAATTATATGTTCTCTGTTCCTGCCTCAGCTAGCTCAGAAATCAGGGTAGCATGTGAGCGCTGGCTCACTAATAGAGCTCACCATTCAGTCTAGTTCTAGAGCACTGGAGAAGTCACAGGCTGAAAGAAAAAGAAATTGACAGTTACATTTTCATCGTGCTCAATTACAAAAAAGTATTTGGTAAAAGTTAACTGTCAGAAAATATAACATGCACATAATGAGGATGAAATATTTAAACAGCACAACCTTTGGCATCTACATTTGGAGTAAAAAAGAGAATCTTTGAAAATATGGCATAGGGAAAGATAACAACCTATTTCTGTTCAACTGGGGAACCTTTACTGAGGTGGTACTTGGCTTGCAAAGAGGTATTTTTCAATAGAAATGTCAGGAAGGTTTAAACGCTGCCCCTTCAATAATAAAGCCATACACTGGAAGAGATAAATCCCAGTGGCAACTGCAGTTAAAGTTCCAAAGCCCATAGTGGGAAGATCATGTGAATGGAATTCACAAAAGAATATAGTTTAAAAGGCGAATTTCTCCCTTGCTTGTGTTACCCTGTTTAAAAACTCAGGGCATACGCAAAGGGGGGTTGAGAAGACCATCGATTAACCTTGCAATGATGCGTTCTGAGATCAATTTCTCACAATGTATCTAACCTTCTCAACCCATAACCATCACTACTTGTCAATTTGAGAAATCATGCGAGGCCTTAGTCTCTGTCACCCCAACTGAGCATGAACCAAGAGAGATTACAATAGCCTTGAACAGAGTCAGATCAAACCTACCCAACCAAGCAACAGGGACAGCAGTTCTAATTAAGGGCCATTTGGAAGAAGAGCTATGCCTGTCTAGGAAGCATGGGAGTGTGCAGTGACAGGCTCCTGGGCTACAGGGATCAATGGAGATTAGACCTTCAGAGGACTCCGTGGGTTCCTGCTTCTGACCCAAATCCCATTGGCAGGCTGTGCACCGCAATAACCTGCTGCCTTTAATAATGCTATTTCTTCTGCTGCTTTCAACTCACTGGGTACAGTGTCATCACAGAGAGGGAGAGAGAACAAGAAGCTGAAAATATCCCTTTAGAACATCAGCGCTGATTGGGACAGATATTTTTAGTAAGCAGTTGTCTGTCAAATCTGAGTCACATGGCATGCCACTTTAATGATCTGAGAGTTTGCGAGTGCCTGAAAAGTGACAGTTGCAAATGAGAATTTAGGAGGTTCCACTAGGCAAGCAGAACATTGATCAAATCTATTGGCAGGAGCCCTAATCAAAGCAAAGTGTCAGTGGAGATGCCAAGCTTAAAATCCTCCTCCAGGTGACGAAGTACTTTCTGGCCAGGGATTTGCAGTGTTAATGTTCAAGAGTTACTGCTGTACAAGACTGGTTAATGCCTTCAAGAGCTTGTCACACTTTTACTGTTTACTATATCTAAAATATTTTTTCTCCTTATAAATATGTGATGGGATAACATTTCAAAAAATAGATAATATTTGAATTGCTGCACATTATGTTCTCCATGAAATTTTACATGAAAATTCTTGGTTCATCTGTGCTCATCTGCCATTGACAGGTTGAGTTAGGAATCAACATGCCCATTCTCCCTAGTCCTCCCCTGGGCACCCTGCCTGTTTGACTGGCCATCCATAGCTTTATTACCAGGAGATCCTTTGCCTTGCCTCCATGTTAGCCATGAGGATATCTGGAGGAATGTTCATGGAGAACTTGCTTGAGGCTGGTTCTCTTTGTTCAATGGATCCGTCAAAAAGGCTGCATAAAGGAATAAACAGTTTGGGGTATAAAGCTCAGTGTTACATCTTAGTTGCTTTCAGAGATATTAAAATCAAGCTAGAATCATAACAGCACATTTTCATAAGTGCACTGAAGCTCACCATGCCTCTTTCCCTGCTCTTCTCAACAATGATTGTTGGTTTATGCCTTTAAATATTATCTTTGAATCCTAAATATGCTTAAATACAATTATGCAAACTGCTTTCAGATTTCTGATAAGGTTTTCTTCCCTTAACTTCAGATGTTTTCTTGCTCTGTGGGGTTATGAGTAGTTGTGCCAAGAACTCTGGTTCCCACGTTATCATCATTACACTAACTCCTCTTCCCATTTCTCGTTCCTTGACCCATTACTCTCCTAAATCTCTTAGGACTAGAACATAAACTTTCTGCCACTCTTAGTGCATGATTTCCTGTTTATACAAAATGCTTGTCTGCTCACAGCCGTATCAACATGCTCACAATGTAACTTGCTCACAATGTAACTAAAATTATATAGCATTTTCAAAAATAAAATTATTCATGAATTCTCTATGTAAGTATTTTCATGTGTAAGTGGGGATGGCATTCCACCTCATCACTGTCCAGAACTCTTGGGAATATCTATAAATGTTTGGTAAGGACTTTTAACATATATTTATATTAAGTATAATTAACAGAAATGCTACAGAGCACATTTATCAACACTGAGTATGCAGACTGCATTCAGATGTTGAAAATTCCCAATGATCCCCAGACTATAAAACTAATCACCTATCCTGAAAATACTTGTGCTTTCTCAGATGGAAATATGGATCTACTTCCTTTAGTTGTCAGGGCTCCAGTACACATGCTAAATTATTTCCTTTGCCAGATTTCTGGGGTAAGACATATATCCTTTCCCTAGAGAACACATACACTGAATTTTGATTCTAGGCTAAAAACCTCTCTGATCCCATCATTGTCCCCTGCCTCAGCACTGGTATTTCTTAGCTCAGAGAGGAACATTTCAATGCAATGTATGAAGGCAGCAGGTTTTTTTCTTTTTTTTCTCTTCTTTTTTTATTGTTGTTCAAGTATAGTTGTCTCCATTCTCCCTGCAACCACTCTACCCCTCCCCACCCACCCCCACCTCCCACCCTCAATCTTACCCCGCTTTGGCTTTGTCCATGAGTCCTTTATACACGTTCATTGATGACCCTTCCCCTTCTTTTCCCTGTTACTCCCCTCCCCACTCCCCTCTGGTTACTGTCAGTTTGTTCCTTATTTCAATGTCTGGTTATATTTTGCTGGCTTATTTGTTTTGTTGATTAGGTTCCACTTATAGGTGAGATCATATGGTATTTGCCTTTCACTGCCTGGTTTATTTCACTTAGCATATTTGATAGGGACTCATCACAACAGCCACATTAATACCAAGACAACAGTCAGCCATTCCTGATTATTGTCCCAGTTCCTCACTCTGTCTCTGAGGACTTAACCAACTTTGGGGCCTTATCCCAACCTTTATCTTTTCCTGAGTTCCAAGCTCTTCTTAAGCCTTATCCATTACTTTGGTCCTAATCCTCTCCCATTTATCCCTGTCCCAGATTCCATGAAGGCATGAACTTATGCTTTAGTCCATGAATCTACTGATGTGAAATTCTCATATATATTCCCTTTCTGTCTCCTTAGCTCCAGCTGCAGCATATCACCATTCCAGTAGGAAGAGAAGGTCTCAGTTTGTTTTCCTATTAGTTTTAGTACTTGTTTTAGGTGGCTCCAAGGCACATCCAAATTTTCCACTCTCAACACCTAGCCCACCCACCACCACACACCCTGGGCCTTTTTCCTCACAGCCTATGACATGTTGCGTATGCTTTTCTTTCACTTAAAACCATCTACCCTTACCTCATTCACCTTAGTCAATCAAGGTTTTAAGATCTGCTTGAAAATCAAAGTTAAATTTGAGAAGTCCTAAGAATCTAACGATTGTAATTAATGACTTGAGAAGAAGAGTAAGTGGAAAAAGGGAAAGTCTTCAATTAAACAAGAACTAGCATAGCTACTAAAACAATGAGGGGAAATTCCACTGCTCTGATATGTATTTATTTCATCCTATAACTTCCTATAACCACCACACATTTCTTCAACTGGGTATTCAACCATGCCAAACCAATAATAGCAATCTGGGGATATTTTTCTATACAATTTTGCATATCCTACTCCTCTCAGCTAAATTCTCTACCCCTGACCCTATTACATCTTTCCTTTATTATACTTTTGATCTCTTGGTGAACCACCAGAACTCCTTCAAATATTTAGCACAAATGTCACCTGTTAATTATTCTTCCCCAGTGTTTGGGGAAGCCACCCATTCCCCAAACACTGGTATATCCCTCCAATTTAGCACATGTTTCATTCCACTGAAATAGTCTGTTTACTTGCCCACTATAGGGTGAGCTTCTTGAGGTCAGACTTTATCTTGCTATCCCAGCTTCTGCTAGAGAGCATAATGCAGAACATGAGCTCAGTAAATGAACAGTTTCCAGATAATATTTTCAGTAGTTGTCAGCCTGTAGAACTCTTTCACAGGCTCTCCCTCACTCCCCTAGTCATTTATATGTGAGCTGTTTTTAAAGGTCGGCTAAGGAATGGCATACGACATTGGACTTCTGAGAAGGGGATCTAATCAGGGGAATGCCAGAAGTACTAAACCAAATGGGTTGAGTTAGGAGGAGGCAGAAGGAGAAATTCAGAGGAAAAATATGCATCCTTTCATATTTTGTTATAGAAAACTGTCTTTGTCCCTGTGGCCTCTCTGATTACTCCTCTTCCCTATCATTTTTCTTCCCCTTTAACTGCAGCACTCTCTCTTCAACCCTTTTAAGTCTGTCTCTGAATCCAGTTAGGCATTCTTACTTCAGTAATGCTATATCAAGCAGAAAAATAAGATCTCTAATTAGTTTCTTTGAAGAGACTGAAGAATATTGGTAGGCATTCCAGGCCTGTACATTCTTCTTACAGGGTAAGTTTGATGCAATCAGGAGTCTTGATGCTTTTGCTTGGTAGATTTATGGAACACCTTCCAACTCAGTATGTTAATTCTGGAGAGACTGAGATCCTTCTAGAAGGATGGCATTCAATAAATTGCTCCAATGGCCAAATAAGAATAAACGAAGCATCAGCATAAGATAAATATCTTCATGTTAGGGGGAAAAAAACAAAATAACTCTGCAGCTGGAAGAGAAAAATGCCTGATACAAATTCAAATTTCTACTTTCTTTTATGGAATAAGCTAGCATTTAGAAGTCCTCATAGCAAGGCTACAGCTGGCATCTCCGGCAAAGCCTGGGAGGCTTTTGTTCTTCATATTTGAAAAAGCAGCCCATGAAAAACCAGCATCAATCTCAAGCAATTGCAATCAGTAAGGACCAAAAAAAGTGAAATTTTATTGTTTATGAAATTGGTTTTTCAAAATATGAAGCCTCACATCCCAGGGAGGAGTTCACTTGTTTGGCAGGGGCACAAGAGGCTTCCGAGAGAGTTGAAGGGATGGATGTGGATGGAGTCCACGGTGGGTCAAAATGGTTGCATTGTCTCCAGTGAGGGCCTGGCCCTCAGCTGCTCCCATGATATTTTCAAACCACCAGTGACAGATTTTAAACAGACTGTGCTATGGATGCTGAATTGTTGTACATTCAGCTCATCATAAAAGGTCACACAGGGTGATTTAAAGGAATGTTTCCATGACTGCAAACTTTCTTCTTGAAAAATAGGTACATTGTGCTGATTGTTTTTACCTCAGAAATAAAAAGGAATCTATGCTGAGATGTGAAGAGAAAATCAGCCCCGTAAAGGGTTGTTTCTTTAAAGCAAGAAGAGAAAAATAGATCAAAGTTTCTAAGCTATCTCTAAGACTTCAAACTAAACGGAAGAGAGTCTAAATCATCTGACACATCATCTCTTTGAGTGTCACTGTGGTTATGTCTGCACACAACTCAAATTAGTCCATTTATAAAATAAGACAGAATTTTAGAGCAGAGGCACTTGGGAAATTTTTTAATCTCAAGCTCCCAATTTTACATCTGAGAAAACCAAGACACCAGGAGGTTGTAACTTTTCCAAAGAAGCCACAAGAACTAGAGCACATATTTTCTGATGCTAATGACCATGTTTCCTCCACAGTGACATACCCAGTTGCAGGCAATTTATGTGATTTCATAAAAACAACTAAGGCAACTACATATATTACTTTTAGGGTAATACTGAATCAAAACTCTGTTCATATTTGAAAGAATTGTTACACACAATACACTTTTACCTATAGAAAATCCTTCACATAAATGTTTATCATTTAGTGAGATGTAAAGGAAACATTTTGACCTCTATGTTTACTCTTTAGAATTTTTTTCAACTTCTTCATGAATAGATTAGGGAAACAAGGTACTGCCTATTGGGGGCAACCATCCAAGAAGTATACTACATATTTAATGGACAACACAGTATCAGAGATTTTGAATTTTTGTTGCCTCAGATCACAGCCATCAATTATTGCTGGACATCACTGAGCATTTGCTGTGGCTCTGTTTTCATTTCTCATCCCTGGCTTAGTTGTCTGTCAATGTTTCTCAGGAGAGTTAGTTTTAGTCAGTGGATAGTGTCTATTGACTCATCCATTCCCACTACTTTTATATACTGCAGCAATTACAAGCCTGAAGACAACTCTCTTACAAATAGGGATATGTATGCACTTTGGTTTCTGTCAAAAAGATGCACTCATTCAAGATTAGGGAGGTGGAAAGGAGGTAAGGGCTATTTTCCTCGAGTTCCAACAGATGTCAGTGCCTGAGGTGGTTGGACTCCTTGTTCCAGTATCTAGTCACCAGCTCTGTGAATGTGAAGTAATTGTGACTTCAGTCATAGCAGCAATAGCATCCTGACATCTGGTTTGCAAACACAAAAGTTGGATCTTGAAATCAATAGTCTCTTAAGAGAATTCCCAACTTCTTTAAACCTTTAAAATCATTTTGTAAGCACATAATTTCTTACATTAAATCTCTTTCTTCTAGCCCCAACCAGTGTGGCTCAGTTGGTTGGGCGTTGTCCAACAAAGCGAGAGGTCACCAGTTGGATTACCGGTCAGGGCACATGTCTGGATTGCCGGTTCAGCCCCCGGTCAGGGCTAATAATCAGTGTTTCTCTTTCACATCAATGTTTCTCTCCCTCTTTCTGCTTCCCTTCCCCTCTCTCTAAAAATAAATAAATAAAATCTTTTTTAAAAAAACCCTTCCTTCTAGAAGAGTGTATAATTATTTCTCTTTCCTTCACTAACAGTTACCATTTGAAAGGGAAATATTTCAGATAGAAAATCTTTTCTTTCAAACCCCCAGATTTTCTTTCCCAGCCACCAAGACTCCATCCAGGGGTCAAGCTTCAGGCTCCTGGGACAATATGTCTTTCTCTCTCCCAGAGTCTGGCTTAATTTGTAGAAAGTCTGGGGCCTAGAAGTGAGCACAGCAATGAATCTGGAACCTGGAGATGACAAGCATTTTCTAGTTACTTCTTACCTACTAATCTCAGGACAAAGAGATTAGGGCCCATATAAAAGGCTATGATTGGGGCTCATCTCCTTCCCAGCTCTCCATCCTGTAGTCAGGTGGCTCTGTTTCAGGTCCTCCTGCCCGTCATGTTTCTTCCCACTTCCAGGAGTCTTCAAATGCTCTGGCCTTTCCCTGAGAGACATGTTCTACCCACTGCTTCCCCTCTCCCCACTCCACCTGCTACGCCACCCACTTCCTACAGCTGCACTTCCTGCATCGGTGTTCTTTAATTTGAATAAAAATTCTAATTGGTGTTCTTTACCTACTTAATTCTTCTTCTTATATCTAATCTCATTTCAAATTTCACTTCCTCAAGGAAGCCTCTCCCAAATCCCCCAAACCATGTAAGGATCTTATATAACATTTCATAACACTTAGCACAATTTGCAATTGTATTTTGTGTGATTCTTGACTATTCTCTTTGATCTTACCAGAGCACAATGCCAATGAAGACAAGAAATGGATTTGTTGGGAAGTAAAGCATTAGCATCTGCTGAAAACATTTTATTTTAAATTCAATTATATATATATATATACAAATAAACTGTGACTTGTATTTCATAAAAAAATGCTTTCACTTTTACCGATGTTGTACAGAACATAAGGAGAGAAAAGACCCAGTAGAACCTAGGAAAAATGAGTCACTCCAATTCATTACAATGGAGGACAAAGGATTCCATTTGTGAACTGGTATAGTCCTCTATATTAGCTAATTGTATTTAAAGACCTCATACAATAAATAAAATGTTTCACAATCTTGAAATTAACACAATTACAAAGATTTAAAAAATGTATATCTTCAAAAAAGATAGACTGTGAAGCACAACTAGAAAAGTTCTTAACCACTAGGCCTTTTTTGTAAAAGTTCAATGTAGCTAAATGGAGAACTTTTTGCTCACAGAGAGAGAAAGGAGACAGACAGACAGACAGACAGACAGATACTCAGAACTCCGAGGCTAACTCATTGTTCCAGTCCTCAGTCATCAGAGTGAACGTAGCTGAGCTGAGGCCCCAGGGGCCATGGATCAGATTCAGGCTGTTCCCATCAAGTTCTGTCAGAATTCCCAGTCCACAGAATCAGGAGATAAAATAGGAAGAAAATGTTTTAAGCTACTAATGACTATGTTTTAGGACAGTTTTAGGACAGTTTGTTCATAGTAATAGACATGTGAAACAATCTTCCTCTTAATTGTTTTTATTGAAAATATACTTGTTAAAAAATATTTGTTGAAGAAATGTCTAATTAAACAAATGCATATTAAAACAATGAATCTCCATTACTGCTGTCACATTAACAATGATTAACAAGATTGATAACACTGTGCTAGAGAGACAATGGTTCAAGAAGACTCTCACCCACCATTGGTGGGAGTATAAATTGGCACCTTCTTCTTGAAGAACAATATAGAAAATTCTATGAAAAGTGTAAACACATTTTCAATCCTTACTTGTGCCAAACTCCGTTTAGGAATGTATTCCACCCATATACTCACATGTGTGTGGAAATACATGCTTAAGTATGTTCACTCACTGCAGAATTCCTTGTGATGGTAAAAGCTTGGAAATAATATAAATACCCATCAACAAGAGGTCAGTTAAATAGATTATGATACATCTATTTAAAGGAATAATTGGTCTCTGTAGACAAGTATAAGGTAAAATCTGTAAGTGCTGATATCAAACTACCTCTGAAGTGCATTTTTATTTCTTTACTTATTTATTTTTGTTATTGATTCTGCATTTCTTTGTTTGTTTATTACTCTTGTTATATTACAGTTGTCTCAATTTTCCCCCATTGCTCTCTCCTGCCCCACAAACCCCTCCGCCCACTCCCACAGTCCATCCCCACCCTGTTGTCCATGTCCATGGGTCATTTATACTTGTTATTTAACTTGGCCCTTCTCCTTCTTTCCTCTTCCTCCCCCTCCTGCTCTCTGCATTTTTAAATGAGAAAAACATGGTGTGGAAACTGCCCAATGTAAAACACTGTATAACAAAATAAATATGTAGCTCAAGTATAAGCACATTACTCCTAGGAGGCTGATTAAAATCCTGCCGATAATGGTTGCCACTGGAAGGTGGATTAGTGCTCTGGAATAGTGGAGAATTATTTTTCACTTAATACACTTTTGTACTCATAGTTCCTTTCTCTCGTGCTTTATTAAACTTTGGATTAAAATATTTTCAGCATCAAATCAATCAAAGATTTTAGTTGATATGGAAAAATGCCTAAAAACTTTTATCACAAAAATGTAATACTAGCCATTGATTCTTTTTTAAAATTTATTTTTATTTTATTTTATTTTATTTGTATTGTATCTTTTCATTACCATTACAACCCTGCAATCATGACATCATTGTCCATGTCCTTAATTCATTTTCCTTTTTCCTCAATCCCTCCACCCTCTAATCTCCCCCCTATAGCTATCAGCCCAATCTCTATCTATGAATTTGTCTCTATTTTGCTTATTAGTTCAGTTCCTTCATTAGATAGCACATACAAGAGAAATCATATGGTATTTGTCTTTCTTTGACTCGCTTATTTCATTAGCATAATGTTCTAGCCATTAATTCTTAAACTCAGAAAACGTTGTCTCTAACAAAGAATAGACAGCCTAAGCAAAGTGTCAACTAGGAAAAAAAGTATCTTTTTGGTATTCTGGAAAAAGACAATAAACCTTAAGAGTTTAGTGACTTTATGCCAGGTATTCTAGCTCTTAGCCTTTGGGATTCAGCTTTTGTTCTGGAATATAATTCAGAATAGTGTTGATACCATCACACATCTTTACACTGGTTTTCAGCAGAAGTCCAAAAGGAACCACAATAAGTAAGAAAAGTTATTCACTGAACATGAAAATGCTTGGGACTTCTGGTCAAGATGGAGGTGTAGGTAAAGATGGTTTATCTCTTTGCATAACTAAATTATAATCAGAATTACAACTAAAATATAGAACAACCATCACTCAGTACCATTAGAAATCAAGTTGAATGGAAGTCTGACAACTATGGAATTAAAGAAACCACATCCACCCAGACGGTTGGAAGGGTACAAACATGAAACAGGCTGGTTTCATACCATGTGTGTTGATAAAAATTCAGGAAGAATGTCTCGGGAGTAAGGAGTCCCAGCCCAACACCAGGATCCCCCAGCCCAGGATTCCAGTGCCAGGGAGATAAGTCCTCACAACTTCTGGCTACAAAAACCAGTGGGGATTGAGTCAGTGGAAGAAATTTCTGGAGCCCCAAGCAATTCTGTTTGAAGAACCCACAATGGTCTGACCTACTCAGATTCACTCCCTCTGAGCTTCAGCACTGGGATAGCAACTTGAAAGGCACCAGGGGCATACAGGGAGGAACTGAAGTATCTGGCATCAAGGCAAGCAGAGGCCAGTATTCCTTTTATAAACCCTCCCCTACACAGAGCCACAGAGCCAGCAAGCTGGTGCCATATCTGAGACTCCATCAACACTGTTTGACCTGCCTTGGAGATCCCCAGAGATTTCACACCACCCAACTTACCGGTCCACCCGAGCTGCTTTTCCATATGAATGGCTGGTCTTGGTTTATATTCTACAACTTCCTAAATTTTACACAGGTGGCAAACACAAGGCCCCCTGGGCCTAATCCAGCCCTCCCCTTATCTTATCTGGCCAGGCACCTTGTTTCTACCCAGTGGCAGCACCAAGCTTTCATGTAACTACTAAGGAGTAGTTACATTTATATAGTCCTAAAACTACATTCAGCCCTTTGAAGGAACCATGAGGCTGATGTAGCCACAGGTGAAAATGAGTTTGACACCCCTATCCTAAATCCTCTCAAAGAAGCAATAGCTGGCCTCAGTGAGCCCCAGGCCCAGCACTAGTATCAATCAGCATGGATTCACAGCTTGGCTTCACTTGGGAATCTACAAGCTCAGCACAAGTAGCAGCCATCTCAGCTTGCTTTATAGCTCAAGCAGAGTGCTCCCAGGAAAAACATAGGTGGGGGCTGACCTTGGCTTGTACCACCCCAAAACCCCAGAGTCTGAGTACCCAGTGGACAGCTACACATCATATGAGAGGACCACCACCCTGTCCCTGCACAGCTGATCCTCCATGGAGGGTGGAAGTTGGTGGTAAGTGGTCACAGCAATTCTTGCAGCTAACTGGCCTAGGTAAATTCCTCTCATTGATATGCCAACTGCAATTAAGGCTCAACTACAAGAGGAGGGTGTACTCAGCCCACATGAAGGGGGCTCCTTGAGTCTCCAGCTTGGGTGATAGGGGAGGCTGTGCCACTGGACCCTCTAGGATACCTACTACATTAGGGCACACTACCAAGACATGGAGTCAAAGCAACTCTACCAAATACACAGAAACAGACACAGGGAGGCTGCCAAAATGAGGAGACAAAGAAACATGGTCCAAATGAAAGAACAGATCAGAAATCCAGAAAAAGAGCTACACAAAATGGAGATAAGCAATCTTTCAGATGCAGAGTTCAAAACACTAGTTATAAGGATGCTCAAGGAACTTCATGGGTAACCTCAACAGAAAAAAAAATCCAGTCAGAAAAAGATACACTAACTGAAATAAAGAACAACTTACAGGGAAACAACAGTAGAGTGGATGAAACCAAGAATCAAATCAATGATTTGGAACCTAAGGAAGCAAAAAACAACCAACCAGGAAAATAAGAAGAAAAAAAGAATGTAAAAAAATGAGGATAGTATAAGCAGCCACTGGGACAGCTTCAAGAAGTCTAACATTCTCATCATAGGGGTGTCAGAAGGAGAAGAGAAAGAGCAAGAAATTAAAAATCTATTTGAAAAAATAATAGAAGAAAACCTCCCTAATTTGGAGAAGGAAATAGACATACAAGTCTAGGAAGTACAGAGAGTTCCAAATAAGATGGATGCAACCAGGCTTATCTGAGAAACATCATAATTAGAATGCCAAAGTTAAGCATAAAGAGAGAATCTTAAAAGCAACAAGAAAAAAGCAGTTAATTACCTACAGGGGAGTTCCCATAAGACTGTCAGCTGATTTCTCAAAAGGAACTTTGCAGGCTAGAAGAGATTAGCAAGAAATATTAAAGTCATGAAAGCAGGGACCTACAGCCAAGATGGTGTACCCAGCAAAGCTATCAGAATCAAAGGGCACATAAAGAGCTTCCCAGACAAGAAACAACTAAAGGAGTTCATCATCACCAAAATATTATTATATGAAATGGTAAAGGGACTTATTTAAGAAAAAGGAAGAAATCAAAACTATGAACAACAAAATGGCAATAAACATAAATATATCAAGAATTGAATCTAAAAAACAAACTAAGCAAACAAGAACAGAGAAACAATCATGGTTACAGAGAGTATTTTGATGGTTCCAGATGGTAAGGGGGTGTGGGGGAAGGGGTAAAGAGGTGAGGGGATTAAGAAGTACAAATAGATAGTTACAGAATAGCCATGGGGATGTAAAGTGCAGTATAGGAAATGGAGTAGCCAAATAACATTCCTATGCATGATTCATGGACATGAACAATGATGGGGGGATTGCCCAAGGGAGTGGGAGGTGCTGGGTAGGAGTGGGGTAAAGAGTGAAAATCAGGACAACTGTAATAGCATGATCAGTAAAATATAATTAAAAAAAGAAAAAAGAAAATGTTCTACTACCTTCAACCACTCGTTTGGAATAATTTAAGCTTTGAATATATACACATAGGATGTATATGGTGAAAACAATTATGAAGTCTTTTGAATTTTTTTTTCTTTTAGTAAGAAAAGGAAGACGAGAAAGAGCAAGGGGAAGTTGTTACAATTTTTTTAGCTACTTTGACCTCTTTTACATATTAATGCTAAACTGGAAAATGTGGGCTAGGGCCAGCTCATGAGAAGCATTTCTTTGCCTTTGCCTATTGTGACCCAACACTAAGATATCCACAGAAACTCACCTTTTGTTGTTTGGCAGCACTTCATCTTTTCCAAGAAAAAGAATATGAGCCTCTGCCTGAACTTTCTAGGCTATGAATGATTTTTACATATCAAATTCCCATTGGAAACTATGAAACCCCTATGGCCTTAAGCAGGTAATATTGTGATACTGGACTTGCCTTCAGCTTTCCCAGGATGATTAAAATTACAATCAGACCACTTTTTAAGAGTTTCTATTAATTCACTGCAGATATATTGTTAAATGTTAAAACCTGTCACAGGTTTCTCCACATTTTTTAAAGTCCTTACCTAAGGATATGCTTATTGCTTTTAACAAGAGAGGAAGGGAGAAAGGGAGAGAGAAATATCAATGTGAGAGAAAAACATTGATTGGTTGCCTCCCACACATGCCCCAACCAAGGATCGAACATGCAATTCAGGTACGTGCTCTAACTGGGGATCAAACGTGCAACCTTCTGGTGTATGGGATAATGTTCCAACCAACTGAACCACCCTGATAGGGCTCTTCACAATTTTTTAAAAATTATATTAGCAGCAAAGCCCTTATTCTCCATTACTTGTCATTCACTGTCTTTGTAAAAATAATTGGCTTTATAAATAATTCAGTTCTGTCTATTATTTTCACAAATGAATGCAAGATCTCCATGAAGCTTATTTGTATTGTTTTTTTGAAGCTGAAATAGTTGCTTAGATAATGCATAGAGAGAAAAACTTCCCCCATTGAATTAATGCAATGCAAAGATCAAGAATTGAAAGAAATGATAAAAGATGTTTCCTGCTTGATTATTTTTGTATTCAAGCTGCTTCCTTCTCAATAATTAAAAAACTGAAATATTTAAATCTACTCTTTCTTTTTAATAGTACACAGTCTAAAGGTTTTTCCTTTTCTTTTTTTCTTCCTTCCTTCCCTTTATTCCCTACTTTCAGTCACAAGATAACTTCCAGTCATAATATGCAATCACATTTTTAATAAGCCTGAATTAATCACTCTTAAAATTATTTACTCCTACAGGAAGTTTTACTGATATGCCAAAATTAACACTAAATGTATTTTGTTCTGAGTTCTGCTAAAGTTCTTTCCAGTGCGATGATAAAATATAGCCCTTAATCATTTCTTTGCATAAAATTTTTAAATCATTTTGTGCCAAGAAAAGTAGTGTATTAGTTTTCTATTGCTGTCATAACATCAATATTGTTTAGTGGCTTAAACAATATAAATTTATTGACATATTATCTATAAGCCAGAAGTTTAACATAGATTTCACAGGCTAAAATCAAGATGTCCTTAGACATCTTGTCTAAGAACTGTGTTCTTTTCAGGAGGCTGTAGAGAGGTATCTGTTTCCTGGCCTCTCTAATTTCTAGAGGCTGCCTGCATTCATTGTCTTGTGGCCTTTTCCTCCCTCTTCAAAGCAAGGAAAATTGGGACTGTAAAGACAAAAATATCTACCCTCAAAATTATAATGTTAATAAGTTTCAATAACAGCTATATTAGCAGTATAAACGAAGTACTTTGGGGAGCAAAGAAATCACAGCAATTATTTAACATTTAGGGAATTAGGAAAATCACCCCTCCAATTCTTTATGTATACTGTATGCTGTTGCCCCAAAACTGTTTCCCTTCCTATTAGTAACAGCCTTGAAAACTCAATATAAACATTAGTCCTAACAGCCAATCCCTGACATTTAAGACTAGCTTACATTTTCCTGATCAATATTCCCAAAGAGCTATTCTTTCCCAATAATTATTACTTAATATTACTGAGTGTGTGTCTCATACAAGGCCATGTATCCAACATGGATTGATCTCATTTGATCACCAGAACCAGAGTAGAGATATGAAAACTGAGGCTAAACACTAGTAAATCTCTCACAGTCACACAGTTGGTATGGAATGGAACTAGTATAATAAGTCAGTTTGTCTAGATAAGCATGCCTGTTATAGCACAGATCACACTGCTATTTCATTGCTGGATTAATTGCCTAGCTGTTCTTCTAGAATAAAGAACAAAAGCTGTGAGGGCAACAATCTATTGTTCCTTGCTCACCATTGTATCTGCAGTGCCTAAACTTGTGCCTGAGTAAAAGGAGGATTAGAAGGCATTTGCCAGGGGTTGAAATAGAAATGGATTTTGTTATCATCATGATGGGTTGCCTGGTGTTAGAGTGACTAATGGCAAGGAAACTGATTGGAAGGCAGTTTACCCAGGTGAATTATCTCCCAGGTGAGAGGGTATGAGAGCATGAACTAGAACCGAGACCAGCAAACATTTTCTGTAAAGGGCCAAATAGTGAATATTTTAGGCTTTGAAACTAGTCAATTCTGCCATTGAAGCACCAAAACAGCCACAGATAATACATAAAGAAATATGGCTATGAACATAGCCATATCCCAATAAAAGTTCTATTAACCAAAAGAGTCGGCAGGCCGGCTATGGCAGTTGTTCGCTGACCCCTGAACTAGAACATCAGGATGTGATTGGAAGAGCCTGTGCATCATGCAGTGGTAGCAGTGGAATGAACCAGAGAAACATTTCAAATGCAAACCTGGCAGGACATGTTGATTAACTGATGATCAAGCATGGAAGAAGGAAGAATCAAAGATAACCCCTATTTTCCTGCAATCAGGAAATCAAAGACATCAAGAAAGATAAACTAGTTTAAAGGTGAGGAATGATAATATGAATTCAAAATTCAAAGAAGTAAGTTGCAGGTAGAAAACAGCATCCAATACTATCTAAAGTGCAGAATAAGAGTGAAAAAAGCAAGGTATAGAGGGAGAGTTCCCCAGCATAGTCTTATAAATCTATTATAGGACTTCATTATTACCCATTCCCATGTTATACTTGGCTACTTAATTCTGCAGTCATTTTTTTTTAACTATGCATAGTTTCCCTCAATTCTTAAACTGTTTGAACAATTATAAGTCACATATTCCAGTTCGTTTAATTCACTAGAAAAACACTCAAGGAACTACCTTTTAAAGTTCTTGGGAATTTGGTACTCAGAGGAAAAAACTTCCTCTGAATTTTCAACTGACTTACAAATGAAGGTTTCTACAGATGAGATCTGGTCTCTGACTTGAGGTTTGCTATCTGGTACAGCAGAAAGAGGCAATTTGTGCATTGAAAGCATGGCAAAGGATGAATTCCTCTGCTTCATTCAAAGATACCTTCAGAAAGAAAAGAAAAGGTGGGCCTGGGCGAACACTCACTACTTTTGATTTAATAGTTACATCCCTTTCTATTACATAGAGGCACTTTTAGAAATTTTTCTGACACAAAACCTCATTTAACAGTAAGAGTTTAGGTATGGGTAGACTTTAAGGATGGTATTAATGAACAATACTTCCTATAAGTTATTTTCAAACTAAGAGTTTGTATCAGTATCTAGGTCTCAGAGGAAACACATTTTCTTCTCTAAAATTTTTAAAAGGCATTTGAAGGAAACAAGCAGTCTGAGGAGTTTGATCAAACAGTTTCCCTTCTTGCAAGATGTAGTGATGGTCTCTGAACACACAGAAATAGTGCTTATTAAAGAGAATGAAGAAGCTTTGCCAATAAGTGCATCACTGGAATTCATAAATTGGCTTGAGAAAGAAGGAATAGAAGAACATCAGAATTTAGCTACTTGTCATCAGTCTTTCTACCCTTGTGAAAACATCCCCTCACATAACTCATGTGAACTCTGAATTGCAAGAAATTGCAGAATCTTAGCAGTGCCAGTAGATGAGCAGTGGGAGGAAGCCAGGGCTGGAAGACCAAACTGGGTCATAGGGCTGTGCTCTCCCTAGGGAGTAGTCCAACTGATGGTGCTCAAGGGCTGAACACAGGCTTATGGGAGACCTCAGCCAAGACCCAGAAGGGACCATGTTGGCCCTCAGAGAAGAAAGTTGGCAATTTCCAAAACTGGTATCAGCTACTATGTAGATAAGAAAACAGGTTGGAGGATGGCCTGGACAGCAGAGTGAGCAGTTACCACCACAAAGATGGGCTGGGGAAGGCTGAACGTCAATTGATTGACAGATGCCCAGGACCCACTCTAGTCATACCAGATACTAGATTCAATGACAAAGAGACAAGTTTACAACCCTGAACACTTACCTCTGACTCTGGCAATTAGGGCTAATGCTGTAGCTAATGTTGAGTCTGTTGTGGTTCCTGGATGGGTTGGCAAAGGTGAAAGCTTATATATTCCTCCTCTTCATCTCCACTTGAGCGAACTGTCCAGTCTCTCTATGAACTGAAAGAGTAATATTTGCTACCAAATATTACTTCTTACTATGTACCAGACACTGTTCTAGTCCCCTTTTATACACTATACCTAATTCTCGTAACTCTGAGGAATAGTTATATCCATTCTTTTTAATTTAGAATGTGAAATTAAGAGAAGGTTCAGTGGTTCACTCAAGGCTAAGTGCAATAGGAGTAACTAGAATGTCCTTCCTACTGTCCAGAGGCCTAGTTTATTCTAGACTTAAAAAAATTTTTTTTAATTTAAATTCAGTGCATAATAGTTACCCCAACAAGACAAACACAATAATAATATCACGAACTGACTCTATAGGAACTAGGAGAAGAGAGCACTGCTAGTCTTGGGGAGGTCAGAAAAGGCTTCTCCAAAGGTTACTCTTGATTCCAGGTCCTAACCTCCAGTATTTGGTAAGGGAAGGTCCTGAGGCCAGGGGAAGCCTGGAGAGATGTTACCATGATGGTTGTCCATAAATAAGGGAAACAATGAAATAACTGGGAAGGAAGCTGGACCCTGGAGTCAGGAAAGCCTGAACTGTGTACTAAGCAGAAAGATCAAGACAATATAGAAAGTGGGCAAGGGAGCTGCCATGAATAAAGCAAGGGACAGGGTGTGAAGTGAGGGACCTTGGACGATCCAGCAAACCAAAGAACACTGAACAAATGTTGACATGTTTTCTTTCTGCAAAGATGTTATTTGCAGAAATAAAGATTCAGGACAGCCATTTTACATGATTTGTGTAATGCTCATTAAAAATTGTGCACCCATCCAGGCACTAATTTTTGAAGGTGGGCATAAAATCACCTGGCAGTAAAAGGAAGCAATGGTATTCTGGGTATAACTTGTGCAATTGTGGTCAGCCAAAGAATAATGAAATTTGACGAGGGCACAGTAAGTGTTTTGATGGAGATTTATGGACATAGGGCTCTGAACAGGATTGAAAAGATGGGCATTAACCACATCATATTGAAAGGCTTTCATTATAATACTATGTAAGACTTGAATGTTTTGTATATATACTTTCAGACAGGGAATGGCATCCTGTGGTTTGTGTTCTAGAAGGCCCACTATCATGGCCTACTGAAATCACAGAATATGACGCCAGAAGGAGAGTTAGGAGGCCATTGTTAAAACCCAGGCAAGCTAGGAGTCCAGGAGGGTGAGGATGGGGGAACACTTACAGAATCTATTTAAATGCTTTTTTAAAAAAAAATTCTAAAGACTTCTTATTTAATCCTAACAACTGGCCTGCATGTTACATATATATTAATGACTTCCATTTATTGAGCCACTACCATGCCACACACCAAATCTTAGAGAGGCATGTGAGCACACTGGACAGCTGCTTTCACTACTTATTAGCTGTATGACCTCACTACACCTCAGTTTTCTCATCTGTGAAGTTGCATAGTCTTGTGGTATTGCTGTGAAGACAAAATGAGATTTTACATATAAAGTACTTAGGATAATTCCTTGCATATGGTAAGCAACCAATAAATATTAGTTATCATTAGCATGTTTAAATTTCACAGTGCCATTTATTACTCTATTTGTGACATGGTACAAAGGAGGAAATGTGTCTCAAAGAGAAGTTAACTAACTTGTCAGTGGCACAAACTCAGCTTATTGATTGCTGATCTTATGAGGCAGAGAAAGGGTACCTGGCTTCCCTTCAGCACAACTTCAATTTCATCATGATGGGTAAGGAACTGTGGTAAGAAGAATGCCATCATCTAAGGCGTACCCATTAATGGCTTCAATGGAAGGGCTTCCTGAGCCAAACGAGAATCTTTCTCCTTATCTAATTCATTGCACTGTTTCTTAGAATCCTTTTACAGCATTGCTATCTTCCCTGACATTTAATTTGCAATCCCAAGAAACCAGAAACTTTCACATATGCAGTTGCCTAGGCTTCCAAAGCAGAAACACTCCCTTAACTAGGCAACCGATATTTCTGGCAGAAACCTCAGTCAGTTAATGTGGCAATGTGCAGTGCAGTGGGTGTTCAGCTATGCTTGCCATGTGTCAGCCAGATTTCTCTGCCCAGAGCTTCTGGGGGTTGATAGTGCCATGAAAACAGGAAAATCAAGGTTGACCTTAATTATGATAAACACAGGTTCTTATGCCCCACTAAAACTATTGCTAGTCCAGTAGTATTGTCTATATGATAACAATCATAACAATAAAGTTGCTCTTTACTGGTTGACTACTTACTGTGTCATACAAGTAAGTCTCAGAGAGGTTTGGTGATCTTCCCAAAGTAACATAGCTTATGTATTATTTTTCTATGGCTGCTATAACACATAAACGCATACTTAGTAGGTGCTACTAAGTATGTGCTCATGTTTTATAGCAATGTGGTAAAAGCAACACTAATGTTTTTAAAGATTTTATTTATTTATTTTTTAGAGAGATGGGAAGAGAGTGAGAAAGAGAGGGAGAGAAACATCAATGTGCAGTTGCCTCTTGTATACCCCTTATGAGGTGGGGGCCTGGCCCACAACCCAGGCATGTGCCCTGACTGGGAATGGAACTGGTGACCCTTTGGTTCTCAGGCTGGCACTCAATCCACTGAGCCACACCAGCCAGGGAAGAAACATTAATTTATTTTCTTAAAGTTGTGGAGATGAGAATTCCAAAAGTCGCACAATTAAAATCAAGAAGTCAACAGGGTTGTTACGTATCTTTCCAGGAACTCTAGGATCCCATTTCCTCATCTTTTCTACCTATATGAAGCTGCCCACATAACTTGGTCTCCTTCCTCAGTCTTCAAAGGCAGCAACTTCATCATTCTGACGTCTGCTTTCATCACATCTTTTTCTCTGACTCTGGCTCTCTGCTTCCTTCTCCTACTTATAACGACACTTATGATTACATTGGTCCTATGAAGAAAATCCAGTATAATCTCCCCATTGTAAAGGCAATAGACTAGCAACCAAAATTTCATCTGCAACCTTAAATCCAGGTAACTTAACCTATTCCCGGTTCTGGGGGTTAGTGTATGACTCTTCTT
The DNA here is from genome assembly GCA_028533065.1 of Trachops cirrhosus. Lineage (NCBI taxonomy): Eukaryota > Metazoa > Chordata > Mammalia > Chiroptera > Phyllostomidae > Trachops > Trachops cirrhosus. The sequence goes on along the minus strand of CM052542.1, from coordinate 45,740,401 downwards.
GATAGGCCTCTATTTTGCCTATTACAACAAGGATTGTAACCCAAATATATCTGACTCTGAAAGTTGTGTTCTTAACCAGCACACTATACCAAACTACTGCAAAAACATTAGGTCTTTATCTTCAAAAGGCAAGGACTGAGAATGCTTCTCATGATTCTCACAAGGTCTGTTCTCCCCCAAAATTAAGTGATTAATATTTACATTGTTAATCTGACACTATATGATCTTATTTGAGCACAATAAGAGCAAAACGGACAGCAAAAAAGGTTATTAAATGTCCTATTAGGTGAATCTACAAATCTATGTGTTAAAGGTGGTGGTGATATCAGAAGTCAAATGCTGTCCTGGCTGGTGTGGCTCAGTGGATTGAGTGCTGGCCTGTGAACCAAAGGGTTGTCGGTTCCATTCCAAGTCAGGGCACATGCTTGGGGTGTGGGCAAGGCCACCAGTAGGGGGGCGTGTGTTAGAGGGAACCACACATTGTTGTTTCCCTCTTTTTCTTCCTCCCTTCCTCTCTTTAAAAATCAATAAGTAAAATCTTTAAAACAAAAAGTCAAATGCTGTCTGCTAGGAGCATGATTTCCATTCAATGTTCATTCAAGGAGAACCTACTGAGCACTAACTCAGTACCTGGTCCTGTGAAAGATGAAAGGGCATTCTCTGTACTAAGAGAACATGATCTTCGAAGGAAGAGACAATGAGTTAAGGACACAGAGGGCCATGAGAGCACACAGGAGAGGCACACACCCTGGACTGAGAGATCTCTTAGGGGAAACTTGTTTTGGTTCCTCACCCATTAAATGAAGGGGTTGGAATAAACCCAAGAATGCTAACTATCTGGCCATTGACATATCTAGCCCACAGATGTGAGATCCACCTAGTGTGTTGGCATGCATGGTGGGTTTTTTTCAAGTGTTGGCAAAACAGGCCCCATTTTCCCCTTTGACAGTGATATGTGGATGTCCCTTGCATCTGCAGGTACTCATGGTTCCTTCACTTGCTATGACCACTGTTGAATGAGAACCAAGTATCAAGAACCCTTTTTCATTAGCAGTAAGTCATGCCCCTCATTGAACTTTAGGATTAGCTGATATCTAATGTACCTCCCAATTTGAATAATCTGACTCTCTACTTACTTAAATCCATAAAAAAGTTATTATACCAATATCAATACTAGCAACTAGAAATATGGAGATAAATAAAAAATACTTCTTGGCCTTTGAGGGCAGAATTAAGGAGAGACCAATTATAATAAACCATTGAAAGAGTGTGATATGTGCTAATAAGGAGGGACATAAAATAACAGAGAAAGTACAAAGTCTTCTGAGGAGCAGAGAGGTTTTACAGCAGAACTCACCAGGCAAACAGCAAGGGGAGAAGCTTTGCCAGCACACTGCATATATTCAGGTGCACTGTAGGTTTGAAGTAGGTGGTTACTGAATAGGCTGGAATTAGCTGAATTCTGCAATGAGGAAGCTGCACGTACAAAGACAAAGAGGTAAGTGATGAAGACTTTCTATTCTAGGAGTCAAAATTATTTAAGGGGTTGTGCATAGAATCCACTATGGGAAGAAATGAGATATGAGGCTGGGATGGCAGGGGAAAAATCCAATAACATGGGACCTTGTGTGTCATGCTGATGGCATTTATTTTATTCTGAAGATAATAGGCTACCATGGTAGGAGATTAAGTAGGAAGCACATGAATAGATCTGTGGGACTTTTTGAAAGATCATCCTGCCAGCACAGTGGGTGGGCAACTGGAGGGGTATATACCAGAAACAGAGAGATGAGCTGCCAGACCATTATCATAAAGGTGGCAAGAGAAGACATATCAGTTAGGACATTGGTGTTGTGTAAATGCTAGAAAGTCCTATCATTACATGAACCAGTAAGTTTACATATTGATTAACTGATCCTGTTAATCAATATGTAAACTCACTTGTTCATGTAAAGAAAGTAATGAAGGAAGGTGAGCTTCAAGTATGACTTTATGGGCTTTCTCTGTATCTATTTTTTTTCTTTTCCCTTGCCTATGTTTCACCCTCTGGTTGGCTTCCCTTGTGGTGGTAAATGGATGCAGATTTTATATCATCATTACAATATTCCAGAAATCATCCCCTTGCATCTCATTAACAAAATGGATCATGTGCTCTTGATCCAAACTTTTGTCTACAGAATATGGAAACCAAGGTTCCTGAACCCATCACTGGGGTAAGGAATATAGAATTACCATCAGATTTATCAGACCTACCCCAGAAACTGGAGAGTGGATCAGCTTTCCCTGAATCAGTCAGGCCATACAGAGGTGGCACATACATATGAACAAGATTCACATTAGTACTAGGAAGGGGAGAGGGGCATTCAGAGGCAGTCATTAGGACCCATATTGGAAGATGATGGCCTGAATAGAAGTGTCATCAGTGAAGTAAAGGAGAGGACAGAGAAATGTTAAAGAGAAGAAAGATCACAGCTTAGCCATTGATTGAATGTGGAAGGTGAAGAAAAGAATTGAGAAAGGATTGTCAACTTTCTGACAAGGATAACTGAGATCCCTAGAGAGCAAGCATATTTTGAAGTAAAAATAATGAGTTTACTTTTGAACATGTTAAGTGGCCCTGACTCTTAATTATTCAAGTGATGCATAGAATAATTGCATGGGTGGTTGAGTCTGGATCACAAAGGATGGGACTGGAAATAAAGATTAGGAACATGATGGGATCATAGATGGCACTCACTAGGACCAGGGTTATGTGAGAAAAGCAACTTTTGGACATGTTATAAAAACATTGTCCTTGAGACACAAAATACCTACAAGAGGGCAACTCTCATCTCAGAGATAAAAGAGGTCTTACTAACCTCTGAGAATAGTCTCTTCACCCTCAAAACCACAGGAGTTCCAGCTGAGTGACTGAGAGAGTTGATGAGCAGCTTTATCACCTCCCCTTAGTACTCCCTCAAGTGAGCTAAAATGCATTGTAGCTGCCACTGGTATCTGCCCTCTGGGAGTTTACAACGTTAGACAAGTGTTCAGTCTATTTAGGACATGAACTGTGTCTGAAAATATGCCCTCATCATACAAGAGAAGCAATAGATTCCTAGTGTCCAGAAATATCAGAGGGCTGAATGAAATTTGACTCATTCTTGACAATATGGGGTTTGTCTTGTCAGGATATTAAATATTACAGAGGTAGCTCATCACAGAAGATTAATGAAGTCACCAGAATAATTTAGAAAGCAATTGAGTGGCTAATTTTAATTAAAAGTTTGATTGCAACTATTGAAATGAAACCAGAGAAACTCATACTCCTCACCCCTTGAATGGTTTTCCCATTGGAACAACAATTACTATGTCAATCTTTCGTTCATTAGTGGGCCTTTTCTAAGATTAAACATTAGATAGTTTCCCAGGAATAGAGATTTTTAAACAGATAATACAGGGAAACAGGGCTCCAATTAGGAAAACTCCTACAATCAAGAGACAGGATAGAAAAATGTCATTTTTTGAATATAATGTAAGAATAAGTAGATACCATTAATCCTCCTTAGAAATAATATAAGCAATAAGATATGATTATCTTATTTGACAGGCTGGCATGTTTTCTTCAGTTGACAAGGAGACAAGTGAATGCCCCTAAAAAGAAAGAAATCCATTTTAAAAGGAACAAATGTAAAAACCAGAAAATGCCCATCATAAAGAAATTTTGTACCTCGATATGAGATGTTGATTAGCATGTGTTTTTAGAAATAAGAAGCCAGAGACTAGAAAACAACATTTGTCAGAACTTATACTCACATGGATAGTGGAGGGGGAAGACAGGGAGGAAGAGAGAAAGAGAATAAGAGAGAGACGTGACATTATATGAAAAATTTGCATTTTGCTCATCAAATTGTGTGCTCTGGAATAATGACCATTCTCTGGGCACCACATGGCCTATACCATCCATATCCAACTGTTTTATTTTGTTCTGATTTTCTATTGTAAAAAATCTTATTTTTAATTTGACTTCCCAGACATAACAGGACTTGGTAAGCAGAAGGTGTACTCTTCTAACCAGTCTCTTTTTTCCTGCCCGTGCTTTATTGTGGGGGGTTCCACCCACAGAGCAACACCCCCCTAC